>CM067343.1:25108276-25360776 GCA_034190875.2 Urechis unicinctus
CACACACACACACAATACACATACATACATACATACATACATACATACATACATACATACATACATACATACATACATACATACATACATACATACATACATACATACATACATACATACTTACATCCGTACATACACACTTACTTGCATGTATACATACATACATGCATTCACATATGTTTACTGTAAAGTGTATGCTTACAATGCGGTGAATGCACATTCTTTATGCCCTCATCTGATATGTTTCGTCTGACCATTTATTCGCGTATTCGGTTACGCGTCGCTCGATTACAATAGGGGAACCCACACATGTCCCGAATGAGATTGTGATACTTGAAGATGTCATCGTAGACAACGCTCGATGCTAAGTTGGTTCGATATCATGGCCGTATATAGTAATCCTATCACACAAGCACTCGACCCCTTCTTTAGTGAGGAATCGCCCACGCCACAGCTACTGAGCGTCGTCTCAAGCATGTAGTTATGATTCACTTACCACTCTACATGAAGTGTGATTGAAGGTGGGTAACCCGGATCATATCAAACTTAGCTTAGCTCCCTTGTTTTATATACTTATCTGCTTATCATCGGATGTTGGACCATGTCATGACGACATAAGATATCACTGTAATAATACGTGGCGAAGAAATAGTACCACTCATTGCGATAAGCCATAGACGATTACACCAAATTATCAGTGAGTCAACTACTTTCACCTTCCAATAGGCCAGCTAAGATGCGCATAACCCGCCGCTTTTATTTTTTGTTATTAAGTTATTTGTATATTTCCTCCTTCTGAAAAGCACAAGCAAGGAGGCAGCAGTGTTTAATATATCATTTTGTTATTTCTGAGTATTCCCCACTGCTGTAAATAGATGGTGTTCGCAAGTTTCAACATTGATGCAAATACGCATGATGCGGGGTCGAAATCTTGTGCAAAAAATAGATTTGTGCTATATATATATGTGCGGTGGCGCCAAACACCTCCTATAGTAACCCTATATAAACATAATGTCTCCTTTCACTGTTTCTGATGTAACTACAGTTTGACAAAACGGATGAATAAGTGGACTGACATGTGTTGTTCCTCAACTCCACATCAGAACAGGATGAGAACCCATTGAACCTGGAATTTGTACGATTGTTCGCAATGCGACAAAATGTAACCAATCACAGCTCTTCAGCAAATCTAAGATGTCATGCATAATTCATCGTGTCACGCATGGTACAATCGAAGTCAATATGTTACACGGCGCAAGCATTCATTTGAATACGTACGACTTAGTTCTACAAAGAAGTCGGTGCGCAGAACTTTCCTTTGACGTGTATTTCACTGTGCATATCTTATTGTGGCCACATATCTAACAGCTGATTCTGACAACATTCGGAAAATACTGAATACATTACCTAGAAGCAATGGTAAACGTTTCGTATATTTTGAGTAACATTTATTATACATTTCCAGTCGATTTTTATCACGTTCTGCTGCGCTTGTGACAAAGAGTAAAAATGTAGTCGCTGGTTTCAGGCCGACTCACTGACAGAAGAGCAAATAGCAGGTATTCCATTCACTTTGTATCTCGATATGCCATAAATTGTACAAGGCCTTGCTGCTGGGTATATTGTGATACCGTGAACTCGATGCAAGAAGGAGTTATACAGATATAAGATATGATATTAACTTATATATACGCAGTATTCACGAATCGGAAGCCTACAAGTCGCAAAGCTAATTTATTTTAATGGGTCAAGACATCATAACGCCTAATTTTCTTATGACGTAATTACGTGCGGTGGTTACTGGTTTTTCATCTTCATTTATACAGATTATGTCATAATTGATAGTTATGATATTCCCTTTATGGAACAAACCGACAGCAATATCACCAGATTGCTGTCACTTGTGTAACACCTGTTTCAGAGTTCAAAGAAGCGTTTTCCTTGTTTGATAAGGATGGTGATGGGACAATTACAACAAAGGAACTGGG
Organism: Urechis unicinctus; assembly: GCA_034190875.2. Taxonomy (NCBI): domain Eukaryota; kingdom Metazoa; phylum Annelida; class Polychaeta; order Xenopneusta; family Urechidae; genus Urechis; species Urechis unicinctus. The sequence continues at coordinate 25,110,265 of CM067343.1, forward strand.
AACTGTTATGAGGTCGCTAGGTCAAAACCCAACAGAGGCTGAACTCAAAGATATGATCAACGAACTCGACATGGATGGTGACGAATAATTACTTGGATATTGTGCATCATATGCACGTTATGATAATAAACACCACCGTTATGTCCTAAGCAAAGTAATTGAGCATCAATTCTAGATACTCGATACATAGACCTGGTAGGCTATTTCAACTCGGAAATCATAACAATAGCAATTTTTAATTTGTGATAAGTCACTCTGCTGAAGGGTGAAAATCTTCCAATGTTTATTCTTTCTGTTTCAATAGGGAATGGAACGATAGATTTCCCAGAATTCCTCACCATGATGGCTCGAAAGATGAAGGATACGGACAGCGATGAAGAAATCAGGGAAGCTTTCCGCGTGTTTGACAAAGACGGAAACGGAAGTATCAGCGCTGCAGAGCTTCGACACGTGATGACAAACCTGGGCGAGAAACTGACGGACGAAGAGGTCGACGAGATGATCCGTGAAGCCGATATTGATGGGGATGGACAGGTTAACTATGAAGGTGAGTCGTTTCTGGGCATAAACAATTTTGGTTCGATATTTGACATGAATGGAATGTTAAAGCAATTATGATACAGGAGTACTGAGCGATATTTTAATAAACTGATATATTTTGAAATCACTGATTAAAGAAGTTTGTTGCCAAACATTTCCTCCATGTTCCATGAATATGGCTGGTTTATATATTATCAAAAGCAATACACAATATACTATATAATGTTGTAATAATAACATATCAAAGGATGATATTTATTTTATTTCATATTATACTGAACTGTGATGAATATTTACCATGGTTCAATTTTGCAGAATTTGTTTCCATGATGTGTTCGAAGTAAACCAGAAATATGGCATCCGCTTAACCCTATCTACTCCTGGAATCCGCTTATATCTGCCTGTTCATTATAATATGCAAGATACGTCTGTTATGGCAACATTATATTATATATTTGATAGAGTGTAAGATATTCTAATAAAACATACGTTATATGCTCGAAGCGTTTATTTTGTAAAAAGCTTTTGTCAACACCGGTAGATATTAGTAGTTTAAGCATTGGGGATTCTAAACCACTATAAAATATAACCCACATTCCACAATCGTTTTACACAAGCCACCAACTCCATTGTAGAAGGCTATAATGTTGATTGAAACGATACAGAAGGGCCTGGACACCCTGTGTCTTGGTGAGTAGAGGTATGAGGCCAGGGTGTGCCATCACAACATGATGACAGGGTGTGCAATCAATACATTAGGTCAGATGTGCCATCACAACATTAGGCCAAGGTGTGCCATCACAACATTAGGTCAGGGTGTGTCATCACAACATTAGTTCAGGGTGTGCCATGATATGGTCATCCCTAAAGCAGTGAGTATACTGGCTATAGTAACTCCCCCCACCACCACTCGCTAGGAATATGCCGAGTGGAGGGACTCATATTTAAAAGCAAACTGAAAATGTCAGAGCGACCAAGTGCATGTCGAAGATGCACAACTGCAGCAGTCTGCACAATAGCCTACCAGCACCTGGTACAGAAAGATTATTTTAAGTCACCTAGGTGGCGGTGTACTTTTAGCACAGCCTACCGGCCACACTACCCCCACCCCCTCAAAAACACAAGAAGCGGTCTTTTGATTGCCATATCACTCCCCTGGGTATCTATATACATAGCCTTACACATATGACTTGAGTAGTGGGGCTTACCGGGCAGCTAGGATGCGTCACACCTATATAATTGTCAGATCCCCGTCCCGCAAGATACGTTTAGTGTCTTTTTCTCGACATTAAATTTAATTTAATAGGAAAAGGGATAAGAGATGACTTTCGTCTTCCTATCGGAATACCTCTTCTACATCCGACTATTTTTGGCAAGCAACTATTTATCATTGCGCCCATGAGGTCATGATGTAACTAACGAGTGTGAAATACGTCATAACCGTGCTGTAATATCACTCTGTGTGTGCACAAGGTAAGCTGATTATAACACCCGAGGTGTTAGATAGAAGTGTTATTTCAGCTACCAGGATTCATCTGCATAGGTATGTTTATTTCTTTGATATTATCGCAACGATAGCAACGTGATGACGACGATTTTGACTTAAAATAAAATACAACAAAAATGGACCAACTTGTGACAACAGAAAAAATCAGCTAACCACCCAAGGTGATTTATCTGTACTATACATTTGCTAGATCAAATAACTCACATTCCTGGTTCCTCTGGTGTTTCAAATGGGTTAAATTATACAATTCGCACATGACTAACGGTGTCCGATGGCCCCAGACACGTTTATCAAGCTATCTCACCATTCAGGTTTAGCGATAACGCTATAATCAACAATATGGCATTTAGACATAAAAAAATATTTGGAAATGTGAATAGCCAAGCAAACTTGGCGAAAGCAATTGATTAAGAAATACAAACACAGATGTATACTGATAATTAGCGGGAAGTATATTTGAATCAGCGGTAATAAACTGTAAAAATATGATCGTATTTGCACGATGCCTCCATTCATACATCCCGGCTTCCATGCAAACCCAGAGCATCAAAATGATAAGGATTTATATCATATCATTTGTTCATATATGTAAATAGCTCGAAGAATAGCCAATTGGAACCGAGAATAAAAGAACATTTAAAAATATCTTTACACCCAATGAACTGCGCTACAATGTACCTGTGTCTAAACAGAGAGTGGAACGAAAATACTAATATCACATTAAAATATGACAATACATAGCAATACATTGCAATTATGAGTACTTGTAAGAAAGTATTCCATTTATCCATCATGGATTGAAGTAAAATCAATTTGAAGATGACAGCTCGAATATATTGTATTTGTATTAGGCCAGGTAATGGTCGTATACTGGTTATAATATGCGTCATCAATTTGTTGATCGCACAAAATGCTCAAGAATAAATTAAAAAATATGTAAAAAAAGAGACTGGCGAATGTCAGCAATGTAGCGAATATTTACAACCTCTGTCAATATACCACTTAAATTTTCTAGCCGTCTGACCATTTAAATAGGATTGAATATTCGCTTGGTCGTGTGATGTAGCATCTGAGAAATGTTTTTCGAGCTGTTATCGGTTAAATGTAGGCATCACTAGCAAACGATGCATTATCAACAGGTGTCTATGCCTTGTTGCTCCAATGGGTTTGTTGTCCTGCACATTAGCTGCCCTGTGACGGATTATACAGCAGCTGGTGTATATATGGCAACTGTTTTTGATCCATAGAAATGACCATTTAGTTGTTGATCGACATATCAGTAGCAGAATGAATCTACTGTACAGTGTCTAATCTCCTTGTTCTTGCATTGACGTAACCAAATGTTATTTGATCTTCTGCAAGGAACACGCTTCTCTTAACCAATTTAAGCTGCATGTCAATAGTAACATCGGGCGAAACACAGGGAGGACTACTCGGCGATCGCTGCATCAATTTCATTGATATTGTGATAGTGAATGTAAATGACAATCTGATCTTACCGTCCTGATATTGCCGGACTGCATATTATCCATTCACGCCGTTGTGTCTTTATTTAAAATAAGGCAACATGACAACGGATGTTAGCTCATGTAAGTGTGAAGATTGCTAGCTTTGTCGTCTACATTTATCTTTATCCAGTCAGAGAAAGGATTGTTCCTGCAGTTTCTACCAAATCATAATCATTACAACAGCTCAATAATGTTGTAACCTGTATATGGCAGTGACACTGAAGCTTATCAATTGGTGAGCCTCACGCGTTCATGTCACAACATGCATGCTAATTGTTTATTAATGATGGGATCGGTTGCATCGAGCAAACATAGGCTCAGATGCCTTTTGCATGAGGTTACTAAAGACAGCAGCAACACGTTAAATAGCATTGCTGTAGTAAGCACCATCCATGTACGTAGTTCATAAAATTGTATCATTTTCAAATTAATGCTGTATATTTAATCATGATGTTTTGATAAACCGTGTTTTAGCTTTTCACTTATGATCACTGCAAATTGCAACATATCAAAGTTCATGATAAACCCTCCATTCGTTGCTATGTCATTAAGCCATGGTTCAGCACCAGGTAGGCAAAAATACATAGCTCCTTTATAAAAAGAATATCCCCATTCATCACAGTATACGAGCAACTATTCCACTAACATTACCACTCGAGAATGAAAACATATTGACAACGAAAAAGCAACCCAACTAAAAATGTAGTGCTGATTGATTCCATTCAAATGGTTGAAAGACATACAAGCACCGCAATGACGAGGCCGCATTTACAGAGACAAATAACCATTTTGCTTTGATGAAAGCTGCGAGGGACTGCACCTGCCCGGATGCAACACAGAAAATAATCAATGAACGTCCCATGCAGTATATAAAGAGCATTCCCTGCGAACGCCGCTCAGTTCCCTGGGCCTCCGACTAGTGGTTGTCTGCAGGCTACAAGTGTTGGTGCTTGAAGTAATTCCAGAGTGATATATAATACGGTGGAAGTGAAGTTATCGAAGCATGGATAGCAACCCAAGCACGACGACTTCTTCATTTGCAGACTCGTATCATCCATTCCAAGTGCTTGACATGCTATATATAATTCTACAATCGCTGATAATTGTGTTTGTCATTTGTTCCAATAGCTTTGTTCTCTTCTTGACCCTGAGAACACCACAAATACGCAAACAATCTATTACACCATTTATTTTATCACTGACCACGGCCAACCTTTTGGCGGGAATACTTGGACTTCCGACTGCATTGATGTCACGCATGGCCCACAGGCATACTGATATTTTCTGTCGGACGTTCCAGTATCTACTGCACATTGTCCACGCTGCAGAAGTCTACAGTCTCGTTGTTATCGCCCGCAATCGCTACAGTGTTATGACACGAACATTTACAATACTGGCACCAACTACCACACAAGGAAGGATGCAGCAACTGGTTCGAAAGGAAAAACCTTTAGTCATTGTCATGTGCGTATGGATATTTGCCCTTATATATGCGTTGCCTGCACTGTTCATTTTCAATCCTGTGCTAACAGAAGATCCATTAGCGAGCCAATCATCGGTTGATTGTCTGCCGGTGGGAGTTGGGTCGTGGACATTTCTTCTGGGTGAAGCTGTTATTTTGTTTGTGCTACCTTTGTTACGATCTGTGCATATTACTTCAGTCTCGTTTATCGATTGACTAACTTACAGGGACATGGACAATTTAAAAAGGCGAAAATGCACAAGAAAGTGATCACTGTGTGCATTGCTTTGGTGAGTCTCTTCTGTATTTGCACCATCCCACTCCTAATATTGAACATTACAGTAGAGATACGTTGGCAATTTAAAGAAGAGCACATTCTTCGGATGATCTTCGAAATGGTGGAATTTCTTAATTATGGGTTGAATGCGGTTTTGTATGCATTTCTGGCTGACGGCTATAGACATGCCGCTTGCAAAACTTTGAGCAAATGGAAACACTGCCAGCAGGTGCCTAGTGAACTTACGGCCAGTGTGACGCACATTGCTAATGGGTCCAACACTGTAAACCAAATGGGTGTATCTCATATTCATACATAACTTTAGCTAGTGCTTGTTGTGAATTGGTGAGTTCTGCTTAGAGTGTAACATTATTGTCTGCTGCTTGAAGAGTTGCACAGTTAGATCAAATGCAAGTCAGGTGCGTACACTTGTCGCAGCTTATCGCTGTTACTGTTGTAATACCGCAAAATATTCACAACAAGATATTTGCGAATGAACTGAAAAATGTATAATACGATTGTAAGTGGAAATAATCTATGGTGAAAGTGTAAGCCTCCCTACCAAAATATTGATTGATTTTTGACGGACATGTTGCTATGTGTACCATAGAAACTTAAGAGGAAAACAAATCACCATCCATCAAACACATACATTACCACCACAAAGTTACTGTTGGTTTTGACCGAATAGCAGTATGGCGCCAAGCCTACACACACACCGTGACATCTGCACACATCAAGACCGCCGCGTAATTGCAATTTGCCATCAAAGATGAGATGTTCATGAATATTTCTACCGATGTCGACAAAGAGGATATTCCACTGAGATATTTCCCAATTTCCTGTATTTGGAATGGAGCAAACTACAAAGAGATGACTGTATTAATTTGCGTTTATGGTCATAAACTTGATGCCAGTAATGAACGAATACTGTAAAAGACACTGCGCTTTGTACTACTGCTTGCCTGACCATACGTTTCCTGTCATATCCATGCATTTCTATTTTTCTTGCTTGTTTGTCAACATTGACAGGTATTGCTTAGCCAAATGAACCCGTATATCATTTCGTAAGATTGTATGAGATTGGTTTATCGTTATGTTGAAAGCTTGGTTGCCGTTGTTCAATATCTTTGTAAGCTTTGTTATTTTCGTTGTCAAAAGTTACTGTGATTTGCACACGGACGATGTATGTATAATTACACATGAACCGTTATTATATCATGTGGAACGTTTAAATTATTGTTGTGAGTGTTTGGAGTAGCATGCAATTTGTTTGACCTGGTAATTAATTAATGACTAAACTGCATGAGTATGGGGCGTATTTCTCGGCGGGAGTTACTGCGGCAACTGATGGATTGGTGTATAAATAGCGTGCCGTGTGTGGTACGTGTAGAACAAACGCCCAATCTTCAGGTAGTAAGATTAAAACCAATTGTAACTGTGACTGAAGGTATGTGATGCTATTTAAGTTGTTTATAAAACACATTATTAAAGCATCTTCATCATGGCTTGCGATTATTTGCAACTTAATTACCTCCATAGCCCCCAAATTACGAACATAAGCGCAAACACGGGATTGAGACTCGTTCCATCCATAACCGCGAAAGCTGTGACGTAAGTGAATCCAGTCTTGCTAGTGAAAATGGCATTACTGTAGTTAAGACGAAGCATTTTGAGAATACTCAAACTACTGCTGATTCGGGTTCAGTCAGCGAAGACGACGATCAATAACCGACCTATCGAAGAGATTGTCTCACACGGGTGGTCGGTCTTGAAAACACGTTATGACAACACGCCACAACGAGTACGTTATGTTTAGACCCAAATTAACATCAACTATCAGGCTCATAGTCCAGCTATAACTCCCAGCCTTAGAGAAAAAGAGCCAACGCAATACAATGGACTAGAAAGATTGTTTGGGTTATTCCTATACTTTAACAGAATAGAATCAGTGGTCCTATTCAGAAGTGGTCCTATTCTTGTGCGATTGGATCTCTCGCTGTAACCATGAAGAGAAAGGAATACCTGGTAATCAATTAATGTACTTCGTGACTGCCGGGTGTATTACTCGTTGGGAGTTACTGTGATAACTGGTGTATTTTATGTATAAATAGCATGCCGTTTGTGGAATAAGTACAACGCCAAATCTTGAGGGGATACGCGAAAAACACTTCTATTCTGAACTGTGACTGAAGGTATGATGTAACTATTTTAGTTGAACAACTACTGTTATCTATAAAGTTCCCTTATGAAGGTAGTTTATGAGGCCTGCCCTTTTTGGACCTCTTATCAAAGTGCTAGCTATTACTTGTAGACACCATCATTCGAGCACAAAGAAGCTACTCTTCATATCCCATTTTCAGATAGCTATATGGATTATTTCTTCCGATATAAACTAAGACAAGGCTTTCAAATGCCTAGACGACACAATTTCTGAATTGCCAATATATCGCGGTGATTTCCTCAGTTGATTGCCGTCAATTTGTCAATAAGATCGCTCAAATATGGAGGATATATTATTCTTGGCTGCACCAAACACTTACAGAAAAGTACTATTTCAATTCTAATAATGAAATATATTTTTATGAACAAGTATATATACATAGGTAAGTCTAACGAAGCAGCAATCTGCTGGTCACGTGACAAGGGCGATGACCTCATAGATGACGTCATTGGTTACCACCAGTTTGGCAGCAGCCTTACAGATGCGAGGTCCACTTATTTTATCTACGAGTACATGTATTTCAAAGTAACAGAAGGTAATCAAACAAAGAATAAGGTCAAATTCTTACTGGGTCATGAAGGTCACCGCGTGACTAGTCTAGGATGGTGTTACCTTAATAACACTAGCGGTACACTTGTGCATCTGACCGAGCGCAGATGTTCCCAAGCAAACTCTCTAATACACCCTCGCCCCATTCCGCTGAACTTTTATCTAACTTTAACCGGTGTGTGTTATTGGATATTGTACAACATCTCTTATCAGCCTGACATTTTCCACAATTGCGTATCGATATAACCCCTTATCTATCGCTGATATCAGGTGCATGTGACTCTGCGGCTAGCTTCTATATGCAGTCGTGAACGCTTTGTGATAGAATCACAAATAACAGGCATTATAAAACACTACCAAAAAACAAACAAAGCGTTCCAAAACGTCTGACTTCTGGATATAAGAAGTTTCCAATACTTACCTCAAGATATGTTGCCAATAAATCAGAGTCATTTGTGATCGTAAGGAATTAATAACATCACCGGATAGGAAATTAATAACGGACAGAACAGCTGTGATGTGACAGCTGCTAGTTACAGCTGGATCATGACGGACAGAACGATGCTCATTGATCAGAATGATGGAAACACAACACGAGTACCTTACGTGACCTCCGTCGCGGTCGGTAAGTCTTTTTACAGCTGCCACCAGTTACGCATAAATATCATGAAAAATATTCCGTGTATATCGACGGCCATAAAAATTGTTGAGTGATGGTTGGCTAGGGCTGTTTTATCCATGATACAACATTTACGAAGTTAAGCACATTATAATACTTAAATGTGCATTACATACCAAATCATCGCTATTGAAGCGACCAAAAACTTTATTGACCGATTCCCCACAACTATGGGGATAGCTATCCTTAAAATCTGATCCAATCCGTGACCCGCTCTTTTTTCACATCTCGTCTTTATGTAGACCAGATGTGAATTATAAAACAAACATCACACATGGTAGAAGCTTCTATAAATCAGATGCAGAAAATGGACCGAGTTTGAGCAATAATACCACAAATCGGTCAAATTGTGCATGCGTATATACTGAAAGCGGTCGCTACCTATTTACATATTTCAGTAAAACAAAGCCAGGAGGATGTTTTCTACATGCAAATATCTATTGATTATCAATGATTTGGTATTCCCAAAAGAAAAAATTACAATCGAGTCATTTCAGCAGCGACACAAAAACGGAAACAAAATAGAAGTTGCATCAAATCGACGAAAAATGCATCTTGAAATAAACGTATGCGTAGAGGTTGAAGTAGTTACCGAGTCTAATGATTAGATAGTGGACTTATATTGATTGAGTAAAGGTTCTTACATTGTGCATGCAATGGTGTAATCAATATAAATAACTGATTTGCTTAACTGTCATGTTTGTAACCATCGCGTTAGATTAGAAGATGCTGATTTCATGTTTTGTGTGATTTACGTAATCTATTGTTATTGAGTTGAAGTCCCTTTGACGTGTGAGTTATCTGTTGTTGTTTGTGATGTAAGCCTGTATTATGGAGTTGTTGACGCATTGAAAATCACGTGATTCTGATCGATATCCGCTAATCTAATCGCCCGCCCGTGTTCTCTGACGACCATGGCTGACTCATACCGTACATTCGCTTGTTGGTTTTAAATAATCAACAAACGCATTAGTTTGTTCCGCTTAACAGGCACCTTAAGGTTTATCAAATCAGCCGTATGTTGAAACAAAAATTAAGCAAACATGTTTTCGCGTTGTGCGTCCATTAATTGCTATGTCCACAGCTTGTACAAGACAACATTGGGTATCTTGAAAGTGTAAAACGCATCAGAACACGCACATCAAGGGTCGCCAGCTGGTCAATAGAATCATCGATTTTAGGTTACCAAATCGATAGATAGCAAGTCTGGCTGGTATAGGTAACTGGTACCATTCAAGTTCAAGACAGTCGGACTTAGCGCGGATTTGTTCGTAACACCCCGGAAATTCGTGCATTTTATTGGGATATATATAGATGAGTCATCAAATGCCAACGTGTCGACAGTGGTGCTACGACTGTGACAACTAATCGTGTTTGATGTTGTATCTACGGTGAGACAGGCCTAAGTGTTGCGGACAAGCTAGTCACCTGCGATACCGAGGATGCGGATTCGAGCATGGTGCTGCAGCTTTGCTTGTTGCAACTCAACGCTGACGGCCACTGGATACACCCTAGCGCTGACATCCCCACATCCGTCAATGGCCAAATAGTCGATGACGCAATTTTGCTCAGCCAAGGTCAGAAGTACAATTTCATAATTAATATTTCAATATAAGGGGGTGGATATAAAAGATATATATAATCCATTAAATAATTATCAGCCACACTTCTGTACACTTCTACGAGCTACATTTATCATAATTTCGATATAATGTGGTTTGCTTATCTAGGGTCGATAATAGAAGTTGGTGACCGAAGCATCCAATACAAATATAAGATCAGACACAGTAAGCGCAGCTCCCCGGATATGACTGCCCAACCGCCGCCTAAACCAGGCCGCTACTCTGAAGAAGAAGCACTCAGTTGGTCACGTGACAGTGGACCAGATGATGACTTCATGGATGACGTCAATGGTGACCAGCAGTTTGGCAGCAGCCTTGAAGATGTAAGGCCAACTTATTATATATATATATTTAATATTTGTTGTTTTTTAATTGTATACATAACAAAATGGGATGTTTTTGATATTATTTTCCAAATTTTGTTGACAGGAGCTGACGGCAAGCATTGCAATTGAAGTGCGGGAGAGATTTAACAGACCTCTGGCACAGATGGATGATGATCTGTTAAATCATATCACCTCTAATGAACAGGTAACGAGGGGTTTTGCCCTCGGATATGAATTGGTTACGTGTATGATATGTACCCGATGGGCCACGGATCCGAATCCCACAGGGGGACCGGGTAGTGGCGCAGTAAATACATAATGACCAGCCATCATCAACATTTATTCTCTGCCGTATCATTATTATTAGTGAAATTGAAGAAATTATTGAGCCTCTTGATTTGCTTCCATAATTACCTGACATTTATTTGGTTGTGTCCTTAGCTCAGTTCCATGGTAGCATCACTAGTCGTACAACAAGCCGTCCTTGCAACTAACCTTCAACTTACTGCCTCACAAATTGACACTCTCTTCAAGTCATTCCAGGTGTGTCATTTAACTAACTATTGCATATGTCGCATTCTGTTTCCCTGTTCATAGATGCAAAATATGGGATAAAAATGCATACGTTGTCAGTTGCTGAACTTGAATATCCCTCTGTGTTTGGCAGTCGGAAGTGACGTTACTCCACGCGTCTATTTATGAAGCGTTCATCGAGCAATATAAACACGCCGTCAATGGAAATGACCCACTCGGCGTCCACACGCCTATTATTATCCTGTTGACGGAACTACTACGCATAACGCCGGTATGGCATCAGTTTTAGTACGGTGATTTAAAGGTCATGATAGATGTGGTAGAAATAGTTGTAGAATTAGTAGTTGTATTCTCATAAGTAGTTGTAGTGATGGTTGCAGTGGTAAACGTATTCATAATCGTAATAGAAGGTGTTGAATAAAAGACCAAAAACGGCAGTTGAATTGGTATTAGTATTCTTAGAAGAAGTAGTAGTAGTAGTAGTCAGTTGTTGTTGCTGTTGTTGTTGTAATGCCAGAAGAAGCAGAAATTGCGGTAGCAAAATACCAACAGCGGTAAAAAACTTGGCTGTTGAATTTTAGTAGTGATTTTAATAGTAGTAGGACTAGCAGTAAAAGTAGAAGTAATAGAATTAGTAGTAGAAGTAGTAGTAGTAGTAGTAGTAGTAGTAGTAGTAGTAGTAGTAGTAGTAGTAGTAGTAGTAGTAGTAGTAGTAGTAGTAGTAGTAGTAGTAGTAGTAGTAGTAGTAGTAGTAGTAGTAGTAGTAGTAGTAGTAGTAGTAGTAGTAGTAGTAGTAGTGAGTAGTAGTAGTATAATAGTATCAACAACAGCAGCGATAGTTTAATCTTTAGAGGTCACATAAGCATGTCGTTTTAGCAAAAGATAAGTTATGTCTGGAACTATCGCAATTCAATCAGATTCGTTGTTTTACCCGCAGTTCCCCGTAGAGCACGTGATACTCTGGCTAGCATTGCTGGGTGCACTGAGTCACGAACCTGGCAATGCGGAAGTCTTCATCTCCGAAAAAACAGCAGCCGTGGTGATGGGGTGCATGTCTGTGCATGCGCAACACGCAGCGTTGCAGCAGCATGCTTGCGATATTCTGGCACATTTGGCATTGCACGCTCCTTTTGGAGAGGAGAAGGTGAGAGGTGGTTGTCTTTTATAATGTGTTGTTTAGAGGCAGAGAAAACCAACGCGACCTATTTTCCTTCTATCCAATAATTAACAAACAAATTAGGATATTTTATGCATTGAACTAAACTAGAGCATAAATAGGTATCCACATGCATCCCATCCCCAATGCTATCCAAATATTACTATATGTTTTCTACAACTGCAGGCCCCCATTCGCGAAGGTGGAGTCGAGCTCATTTGTAGGGCGATGGAGAAGCATTGCAATGACCTCTATGTACTTCGACCGGCCTGCCGAGCACTGGCACACATTACGAATACGTACGCCGAGTTCACTAACACAGCGCTTGACAAAGGTGGCTATTCCCCTCATAGCGAATATTCTTGATCTTGACTGAATAGTCTAATGTGCAATTATATAATAAGCTTTTATGTATGTCTATCATTTCATCTATGGATATTTACGACTGGGGGCACGATACACAATTACTTTATGGTTGTAAATTGTATTTGTTTAAGAGTAGCCCCCGTTTAAAATATGAAATTTGACGATGATTCTGACCTTTTTGTGTAGCTCAAGACAATGGGACACCCAGTGGTGACGGAGCGATGAGGGGAATATTTGTACTGGATTTCACGCGAGATCGCGCGTTGTCATTGATACAATCCATATCACGAAAATACCCATCAGATCAGGTGATCCACACAGAGACACAGCGTGTCTTGTCCTTCTTCGAGGACCTATACCTGACCCCTGTCATGGAAATCCCTGATAAGTACGTTATGTTTTATATCATAATAGCCAGCTGTGATACACCAAATGTTGTTGGGGTATATATGAATTTGGCATTTTTAGATGTGATTATTTGAGATGTTATATTTCAATTTCAGGGAGCCAAAATCTTTGTCTCAAGAACCCATTCAGGTGCAAAGGATTACGTCGGATAATGAAACAAACGCTGACCTCGTGCTATTCACATTGGACGCTTCTGACGACGACGACGACGACGACGATGACAACACCTACGATGTGGATACGAACGCTGTCACACCGCCAGTTCATCGCGCGACATCACGCGTGCGTTTCGTGGATGAGGGCGATATAGATCTGCTATCGTGCGACCAAGATCTGTCAGGAGGCGGAGATGTTGAGAAGCGCGATCCTCAAATGGAAGTAACCAATGAAAGCCCTGATACCAACTCATTCGAGAACACAACAGACGACAATGAATCTGAAAAGAATACTCAAGGTTTCACAAGCGTGATTAAAGGATATATGCACAAACTTAAACTCCATATATATAATGAAAAGGAGAAGGCTCCAACACAGGACAAAACAGCTGATACAAGACCTGATGACACACAGAATACTAATGAGAATAAACTTAAAGCAATCATCCCTTACGGCGATCATAACGCATCCGATGATCACACAAGTCAAGGGACAACGGACGAAGAGGATATGACGTCATCACAGGAATGGGGCCACATTCATTCTGGAAGTTATTGCAAACTGCAAAAGGTTGACAGCATTTCCAAGGACGACGACATCTCGAGCGCCAATGTTCAAATTGTCAACGGTGAAGAGGATCTGACAAAAAAAGGTTACGTGCCTAGATATCGAAAACGACATGAGCGGAAGGAAGATTTACGGCAACATGTGACAGACAACTGCGACAGTGAGTTGTCGTCTTCTTCTGAATCGATAGCATCTTCTGTCAGCGTCGAGTTGTCATCAACAAATCATCAATCGAAACTTGCTTCACTGCGAGGTTGTAAAAGTATGGGGAACCTCAACATGGGTAATTCTGATCCGGATACATATTTCTCCCAACATTGCGACGACACCCACGAGCGCAATGACGACGATGATACGTTTCAAGTGGAGGACACCAGTATGAACACGACTCTTTGGAAAAGTGAACCTGCTTTGAATGAATTGGGTAACAAACCCAAAAAACCAAGGGTCGTGTCTGATAAAATCAAGAGGTGTATAGAAAAACTGCGAGACGCGTCCGTGTCCTCGGTAAGAAGGATGAGTTTACCAGGACGGTCTCGCAAATACAGCGTCAGCAAAGCATTCCCTTCGAAGTACGGCAACGACCACACCTTCATAACACAGCCGACATTCCTACAAGTTGCAGAGGCTGGACATAAGGATGATGATGGTGATAATGATGGAGACCCACGTGAGCCGGACCAGAAGCGTGGAGATACGCCTTCCAGTGGATCGACGCGTGGGTTCAGACGCAGCGCTTCTGTCATGGCGCTACCTCGCGAGATCTCGCCACCTCGGAGTTACAGTCGCAGACAGAGCGTTCCGGTTTTGGGAGATTCCTACTCTGTTTCTACCATCAAAGTCGTGGATTCGTCAGCACCGATTGCTCCGCCCCGACGCACTAAAACTGCGCCGTGCCTCGAGACTCTGGCGCCGACCGCTGAAAACGACTCCACCATGGACATCCCGCACGAAGCTCCTCAGAAGGTCGTGGTGTCTCACGCCCGTCGAAGTGGTGTCACAGGCGCAATGAAAGGCTATATGAAAAATTTCAGGCGAAATTCAGGAAATTTGAAAAAAGTAAACAATGCATCGTCCTTTTGTCAACATGAGAATTATGAAGAAGAATACACTGATTTGACCGAGCATGCAACCACGAACAGTAATAACAACAACCGCATCGGGTATGGACCAGAGTTCAGTCCGAATGACACCGAACACGTGACACATACGTCATTAACGGAACCCCATTCCAAAGAAAGTGAAATTAAAGATCACAATGGAATGAAACTTACTGATAAAAAGAACGACATTTCACCAGATGAAACACCCATGTTCGATCCCATTATCATAAACGGGTTCAAAACAATTGAAGACGGCTTCGGATTACATGACGACCCTTCTGGCCTGATGACGTCGCATGGTGACGTCATGCATCACCTGACCGCAGCAGAACAGGTTTGGTGATGATCGTCTCACCTCTTAACAGACACGTATGGTTATCAATTTTTAAAACCATGACATAACACACCTTTGAAGGTATTATCAGCAACGTAATAATAACGACTTATTCTTGCTCTCTGATCCTATCAGCGCTCGGAAGCCAGTTCAGACTCCCCACCCCCTACCCCCCAAATCACTTTCCCACCACGACACACATATAACATTACTGTTCACAATGCACCGAATGCCAAGGATCAGTCTATAGCCATGTGGGTGAATTTTGTTGGCTTTATACTAAAAAACTAGAGTGACCATTGATGTTTCATTGGTGTTTGCGGTAAACTCAATGAAGGCACACACAAAAACTGCCGATTTATGCAAACGAACTAATTTCGTTTGTAGTTCTGACCAGCGACCTTGTTTAATTCATTATATAACATATCCTAACTGTAAAGGCTATGTTATATAGATTATGCTCCCAAGTTTCTTTTTTTTTTACAAACTATGTCCTACAGTTAATCAGCAATGATTATGTTTTAACAATTCCATATGAAAACTAAACTGAAATGACTGTGTTCATAGATTATATAAGATATTTAATCTAATATCTTAACAATTTCTGTTTTCAATTGTTGTCATTTGTACGCTCCGTTCCTTCAGGTTGTTCATCAGCTGAACCTTCTGCTATGCCACACCCAGCCGCTGGGCCCAGCGCAGCTGACCAACACGCTCCGCTACGCCGTGGCTACGACCGACCTGCCTTCCCCAAGTCACTCGGACCCTTTCCTTCTCGCCTCCCACCCTGCCCTAGGTGTTTCATTGCTAAGCATGGTCGTCGATAAGTAAGTGAGGTCTTGTCACAAAAAGTCCATATTTCTTTTTATTGCAACACACACAGCACAAAGGTGAAAATGCTCAACAAATGTTTGATTACATACCCCGATGTAAGGAATGCTGGGCTATATTCCACATTTAGTTGCATGATCGCAACAGTTAAATTTGTATTCCCACGGCCCTATTTGCGGTTGAAAATTGTATTTTTGGAAGTAGTTGCATTAGTTAGTACACATATATTTCCGTATACAAGTGGTTTGACAATTTCTACAGGCCGATGAGCGGTGGATGTAGCCTGTGGGTTCTACAGTCAGTCGCTGACCGCCTGGCCGCCATGACGGAAGTACGTCATCGAATTGCAGCTTGCGATTTACTGCGTGGTTTCATATCTGGCCCTCTGGCGGACAGTATACAAGGAGGATGGGGTAGGTATCATCTTCAATGCCCGATTTTTTTGCGTCGATTTCTTGAATACGACTAGAATGAAAATGTATGTTTCCGTGGATGTTAAATGATCCGTTCTACATGAAAGTTAAATCTTTCGGATTAATTTAGCCTTAAATAGTGGTCTGCCTAAGCTTGATAATAAATTTGGAATATTGCAGGTGGCCAATGACAGCCACCTGTTGTAGCAAATCGTTTTACCAATAACGCAATTCGTTACCTTTCTATATGTTTGTGTCTCAGGCTATTTCACCTTGCGCCGTCTATATAAGTGCATCGAAAGCTTAATCCAAGAGGATGACGAGGCACTGGGAAAGCTCACAAAGGAACAATACGCCAAATATATACAGAGTTTGACATCGCTTAGGGAGGATCTTGAGAGAATTCTGTATTGCAGTTAGATCTATTGGCTAAGCGCCTCGCCAAGGAGTGCTGTTGGCTTATCATCCCAAATTGCCAACATAGTCTATTCAAACGATGACGCAGCATCAATAACAAATCAACAATTTCTGGCCATTTCTGTCCATATTTGTTTATTATATGGATCTTGTTTGTGTGTGTGAGTGTGTGTGTGTGGGGGGGGGGGGGGGGGGGGGGGGGGGGGGTGGAAGGGTGGAGAAGTGAGTTAGAGGACGCAGGGAGCATTACTATCGAGAACATACTAAAATTTATTGGTGAAACTTAATTGTTACTGATTATCATGCCGACATTTCATTTGTACATTTTGTGATGTAAATTGTTAGTGGAATAAAGTATATTGTTAAATCATATTTCTGTTGACTACTTTGTAGTAACGGTGCATACAATGGACATAGGCGAATATACATTATCCAAAATATGTTCCGAACATTTGATAAACGCGTGTTTTCATTACGAACCAACACATATGACGATAGACATTTGAATCTCAAAGCTGGTCTTCTTACCCACCATTCCCATTCCGACATTTTGTCTGTCGTTTTCAAAAATATGTATGGATTTTTGTGCAACTTACGGCGATAATTTCGCATCATACGCCGATGGTTCAGATTGATAATGTGGTATTTTGAGTACATGCTTTTCCATCATTGACTTTATAGGTGAGGAAAGCAGAAACCTACCGAATAATCGCAGTTGATGAACACTCTAGCAAAGCAACGGACTTATCGGAGTAAGAGGGGACATCGAGCAGAGATAAAACCAAGAAGCGAAGGTTAAATCAACAGTTATGGTGTAAGCTTGACGAGCGGTCATACTCGTGCGAAGCACCACCAGGCACAAACCGCTCAAGTCGAGTCGATATCAAGAAAACTGCTGAACCACTGATTGCATTGGAGCCGGTTTGTCTTAATTTGCCAGACACCCACAGAGAAGTGGTGACAGATCTGCACCACCACAAAAGAAAACAACACGAGGAAAAACACTATTGACCATAACTTCATGACGATCAGTACCAAGGCCGTGTCAAGTAATGGGGCATAACTCATGATTATCATTGGTCGCCATAGGATGTTATTGGGTGCCGTATGGAGAGAGTACATTACTTGTAAAAGACGGTAATTAAGTTACGATTTTTATATCCATGTTAGAAACCTACCCTTATCCATCCTTACCATGCAATGAAGACGTGTTAATATATCTAAAACGCGATGGTTCTATGTTGGAAGACAAATTATTTAATTCACTTGGCCTTAGCCAAAGCAATATACGTTCGGTCAATGCCCTGAAGTCTGTTATCAAGGCCCGAGCTTAGTGGAAACTCACTGAGAAGTTTTCATGTCATTCCTCGATGTCTCAAATTGAAATTAATTTGGATTACGACGTTTCCCCACTATGGAACGAGATGGAGTGTGATTAAAAATTATAAATCTGCGACTAAGCTCTCGTGTTCTGTCACAAAGAATTTTTTCGTTTCGGAGAACATGGATATAATATTCTAATTAAAGCAATATCAAAGGGTGGTCGTATTTCATTTAGGAAAGCGCTCACTGGGCGCAAGGTGGGGTTATGGTAGTTTTGATTATCTTCACACAATGACCAGGTCGAATGGTATTGTATAAAAGATATCTGGTTCCAAGAGACTAAAGGGCACAGGTGGATGTTTTTTTTCGAGATCCAAAAAGGTTTATCTTCTTACGGTCCACAATGATACAACAAGTTACCTTAATGGCACTGCAAATGGATTGGCTCTTGACTTAAATGTCTCCGTTTAGAGGGTAATTAAGTTACAATGTCGCTACATATATTCACGTAAGATTCTAGTTGCATGTATCTCAAACGAGATCGAATTTGATATTTTGGGTAAAATCGCCGTGTAAATATAGATTAGCTATTAAGGAAATTGCTCTCTTAAGCACCAAACAAGTCAACGACATGAGAATCATTTGGTCTACTACAGGAGAAACCCCTGAATATCTAGCTTCATCGCATTCTCCGACGCCTCGCCACAACGGGAATCATTTTCGCCCGAAATGTGGCGCGCTCTCTCGCACTGACCTTTCGCATAACTCGTTCTAAGAATCATGGGATTGAGCCGAAAGTAGTTCCAGCAAGAGGGCAAGATGGCAGCGTCTGTCAATGTTTGCGGTGTTTCTGATCGGGAAAATATCAAGCCTGTCGTTGGTAAGCAATTGTCAACCTTAATGTATCACACTAATGTTCAGTAATTGTATTTATATATTCAATAAATTAGAGTTGATTATGCAGGCTTTGTGACATATTGTCGATTCAGTTAATTTTGGAAGAATGAGCGATGAAATAGAAGTACACCGCATCGGTGCATGCATATGCCAGTGTGGTTGACGCGGGGTCCGAGGGGGTAGGGAGGGAGAAATGGTAATGATGCATTTTTTCAGTGATTTCTACGGTATTTACATACGCTGTATACACACTTGGGTTCACATGGTCATTCATGTTTACTGTCCTGTCACTTGGGGTCCACTGGTCTGGTTCTGGGTCTCTGGCATGCTCTCTCATAAATTAAAGCCTA
Source organism: Urechis unicinctus (assembly GCA_034190875.2). Lineage (NCBI taxonomy): Eukaryota > Metazoa > Annelida > Polychaeta > Xenopneusta > Urechidae > Urechis > Urechis unicinctus. Next base: position 25,129,814 of record CM067343.1, read on the forward strand.
CTTGTTGGAAGTGTTGGTCACGAAAACTGCTTGAACAAAGCTGTTCTTCCTTACTGAGTCACAATTCATAATTTAAAAATGACTCGTTTTTATTTTATAAAATAGTATTCATTTGTTTGTGTCCATTCTTCAGAATTTCAGACTCCAATGAAGATAACCTTGTCCAGGTTGAGACCCTATCATCTATGCTTTTCGTGCAGGGAGGACAGGAAGCATTGTCACCTTCGGCTTCTGAATAATGTGACTCTGCAGAGAACCTACATGAATTTGTTGAAGGATGTATTTTTGATAGAAATGCCCCATGACTGTGAATACTAATTATGTGAGAATTGTATCAATAGATTGAACAAAACACTTCAGTGGAAAAGAGATGCCATTTCCATGTTCTATGTATTACACACACAAAGCATAGATATTAATATTAGTAAATTAGAATAGCATGATATCATATGTGTGCATGATTGGTCATCAAGTTGTTAAGAAATGCAGATTCAATATGCTCATAATTAAATAGTTTTTTATGGAGGTGTTCATGTGTTTACATTCATATTGCTAAGCAGGTTTCTTATGTCTGTCTTTTAATATAGTTGGGGACATTGCAATTGTTAATGTCGTAATGTTTTGCTTTCTCTCGCTCTATACATGTTTGATGCTCATGTGATCTATTGGCCAACAGCTTACCGCCCTGCATGGAGGTCACATGACTTTTAACTAATTGCTTAGCCGATAGGGATGGTAATCACTTCCTGTTGTGACTCTGTTCCTTGCACACACAATTTTGATTTTCCTATCCCACCCTCCACTGTTTTCCTGTCTTGTAGTTTATTTAAATGTACAACCTTTTCATGTTGTGGTGGTGGTTTTCTCCCCCACCTTTGCTGTGTGCAATGTATTTTTGTTTATTCCATTTCTTACATGCACCTGGCTTAAATAAACAAGCCCATTTATCAACTCTAATAATGTTTTATCTTTCACAGCAAACTATTTGCAAGGTTTTTGTTTTAACTCTCATAACTCATACAATTTCAGCCAACTTGATTTTATATATATGACCACCAACCATAAAATATATTTTTTCCATGATAGTTAGATTTTTCCATGTGTCAATTTCCCAGAACTTTAAAACAAAGATGGCTATGTGTTGCACAACAGTGAACTTTGGTAATGTATTCACACCATAATTTTCCCTTTCGTTTATTAAAACAATAACTTTAGAGCCTTATTATTTTTAATTGCAGATGAATTAAATTGGGAGAGCATTACCTCGTTTAAATTACCCATTGCATTCACCCGATTTTCCAATGGCATAACCGGTCGCTTCTTGAAATATGAATATCAACACCCTTTACGATCCTAATTCATCTTCAGAAATGCTAGGGACTGGATGATACCCATTTCGAATATCTTACCCCACCCCCTTCCGTGCCCACCGCGCTTGTGTACACGTGATTTCTTTCTATTTCTTTGCTCCAATTTCTTCAACCCAACAGTTAAATATGAATATGAAGAACTCGTGAGTTTTCCAATATTAGCATCGGTAATTACAAGGTGTTAGAATCATATGAAGAAAACTGCTTTCGCGACCCTTGCAGCGAACTGATTGCGGTGTAAAACCACGTGCAGAATTTGACTCGAATGTTTACTTGTATTGAGTAGTAATTTTTAGAACTATGTTTTTGGCGTAAGGAGACTCCCGAGAATCTCGGGACTGGGTGAATCAGTTATGAGAAAGGGGTATGCTGTAAGGGACAGGAAGCGGCCCCTTGCGGGAGAAAATACAACGGGAATGGCTAATCTGCATATGCTAATTTGAACATTATGATATTCATCTTAGCATTATGATACCATGACGCCAAAAAAAACCCATCTGAAGTCTCTTTCGGAGAGGAAGTGGCTCGTACACAGGTTGTTTCGTACACACTATTTACGGTTGTTTCGTACACGCGAGATTAGTCGTTTCGAACACGCTTTATCAAAAACAGTTGTTCCGTATGTTGTGCTAAGTCAAGAAACTATGTAATATATCTAAATGTAAATTATCTGGTATCGTAGTTTATTGTTTATTTTTACAAAGGTTTATTAAGAGTTGCATGGTGTGAAAAAATATTTTTGGCTTGTGTAGACTATAGTATCTATTCATCTATTGGGTACCCGCAATAGTGAGTGTTTTGTATACGTAAATGTAAATATGGATTATTAAAGAAATTGAAAGCGTAGACAATGTTTTGAATTGTTAATATGGTCATAATTAATGTGGACGAAATTGCCTGTCGACAATTTAAAGTGTACGTAGCATGTTTGTTTTATTTGCAATTGTTCGTGAAGGAATGTGGAACCGCTGTTGGACAATGAAATTATGACGACATAAAACAAAAATGTTGAATTTTGTATTCAATAAATTCATTATTTTAAGTGGAATCGGTTAAATTTTATACGGTGAACCCATAGGAGAGATCTGAAAGGTTTGTTTTAATAAATATCCTACTATATATAATTACTATAGCGTGTAAACGACGAGTTAGGAAGGGTTGGTTTTAATGAATCTCATATTACTGCACTATGAATGTTTAATGCTGTATCTTATAAGTCATTCATTTAATCTTATTTTAGTCTTTTACATTAAAATGCATGGCCTTGTGGTCGACTTAACTGGCTGGATTGTCTCGTGGCTGGTCCTAGCCCCGGTGGAAAGGTAATATATATATATATATATATATATATATATATATATATATATATATATATATATATATATATATATATATATATATATATATATATATATATATATATGTATGTGTATATATATATATAGTATATATATATATATAAGTCTACTCGGGCGTCTTGTAGGGCTAGGCTATATATGGTCCATGGCTGAGTTGTCTACTCGGCGTCTTGTAGGGCTAGGCTGGTCCATGGCTGAGTTGTCCTTCCTCGCCAGGTAAGACGTAATATCTGGATAACTCATAAATGCATAAAAAGGACTTACGACACTGATATTACACAACACGACGTAGTAATTCGAAAAAGATAACAATAACAAGCATATTTCAGACACCTTATATTCAGTGTACGAAACGACTCCCGGTTGCGTGTACGAAACAACCATCTGTGTACGAAACGATCTGTGTACGAAGCGTCTGTGTACGAAACAACCGCACACCATGTAGGGTTCGTTGAGGAGGAGTTTGGGGTGGGGTTGGCTGGCGGTTGGAACGGGACGCTGTTGGTTGAATTAGTGGACAGGCTTATGGAAGCGAAGGGGCGGAAATAGTGTCACATTAATGACCATACCAAGCTAGACCAGCAGACCAACAGTCGATCGAGTACTATCTTGTTGGTCCAGAGGGAGCACAAGCTCAACTTGTTTCAAAAGAGCCATACCAAGGTTATGAACAATCACTGCAAGCTTTTGAAAGTACTACATAGAATTTGTCAGCGCATACTGCATTACCCTCGCCCTCATGGCCAGATCACAGAACTGTAGAGACCTGGTTGTGCCATGATTGCTTCTCCGTCTAAACTGACCTTTCTTAGGCCAGTCATTTTCTCCAGATGGACAATAGTAGTTTTGTTATCATTGCCTTTGTTCCCATTGCTTCTAATAGCTTATTGTAATGGTCAATAGAATTTACTACATTCCTAATTATTATGATTAAATACATTTTCCGAAACACCTGTAGGCCCCAATGAGTTACCTTTCTAGCCAATAACACGTGTAATTATTAAAAGTTTCATTTGGGTCTATTCTAAGTATCATAATAGTAGAGATAACAGAAACTCAGTGACTAGTACCAGTTATGCGACTCTTGCTCAAGTTCACGCATAACGAAATGAATTATCTTATCTTTCTTAACATCCTTTAAATATAATTATCAACATGATGTGTGACTGATAATGCTTAATAGCAGGACTCGATAACCCTCTGGAAGCAAGTCACACTGGCCCTCTGTGACCCATGCCCAGTGTGTGAAGTCCATGGACTCCCTTTTTACTCCATTAACAGAACTAGGAGGCAGCCATAAAAGCAATATAAAACCATAATAGCTTTCAAAGTATACTTTAATGTATAACCCTAATTCTTTGTACAGGGCTCAATAACATTCATTCCACTACAAACACTTACAGTTTGGAGGTACCTACAACAATAACAAGTTACTATAATTGCAAGGGGATATTAAGCAAACAAACAAAACACATACATTTTTAGCAGTTCGGTTCCAACAGTGCATACATACTATTGTTGAAATACTCCAGAGGAAACCAACAACATACAGGCAGATGATCTCTTAAATCAGTTTAAACTCCACCAACAAAACAATTATTTTTATATGTAACCAAGGAAACACATTAACAAAATGTCAATACAAATTTCATTCCATAAGTTGTACACAGTTGACCTAATTTGTTCTAAAATTGTTTCCTTATTGGCAGTGTTTTGTCTTAAGAACATCACACATAAAACAAATAAAAAGCCAGTATTTTGATTCCACATGAGGAAGTACCAGTACTATTTCTGTGTTGATTAAAAACCCTTTGATAAGAGTAACTCAATATTATGCAAGTGTGTATTGCCAACAGCATTCAATATCATGTAAAAAATCTTTCATTAACAGTGGTATTGATCAGAACATAGCCCCAACAAGGAAGACTTTTGTTCCTCTTGCATTCATGGTTACCAACCATAGCCAATCTCATTTTGTAGCACAGACTGCTACTATAAAAAAGCAGTCAATTGTACTTCTAAAAAAATTGGTTGCATTTTATCAAATTGATTTGTTCGGGGACCAATTCAGACTCTGGGGTTATTTACAGTTTACACTGGATACACCTGTAAGAAGAATCCAATAATGTGTACACATTTCTACAGACATTGGCTATACAGAATTAAAAGTAAAACATCAGGTATGATTTTATGTGATATATTACACTATTCTAATATAAGATGAAACAACACTCCTTTTGTCAGTCAAATACTGTGTAGACATATATCTGTTTTTTATGTACATTTTAAGTTAAAATAATGCAATACACACACTGTACATTTGATTTCAGAAACAGACCCTAACAGTTATGGTATTATTATTATGCCCCTTAAAACTTGTAAAGCAACTGCTGGCCTTTCACCTACAAGCAGTAAATATACACTGGCAGTTTGAACCCTACCCTTGCAACACAGAAAAAGTATAAAATCTACACGGCAAGCCTAGCTCACTTAAGTCCATGCCAAAAATATGAATAGAAATATATTACTTTGCAAATTCTAAGTTGCACAACATGGTTTCGATAACAGCAAACGAAACGTCTACTTAGTACACTGGTTAGAGGAGGATCATGATTTTTAAGTCGTGATAATACTCGGCTTAACCTTTCAAGCACTCAAGGCCATGTATTCAAGGTCACCATGTTTCAATGTCACACGGAGGACATTTTACATGCACCAACATAAATTCATATAGCGCCTGAAAATATGTAGCCATTGTGATAGACATTATACAAAATGACTATTGCTTGCAGAAAATTGATATCCGCGAAGAGAAATTGAATATAACACCCAGTTACGATTGGAAATGTGACATTGAATACAGCACACACATGCACATATATATTGCAATCTCCAGGCAGTACATAAATATATGCACATTGCACTTCAATTATGAAAGGTGTAAGAAATATTGCATTAGGAAACAGTTACCAAGCAATGCCTGAAGAATGATGTCACCTCTTGGCTGAAAAATGAACCCCCCCTTGAATTTTCCATTCAATGATATGCAGATTGCAAATGATTTGGAAAGTGGAAATGATGGCAGGACAAGAAGACCATTTTCAATAATCTTCAAAGGGGCTTTCCATGGTTTCAATGACATGTATCTACAAAATAACACACCTTCCACCAGACACAGACTTATCTCAAGTTCAAACAAGATTTTTAAACCCTTAATTCCGACCAAAGAAAATGACAAAAATCGCAACAAGGTAGCAGTGACAACAAAGAGGAGTAGCCATGGAGACAGACGTTGACAACAGCTATTAACATTTAATGTAGACCATTCCTGAGGTAGTAAACCCACAAAGAAGCTTCAACAGATCAATCTGGATCTGGTCAATGTGTAAGCATGCAATCTGAAATGTTGCCCACCACTCAAAATCGTCGTGACTCGGAGTGGGTCTGTTCGTTGATATATATAAGCGAGAGTAACAGTTTCTCCTTTTGTGCGAGGGCTCGAGAAGTGACTGAAAAGGGGGTCCAATCAATGATTACATGGATAGTGTGGAGAGATGCGAGATGAAGACTACTAAGGAGAGAGAGAGAGAGGGACAGACGTGACATGGCGGCAAATAGTGACAGCAAAGGTGTGCTTAAAGTCCACCCTGCGAGAAATCAATGGCTGGCAATTTGTACCCACATGTTCAATGAGACATGATAGCCATTATTTGCAAACTTAACTAGGTTTGGCAGTGTTCCTTCCAGGTAATATTACTGATACAACAAGAGATTAAGGTGTGTGAAAGGATCCAAAACAGGTGAAGAATCCAACCAAGCCAACCTGCAATCAGTTCCATCTGGCTCCATGTCACATACATACTCACACACACACACCATGATATGAATACCAAGCCACAAAAATCAACCATTCAATGGCATGAACCATTCAATGACACAGACATACACTCACACATGCACTCCCATTTAATGAACCCATTGCCAGTAAATGATGCATCTCATAACAGACCCCTAAACCATAAACTTTGATCACGCCATGGGGGAATCATAAAGACACTGCACATTATTAGTTGAGATTGAACATAAAAACAGAGACACTCGGTCACCAACAAACCTGCTGCCCTCGTTAAGTGGATGCACCGCAATTACCAAGCAGACGTACAATGCGTTGATAAGGGGGGGGGGAGACATAGCAACAACTGTCAGATTCCAATCTAGCATCCACAAAATAAATTGCAAATCTCGGTCAGGAGATAAATAATCACATGAAATATATGCACCCCTGTATTACAACGATGTACAAGCATGTCATTCATAATTGCTGGATTGAGGTTTTGTTTATGTTAAAAATAGCGAGGCATCATATTGTAAATAACAGATCTGCGATATGGGTCTTGCATGTCAGTTGGTGCTGCTGTTGGTGGCTGGAGGTATTCGGCCCCAGGCATGCCTGGGGGTCCGGGTGGTTGGGGTACCTTGTTGCCAACAGCGGCAGAGAGGTACTGCTTGTCACTCATAAAGCTATAGGCCGAGTGTTGGGGGTACATGGCTGCAGCTGCCGCGTTGCGAGCATAGTCTCGCTCGCTGTAGACGGGCATTTGGGCGCTGCTGGATGGGGGCATGAAGGGGTTTGGGGCTGATGATAAGGTGTGCTGGGACCGATACATGGCCTCACGGGGATAATAGTACTTGTCGAGACCCATGCTCATTCCCATGCGGCTGTACATGTCGTGCATGGGTGGGGGCGGGGGCTGGGCAATGGAGCGATAGTCACTGATATGGGAGGCAGCTTGGCGATAAGCTTCCTCAAAGTGTTTTTGAGAGCTAGGAGCTGCCCCAACTGACCGCGGGTAATTCCCACCCGTGGCTGCTGGGTTGAACGTCCTCGAACTCATATAAGCACTGGTCAAATCATAGCGGTCTGTCGAGGCGGAAGTTGTTTGTGGAGGGAAACTAGTATCGGGTGGCCTTTTGCTGATTTGAGAGGAGGGATTGCTGGCGTCGAACCCATACTCGCTCGAGTAAGGGTTGCGAGCGAGGGGGCTAGTTTTATCGATGTCAGATGGCATGAGTATTGGCGAGGGCTGTCCCCAATGTCGAGATCTTTCGTCGTGTGCCATCCAATGTTGTTGAGCAGGCTGCGGCAGTCCAGGTGTCATACCCATGAGAGATTCCGTCACACTTGGATAAGTGGCTCCAGGCATGAGAGAAGCTCTCCGCAAGAAGTCTGCATTTGGATGCTGCAGTGCTGACAGAGGCTGCTGCTGGTACGGAGGCAGGCGACTCTGGTCTTGAGCAGAGAGAGGGGGATGGGTCAGCGGCAAGGTGCTGGGGTCCTGGAAGTACTGACCAAAGAAATCACGTGAGCTTGGGAAAGAATCCGTGCCGAATCCAGAAATGGCACTGCTGGGTGCCGAGGTGGTGACACTTGACCCGCCGGTCGTACTGCGACTCGGCAAGTAAGTAGGACCTTCGGGTATGCGTGGCAGTGATTCTCCGTACCCCTCCTGGCTTTTCGAGCTGACGAGGGGGTCAGGGGCAGGTGCAAATGAATAAGAGACTGTGGTAGCCCCAGGTGTGTATGGTTCTGATTGGTGCTGGGACACAGAAGGAGGATGATAAGCACTGTCCTGTTCATTGCTCGAGTAACTACCGCCTGTAGGGGGCGGGACGCTGTTAACGTGCATGTCTTGTTGCTGGGGTGGGGGCTCTACACTTCCCGGCATGGGGATCCCGTGCTGCTGTTGCTGCTGCTGCTGAGGCGGGTAGGATCCCGGGTATGATGCACTACTGTCCGGGTAGCCGTAGTTAGGGGCAGCACCGGACTCATTGGATGGCAGGTCAGTCCTTTCATGGGGTTTCACACTGAGAGGGGACGTGATTTCGGCTCCATACGACGACCGTCGTTCACCATAGCTGGGTGGCGGGACACTGTATGGCTCACTGAGTGGAGTTTGCATGGGGTAATCCAGTGACGAGCGCTCTGTTGGAGTTTGGGGGATTTCGTTGGGTGGCGCAACAGAAGGGGGCGGAGCTACTGAAGGGGGTGTGGCATCCTGAGTGGTGCTGTCTGACACTTCGTATGGTTGCTCAAAAGACGATTGATTTTGTGAAACGATAACAGGGACCTCATTGCTGCCTCCCGAAATATTCATGTCGTCGGTATGAGGCACCATGACCTCTTCCACCTCCTCTTCTTCGTCTGACGAGACAGCAGGTGGCGGAGCAGGTGCGCGGGGCATCTCATACATGTCATGGGTAAACTCCTCTGGCATCTGGCTGTTATCATCACTCGACTCCCCTTCATCCTCCTGCTGGTTGTCACTGGGGGATGGAGACACATTGTGGACCTCATCCGCTTCAACATCTGCTTCAACAGCCTCCTCCTGCTGCTCCAATGGGCTCGGAGGAATCTCGGCGGCGGCTGGAGTTGGCGATGACGGCTGTGTCACGTCCATTTGCTCGGTCTCATTGGCCAGTACAGGCAGACTTTCTTCATTATCATCCCCAAACGCATCCACCACCATGACACCCTCCTGATCAGACAAGTCCGACCCCGGGGATGGCAGATTTTCCGCAGCTTCCTCAGGTTCCACCATGAGGTCTACAACGGGAGGGGATCGATCTTTGACATCGTCTATAGGGGATTGATCCCCACCTTCTTCCTGCATGGGTTCCGGCTGACACAGATCAGGCACAGACTCGTCAACGATAGCAGCCTCCACAGTCTCTTCCTCTCTGCTAGATTCTCCTCCATCCACCTCCTCTTCAGACTCAATAACTTTCTTCCCCTTTTTCTTATTTTTACCTTTCCCTTTTTTGGCGGGAGCTTTCTTGGCTTTTGCTTTCCTTTCAGCAGCCTTCTCTTTCCTCAGCAGCAGCTTTTTCTTTCTTTTCAGCAGCAGCTTTAGCTTTCTTTTCAGCAGCGATTGCTTTTTTGTCAGCCGCTGGCTTGGCGGCAGTCTTTTTCTTGGCTCCTTTCTTCTTACCTTTAGATACAGGAACCAAATCAGCTTCCTCTACCTCTTCAGGTGCATCAACAGGCATTTCCTCATCAGGAAAAATTTCTTCAGCAGCTTTGACTTTTGCTTTCGACTTGCTTTTCTTCTTCTTGGGAGCACTCTCGCTCTTTTCTTTGTCAGATGTTGCCTTCTTTCCTTTTTTAGGTTGTGCAGCTTTCTGTGGGGGGAGTTTTGCCGGAGAACCATCTTTGGACTGAGAATCATCCGCCTCATCAGCTTTGAGACCCGACACCTCATCTGAGATTCTGGGTGACCTCACTGGGGTCATCTGTCTGATTTGAATGTCAATTTTATCGTCGTCACTGTCATTGAAATCATACACATCCTTGTTTGTTGCATCGGCTGACGGAGCCGCCTCCGCTTTGACGACCTCACTGAGCTTATCCTCGGCCTCTTTGGCAGGGCTGGAGGAAGGCTCCGGTGACGCCGCAGCATCTTTGTTTTCAGCAGCTGCCGCAGCCTCTTGCTCCTCTTTCTGTTTGGTCTTGGCAGACACGATGCGGATGCCGTGGGTCTTGCGCATGTGGTAGCGCAGGCCACTTTTCTGGTAGTAAGCGTTGTCACACAGCTCACATTTGATGGTCTTGAGGCCTTGATGTCGCTGCATGTGCACTTTGAGGTTGTCAGCGTGGCGGAATACCTTGGTGCACTCCGGCCATTCACATGGGAATTCCCGCTCCCCTGTGACACACACATAAAAACATCTCATAACTTGTATATTTGTGAAACATTCGGCAAAAGGAGATTGTCGTCAAACAGATTGTATAAATAGCTGGCAAAACATGAATGCCAAGGGTGTCAGGGAGAGCCATTATTTGTTTCCATTCATTGTGTAGGCATCTGATAACAAAATGGCACATATCAACAATATCAGTGATCAGTTAAGCAAGAATTAGAACTTCAAGGTGGAATAAACGAGTGATACGTGATGGATGTACGGTGGATTGACCAGACCATGTAAGGCCTCAAAACTTCACCTTACCTTCCACTCAAACCCGAATTAATATCGGATAGGTAATCAATTGCATGATTGGAGAAGCCAGAGACTTACCACATGAATGTGAGGTACCAAACTTATCATTTTATTTGTAGGATGATTGTAATTGCTTTGATGAGTTAATAAAAATATGGTTAGATACTTGAATGGAGAGATAGATGGATGACTCTGGCCACTTACCTGTATGTGTAAGTTCATGTCTTTTAAGATGACTCTTCTTGTTAAACACCTCTGTACAGCCATCAAATTGACAGGGGTGTGGTGTGCGTTTACGCCTGGGAGGCAATTTATGTATGTCAACGCGGTGCCTCTCCATATATTTTTCGGCCTTAAACGTGGAGGTGCACCCCTCGATCTCACATTTGAAAGTGTCACTGGGATTGTGCGTGTTGTAATGGTTTTTCAGGTGAGTTTTCGTCTTGAAGGCTTTGTCACACATGTGGCATACGTGCGGCCGGTCCTCTGTGTGACACTCTCGTATGTGACGCTTGAGTTCGTCTTTATTGTAAAACGTAGAGGTGCACTCGGTGCACTTGACTGTCCGCTCGGCGTCTGGTGGCCGGTGCACTGCACTCTGGTGCTGTTTGAGATCTCGCATAAACACCCCTCGGAAATCACACTGATCGCATTGAAAGCGCTTGGATGCCTCCAAGCCTTCCTCAGTGTGCCATCGATGGACATGAGACTTAAGAGCACAGACAAACTTGAAGGTTTTACCGCACTCCTTGCAAGTCCACAACTGTTCCCCCGTGCAGTTGGCTTCATGCTCGTCGAGTTCATCAGCAAGGAAGAGAACACAGCACTTCTTGCAGAGTTTCCGGCCAGTACGACTCGGATGGTTAACCTTCATGTGTTCCTGTAACAACTCGCGCGACTCTGATGTCATGTCGCAGTGGGCGCAGGGAAACCATGTTGTGCACGGCCAAGTGTTTCCGAAGCTGTCCTTTTTTGCGTCCTTTGTAAGAACACTGGGGGCATGAGTAAGGTCTCTCCCCAGAACTATCATCATCTTCCTCTTTGTTCTGGGCTTTGAGCAGGTCTTCCGGACGTCCTACTTTGGGAACCCCAATGAGTCCTGTTTCTGTACCAATGACCGAATTACTGTCAGATACAAGAGGGGCAGAGTTGGCAAAAGCACTGGAATCACCTTCAGAGCCTTTGCCCTCCATCATTTCGTCATCAGAACTCATTGACGAGTCACTAGAGATATCATCATCATCATTATCATCATCCCCAACAGGTGAAGAGGCAATGTCATTACACACTGGCACAGAACTCTCATCACCAGCAGGTAATGGTACGGAGGAAGATTCAGCAGTGAGCTCTCCTACATTAAGGGCATCCAGGTTGTCCTTGTTCTGCGTAACAATTGCTGAAGATTCTGACACAGGTTGATCCGGTTGAGAATCAACAACCATAGAGTTTTCCTGCAATGTCTCTTTCTCACAGGAACTTATCTCCATCACAACTGGTTCATTATTGTGCACTTCCAGTTCAGTTTTGGCTGCCTGACTTTCTAATTGTGCTACAGAGTCACCAACATCATTCACTTCACCATTTTCAGTTTTGGGCAAAGGCACTGCCTTTTTGGCACTTTTCTTTTTAGTCTTGCTTTCCGCAGAATTGCCGTTGGTGTTGTTCTGAGAAGGCTGTTTCTTTGGCTTTTTGGCTTTTGGTTTCCCGCTGTCATTGTTGACATCGTTGGCATCCATCTCTTTCAATGAATGCTGCTCAGGAGCATCTCCCACATCACCATTAACCAACGCATCAGCTTTCCGTTTGCCATTCTTAGCAACGTTTTTCTTTACCTTCACTTCACTATCTTTGCCTCGATTTTCTCCATCAGCCCCCTCTTTACTGATGACCTTTTTCTTGCCACTCCCCTTCTTAGATTTCTTACCGTCTTTCGGTTTGGGGTCAGGGGGTGGTGTAGGCGGAGCCTCTGTCACCTCATGGGAACTGTCACTTGTGTCCGTGGGCTCACTCTGTGGGGTGTCATTCCCCGAAGAGCCAGAAGGAGGAGGAGCTTTGATGCTTTCCTCGGGAGGTCCGGTGCTAGCTAACGAGGCCTTTGGTGTCTCGTCTTTCTCCTCCATATTCACGTGGCCATGTAGAGCACTGCTTCAACATGCATGAGGACCATGAATGTGTTGTGGCCGTCTTCTGATCATCACATAGCAGATTGGAAAGGGGTTATAAGACATCAACACTTTCAATTCTGAAACAAATGAGGAAACATTCATAGTAAAATAAGGTATGTCATATTAAGATGAGAAAATGCATTTTGGGGATGATTTTCTAATGGACCACAGTTGCACATAAAAAAGCAAGGATTTAGCAAACATCATATATATATATATATATATATATATATATATATATATATATATATATATATATATATATATATATATATATATATATATATATACAGTCGAGTATCCCTTATCCGGAATTCCGATATCCGGAAACCCCGAAATCCGGAATGTTTTGGGCAAGTACCGTTATGACGCCGCAGTGAAATTTTCCGAAGATTTCAGGTCCCAATAAACGACAGACAGTTGCGGTCTGACCTCGGCGGCAAGAGGTTTGTGGTGAGGCCGTTATCAAGGTGCTTAAATTAGTCACACCTTCTCATCCGACAATGGGGGGTCTCTTAAATTAGCATGAATGCTGAAACCGTGCGCCTCCAGTTCAGGCAGTAAAATGACCTAGGCAAGGACACTTCGCCTCTGACAGCATCCGCGCTGTTTACTAATTTAGATTTCTCATATCCGTGCTGAGGCATCAGATCATCAAAAGACCAGGGGCGAGTGTCTTGCCTATAAAATGACCATAATACGCTAATTAGCATAAGCATCAGTGAAATTCTGTTGATCTTTTATATACCTCACATTGTACATTTAGAAAAGAGTGACGGGACCTCGGGTCGTATTCTCAGCTGACATTGTCTTAAGCCTGTGTTCAAGGACAAAATATGGTCTAAATTAGATTTTAATCCCCGCACAATCATGTCGCTCTGTTTCGTTAGATTCCCCATCACGAAATAACGTTGAGGTACGCTTGCGACTGTTAACACACCCTTTTTTTAACAAAATTATTCCGATTTCTATCGTCGAGTCGATATTTACAATGATAAGGCGTAAGTGGACAAGGCGGTGTTTGTTTGGAAAACCGCAACGTTATGATTAACACAGACGGTTGTGCTTCTCCAGACATACGAATGCATGATAATGGGTGTCTGGAAAGGCATATTTCGAAATCCGGAAAATTCTGAAATCCGGAACACCCCTGGTCCCGACCATTCCGGATAAGGGATACTCAAATGTATATATATATATATATATATATATATATATATATATATATATATATATATATATATATATATATATATATATACACAGACTTTGAATGATTGGGGTCGACAATTTGTTACACATAATGACCAGCCTATGAACTATTATAGTCAGCTAGTCAGAGGGCTATAGACAAAGCTAGGCTTCTGGAATAACAGGGGAAGTAGGAGCTAATGAAATAACACAACCATTGTTAAAACTACACTTAAGACATATAGTAGGTGGACATCATCAAAAATTCATCAATTACAAACACCACTGGTTCAGAAATGATATCAGGATACACACACCTTGTAGTAATATATAACACTTCTATTAAAGACAAAATTGCATTTGGCAGACAGATATATTTTTGAACAGCGGGTGCAAGAATCTTTCCTTGTCATTGCCAATATGTGAAACGGAAGTCTACAAGTGCATTTAGGGATCATGTGTAAAGTATCAGGTTTGAAATATATCAATGCATATACTATGTCAAGACTCCCACAGTCAAATGGCCGGTAAATGTCAAAACCTAATGAATATGTACACAATGTATTGGTCACGAAAACAGAAGCAAAAGGAACAAGGGAAACTACTACAATAAATTTGTAGATGTTACTTAAAGTATAGAATGACGGGTTAATAAGAACATAATTTGCATTTGAAATCATTTAGGCAGTGACAGATGGTCAGTTATGCCAAAACGATATGTATAACCTATATATCAACGGTTCATAATCAATCAAGGCATTATCATTTCGCATGTGTTATCCGAAAACTAATATAAGGGGAAATAACAGTTACTAATCTAGGATTCAAGCCGTAGGCTCGAGCGGACTTATTTCAGTACACAAGATTCAACTTGGTTCGACAGGAGTGGATTCGGGGGACCGAGACGATCGAGGAGTGCAAGCTTTGACAAAATTTTGAGCGTTCTTTTCTATTTTGCACTGAGTATTCTTACCATTTGAGTTGCATTTGTAATGTCAAACATTCCCAAATAGTCACTACGTGAGAGGTAATGTCAATAATACAAATTAATGATCCAGGCGAATCTTTATTTATCTGTCTGTGCGTCCATTAGTCTGAATTCTGCGGTGAAGGATTTCCGTGATTGTTATTGGTCCAAATTCGACATGACGCGTCTAAGAAGTAGGTCAATCCCTCTCGCCAGATGTCTCTACTGGCATTGATCGATCGAGATGCCTCTGCAAAAGGCTTCTTTGGTGCACTCATGCCCGGGGAAATATGAAAGAGAATGCGGTTCGATATTCCACCCAGTGCGGGATGCGGGTTCCTGCATAAGCTGATATCGCTTAGGTCCAACGTCTGTGGAGTTATAAGCCAACCATGGGCCGCGAAAAAAATGCCAGCCGTTTGAGAGCAGGCTTGGTGCTGAGGCGAGGAATATGGCCGTACATACGCTCTCATATCGGCATTGATTGGCTGTGGGATGTAAACCTTTACTGCAAAGGAAGAACCTGTAGATGAAGAGACGAGGCCTTGTTGGCGGGCGTTGTTGAAAACAAGTGTGGATGATTGTTTTCGTAGCCGTTGTGGTGGGAAGCGCTTGTTTGTGCTTTTATGTGGGGAACTGGCATCAACACATTTGGATATTGAATTGTATGTGTTGTTACAGTCATTTCTCTCAAATATCTTTTAAAAGAAGATAAAGTGAATTTTATAAACAACTAATTTGACCATGTTAGCTAAAATTTATCAAGTAGTAAATCATTCCCTATTCAGTCTCATGCAAGGAGGTCACTAATAGAAAACCATTTATCGATTCTTGGAATTTGTACTTCTCCACCCGAAATCGAAGCCATCGCTCCGTAGTCTTCATGCGTAGATTTATGATACACCTTTGCTAAACTTTGTAAATGAGATTCAAGTTTAGGTCTACAATATTCCGAGAATGTCTAGCTTTTTTTCCACAGAGAAGTTGATTAATCATGAGGAAATATATTTTGCGATATGTCCTTCACGCAATCAATCTCGAGGTACTTGGGTATCTTCTGCTCAGGAGAATACATGCTACTATGTTTATATATTATTTGAACATTTTGAATTAGTCATATCTATCATTTTTTCTAAATCAAAATTACCCGGTTAAGCAATCTGCATTATTTCTTGAAAGTTTTATGATAAGTTTATGTGTATTTTAACAATTCCTTATAATCCTCACTCTTAAAGGAATAGTATGAATTCGAACAATTCAAATATGAAAGATGAAGTCAAGCAAGATACTTAACTTGCACAAGATAATGCTCACAAAGACTTACCTGACTACTTGCTGTCATTTGCCGACACAACATCCTCATGAATTTAGTAAGTTTTTAATGAAATCAGGCCGATTTCTAAATAAGATTTAAAACAAGTTGAGCCATACCGACCGATCTTTTGGGCTGGAATCACGATGTTTCGCCTTTGCGTTTCCGTGTGTAAATGCAGTGTAAATTTCTGTTATTAAATTCGCATAATTTTAAAATATTCACGAACAGTGGCAGGTTTTTTGGGTGGTGACGGTTTGTGGGTGGTGGCGGGGGGGTGTGATTTCCCGCTCGACATGTTGAGCGAGTACGAAATAAAAATGACCTAGTTTAATAGAAATTCACCCACAATTGATGAAAGTATGCTAACCTCAAATAAGTCTCATGTAAAAACTGTTCGGAAGACTCGACTAGAATTTTGGGAAAGCTAGACCGAGCATTTCTGGTCGTCGCTTTAAAACTGGAGTGTTCGAGATCATGCAAAGCTAAATCGGAGGCGAAGTGGCGGACATTTTTCAAAGTTATCATAACGCCTAAGACGGATTGTTTGATATTTATCTGTAGCTGCGGAAAGCGAATGCGAAAATGAAAGTAATTTATAACCCTGTCGTGTTGACAATCGCACCAAAACAAGAATTCTTCCTTGTAAATGAATCTTGTATATGGATGTCTTTATAAACATTGGTGACCATGGTGAGCCTCAACAACGTGTGGCGCTCATCTGTGCTGATATGTTTTTTGAGCCGCGGAAAGTCTACAGCAAGGTAAAGATTCAATGGCATAATTCATTATTGGATCATTGCTATGTTAGGAATGAATCATATAATGAAGAAATCGATAAATCGAGTGTCAGAAATGACAGTATAGGAGTCGCTGTGGTTTTTATTATTCTCTAATTGTTATGACTAGGTAAAATAGTTGAAAATGAATAAGAATCGGGATAAGTATGTTGGGTTTAACCCACTTTCAATATCGAGTATGCTCATTATAGAGGGGCGGTATGTGTCTGTGTTGATGTGCATGCTCCGTCGGCTCGCACAGGGGGCGGGGCGGAGTGAGTTAGTTGTCTTAGTAAGGATGTACCGCAAACGTGCGTCGGTTTTTTAAACAACATTCTGGTATTCGAATGCGTCAGTATTCAATGGGTCGTTCTTTTGCAAAGACCAGGTGTACGAATTGGTCGGGTTTTCTGAACTGTCAAGTATATAAAAAGGGCAAGTTAGGGATACACTGTCCGGTTGTCACGATTCTGTTTATGGGACCTGTGAAAAGTTTTAGTTACTTGAACGATGGGACTCTTCGCTGGTCGCGAGTATTATTTAGTGATAACACAAATGCATGAACTTCGCCCACTCTTATGCCAGTTAGGTGTGGAGCGATCGTTAGACATGGTAGAATCTGGTAGCCAATGGATTGGTTGATTTTTGCAATGTGTCTATTTTTGAGCAAGTCGACATACACTTGGGTCCATGTTTCTCATTTTCGCTTGGTCTAGGTATGGTTCCTTATTTGTCCCTCAAAGACTTAAGCTACCGTTGTTCTAAGAGAAAAAACGCCCCCCCCCACTTACTCAACCCCCTAATAGCCCTGACTTCCCTACCCTCACCCCCATTCCATATTCCAATATTCTATTACCAACCAAAAGATCACAATAAATTTGAATGTCAATTATTTCCTTATTTTCACCTACATACATGCGCCATTAGCCCCAGCCCATCTTGATTTGAGAATATACTTTCAATTTGCTGTTTAGAACAGAACAGTTATTCCTGTCAACATTGTTTTGTTTATTCCATAACAGGTCTGTTGGACAAAGTGAGCCATCGCCACTTTGCGGCTCGTTGGCATGTTCCAAAATCGAGTTCTGTGACATACTCTTGCAGCAGTGTGAGAGTTGTCTTTACGCATGCGCGCCTTCCCGGATCAACTTGGAATCAGATTGCAAAAGAAATTGCCCTGGTAGTTAATTGTCAATTAATGTACACAATACCTTTTTCACCACATACATATAGACGCATAAACACACATATTTATATATATATTTATTTATATTGTATATATATGTATTATATATATATATATATATATATGTGTGTGTGTGTGTGTTTCCATGTTTGAGTTTACAAGCGTTTTTTGGTTTTAGAATGTAATATACCTTTCTTCTTCCAGAGCTGTACTATGAACTTATATCACCCAGCACTAAAGCAGTACAGGGCACTGTCTTGGCGGCAATGTCTGTAACAAAAGAGCCCACGAAGAATTCACCATCTGAAACCATTGCGCTTAGTAACGTTCTCATCATTACAGTCTCCATTATACTGATAGTGGTGGTAATGATCGTGGCCATCACAATACTCTGGAAAGTCAGGTAAATGTTCGTTTTCGGTTTAAATTAAAAAACAGGAAAATTATAATACCTGACATCACCAGATATTAAGTCACCCATAATTTTTGCATCTCTGCGCATTGAATGCTTTTTTATTCGATTTTGTTTAGACTTCGCATCAAAACACCAAGGCTACGCATTATCGCCAACCCCCAAGGTAACAAAGCAACCGGTCTTTCTTATGCTCACTTGATAGAGAAATAACCATGTAATCGCTACTGTGTTTTCATGTAAAACATATGCGCTGTGACTTTATTCTCTGAAACCTGATTTTTCTTTTGGAAACTTCTCCTGTGATTGGCGTTTAGACATCTACTCTGCTACTTGTCACACGTACGACGAGAGCAGTGCCCACTACCGTGACCAACCAGCGTCTTTAACCATGTTACAATTACAATCATTACCCTCGGGTGGACGGAGAAATGAAGGTCATTCTTTACTATCACCCATGAACCATGGCAGTTCTAATGCAATCGACCTCTCT
Organism: Urechis unicinctus; assembly: GCA_034190875.2. Lineage (NCBI taxonomy): Eukaryota > Metazoa > Annelida > Polychaeta > Xenopneusta > Urechidae > Urechis > Urechis unicinctus. The sequence goes on from CM067343.1 coordinate 25,149,042, forward strand.
CCATCATTGGTCCATGAGAAATTCTTTACTATCACCCATTAACTATGGCAGTTCTAATGAAATCGACCTCTCTCCATCATTGGCCATGAGAAGTTCTTTACAATCACCCATGAACCATGGCAGTTCTAATGAAATCGACCTCTCTCCATCATTGGCCATGAGCAATTCCTTACTATCACCCATGAACCATGGCAGTTCTGATGAGATCGACCATGCTTCGCCTTCGCTCGCGATCCACGATTATGCCACGGAAACTGACCGTCATTTGTCGCCACTCATCAGCCACATCGACTCTACTCAAAACGAACTTCGTCAACTATCTCGAGATGTTATCAATAACTACTCGCCCCTGCCAACATCAGTGGTCCATGAAGTACCTCAAAATAATTCTTATTCATCAGACCAATCCCCAATTATCTCTTCGTCTTCTTCTGCATCTCCTGTTAATGAGTACATGAATAGCAGGTTTCGATAACGTGGATGGTTCGGCATTTCATGAAGCAGCACCTTTCCTTGAAATAAGCTATCCCCATTTCTCCTCTGATAGGCAGAGCAACTCACCAGCTGCCCAAAGCAATGATGATTTAACTTTGGCGGGCATGACGACCAGAACGCTAAGCTCCAATGCTTCTGGAATGGTTCTCAACCTTCAAGAGGATGACTGGTATCCTTCAAGTACGAATTATAACTCACCATCGTGTGGCATACAGAACGTTACTTATCAATATTCGATTTCCATTTGCTAACAGCCATGTTGCATGGTCTTTCACCCCCAACAGGCAACACGTCAGACTTGGGAGCTGCACCACTTCCGCACCATGTAGACAGCGGAGTTGGCCGGGACGTCCTGGAAGAAGTGAATGCGTATGTCGTTTCTTTGAGTTAATGGCAATAACATACCAAAATGCACAACATATGTACAACAAATTTTGACAGTAACGAAATGGATTATTCGAAAGTGTTATTCATGATGTATTTTTGTCCTTACAAAATTATCATGAACTATTTCATTGACATAGCTCTTCATATTAGGTTTTCCTTCGTGATTGGCTTCGAAAATTCGGAAACAACCGTCACAGTTCTCGTGAATGCTGACGTTCCCACCGACGACGCTACACAGGCGATAATCGGGGCTGGTATTCCTCGCGACAAGCTGATCGTTCAACACTTTAGCATGCTTGATTATCTCGATGAGTGAATGAGCCTGTACTGAATTCGCAGTTGAATATTTCATACAGGAACTACATGGACAGCTGCATGCGTCGGTAACCGAGATTTATTGTTACGATGCTTCATGATGAGTAATCATTGTGAATACTGTATGCAATTAATTATTAAGAACATTGCCATAATATTTCACTGGCACCATATTGCGGTTTTCAGGTTCAGCAATGATTGTAAATACACACACACACACACACACACACACACACACACACACACACACACACACACACACACACATATATATATATCTTTATATATATATATAATGCTGTCTTTTATGTCAATCTATCCAAGATGTTGGAAAGAGTCGTTTTACATTATCAACAAGCTGTAGCCGGATGTCAGGGTTTCAGTTATAATTCGCGCGTGGTAGCTTTGCCTAAGTTTTGTTGACCTCCATGTGTACATTTTTGTTTGGTCAATGTGCCACAAAATATTAAAAAGTTTGTGTGATATCTGTCAGTTGCACAGCGTTAGCATGACTTGTTTGAAACCTTCTTTGCGAAATACTCAGATACTAGCAGGTTGCCCCCCAGTGCCTCCTGTGTCATGCAGGAGGATACAGTGAGCCGATTGTACACCCGGACGCACTGGGGGATCCGTGCTGTAAACACGCGCTTCGAGAGAACAACTCTAGCAAATAAATAACTAAGGTGTTTTATTCGGGTTACCTGTTCATTACCATGAATGTGTCCAGTATATTTCTGTAAGTATTGTGTTTTTTTGATAAATGTGTAATTTTGTGGGGAAAATTTATTTTTTCCATCCTGATTAAATTCACGCCTAATAAAAATAATCTGGAAAGCTGATTCAGGTATTTGCTTTGCCGATACATTCACCATAACTGCATCGGCGATTCCCGTGCCATGGTAGTCTTAGGTGACCTCAACCAGCCGTCACTGATGTGTCTCATGGAACCCATCCAGAGGAAGCACCAGGAGAGTACCATAAATCGGACACTAAATATGGCGATATCCACCACGCACCCTCTCTGGCTCAAGGGTCATGGGACAGATCACCCCACAAGCCGCCGTAACAGATTGGCCAATCGGACCTTGCAAACGCGTGCATTATCTTATACTTGAATTTCTAGCTTTTGATATTGCGATGCTCATTCGTTTCTGTACGGTTACTTGCTGCTTATTTTTGTTGAGTGGGGACTAGCCAGAGGAACTAACACGAGTCCAGGAGTAGAGTTGCTAAGTGGGTTTATTTAAGTTTCAACAAATGAAGCTTCCCTGGAATCTCGGTCTGAATCTCCTCTCTAACTAGAAGAATCTCTCTTAAATCATATGCGCGGGCTGGTTATATCGTGCTCCGGGAGTTCAATTCCCCAGAAGACTAAGACCAACCCACGCTTTTTGGCGGGCCATATCGTACTGATAATCAATGGGGTAGGCAGGGGAACTTTAGATAGAATAGTAGTATAACATATTCCCCAACCATAATTAAGTGGAACTTCCATTGTTCAATTAATTTTGAATTTACCTTTGCATAAGCTAAAAAAAACGACATGGGTGGATTTTTTATTTGATGATGGGTAATGTCGGATATATTAAAACATGAGTGTTCAATGTGTGCGTGTAAGTGTGAGTGAGTATGTTTCATATGTGTAAAATTATAACAATTACGCATTGCAAAAGCGTTTGGCCTTATTCGGAGAATAAAAAAAAGAGAACTTTGTTGCTCCGCCATCTTTGTAAAGATCTTGTCATAATATAATATTTGATCATTGTTACACTGATGTTAAGTAACATTGTATCCCGTCGCAGTCTACATCAAGATTTATCGCAGTGACTCCTGAAGATGCTTTTCGAAGTGCTATGCAGAGTTTGGAGTAAGCATGTGCTTTGTGTTGCTTGAAAGACCATGATTGATTCATGAACGTGCCCACTGCCGCTGGAAAACCTTTTTGTAATGCTCCGCTCGCTGCATCCTACAGTGAACTTCTTGCAACAAATAACTCGATCATTATCGCTGTCTTCCCTTTGAACATAGCGATAAAAATGAGTGTAAAAGCTGCTTTGGTTGGCGAGGCCAGGGCGATTCCGTAGTGAAGCTAAGAGTATTTGCGGGACTGTACGGTGCAAGTCAGCCCTGAAGCATTCAACACCCTATAGGCGAGGAGTCAATTTATCGGATATTTTCAGATATGGCTCACTCACTGCATATAGGAATAGTGAGAGATGGTTTGTTTGAGAAAAATCGTCAAATGGCTAAACATATTCACCAATTTGGCTAATCGCTGAAAGGGCCTTTGTAAATGTGATCAGAATCGATTTAGTAGTACTAAAGATTACCTGCTTAGATATTTAGGGGGGGAACCCCAATAAACCGAACTATAACTGAAAAAATTGCCTTGCTCAACGTGACATTTTTTTTTACACTTTTGGTTTCAGAGGAGATGACTTTAGACCAGAGGTTGGAGATGAGAGAGCGGTGTTTCTCGATTCCCCAGTACCACTGGGTTTCAGTGCGTCCAAGATAGTCAATTCCCTTGTGGACAATTGTCTCTTCATGATGACAGTCGAGGATATCATGGAAGAAACAGGAGTGAATGACATGGAAGTTTGTCTCAGTTTTCTCGATTAAATGTTGAAGTATAACTGTATTTGAATGGATTTTAAAAGCACTTCATTTTTGTAAAACAGTATAACTGAAGACAAATAAGTATTTAGGAAACCACAACTATATTAATTGTTGTCAAACCTAAAAATAAACCACTTGTTTTTAAATTAGACATATATATGTAGTCCTAATGGATAACTATTGCATCAACGGGATGCAAGTAAGCTTGCATGGAATGAGGTTTAACTTGCAAATGGCTCATCCTAATATACACTTGGCGTTGACATGGTTTATATTATAGCTGCTAATAGCATTGTTTTTACAGCAAGTAAGGCATAATGCATGAACAAATATATTGACATGTCAAGCTACTAAAAGGAATGTGCTTTTGTAAAACTGAACTTGTTCTTTGTGACCCGACTCAACAAGTGTAATACGCTCACAAGTATTATAGTAAAAGAACAAATCAAATAGCCAAATCAGCTAGTATTAAAGCTCATGAAAACACCTGACTCTTTTGCAGATGATGCTTTTCAATTATCTTATTCGAAATCCATGTGTCAGGGATGCCAACAGGTTTTTGTAAAAAAAGAGGAAGCTTTGCCAGGGGATCTCACGAAAAAGGAAAAGCCACCCCCCCCCCCCCCCCCCCTCCCGGGCCAAATTTTCTCCTCGGATTTGCATTGATCTCAGAAATGGTCCTGGCGGCCACGAAATCTGCGGATTTCCGCGGAAAATTGGCGTCCCTGATGTGTGTAGCTTGCCGCTCTATAGCTTTAAATAGCAGGGCTAGAAATTAGCCAAATATTTCACCGGCCAGTCGGGCCGGTAACCTTGAAATTCTACCGGCCCTACAAATTTTCTACAGGCCCTACATTTTCAGTATAATATAGTAAAAAACAAAAATGTACGCGTTTTTATTGTTTTTATATATTTTATTCTAATATTAAACGCAACATTCAAATCAATATTTACGAACCTGTAAAAACATACAAAAAGCAAGCATTTATTTAATGAGGTCAACAGCACAATTTTCCAACACACACATACTTTTCCTCATCTACATCATCACTTCTTATATATAGTCTGCGACCTCTTAGTCCTGAAGGCACGACATCTTCAGAAATGTTGTACCGTTAACAAATCGCATGCAGTTATATAGGTATGCTTACTGACGGCTTGGAAGTCAACTCACAAGAAACGCCACGCGCGTTACGTAAGTCATACAACTGTAGGTGGGCCTATCGTTAAATGCAATTAGAACGTACTGCATTCGCAAAGCAGACGCGGAAGAAAAGTCACGAGGAGAACGCGAAGAAAACATCGCGCGCGTATGGGTGATGTTACGTTTTTCCGTCGCGTCACTTACAATTGTTACTGGCGCGAGAAGAGTTGACTTGTCTTATGAATACCATTCACAGATGATACATGGTAAATCAAATTGATGAATTGAAATAAAAATGCCTTTATGCGATGGAAAAGCGGTTACATAAAATTTGTCAACAGACAGGAAATGGGGAGTCTCGTTGATTCGTTGTTGCCAAGTAACCGTTCGATTTATTCAGGTCAGTAGGTGCATGTTGTATTCAAATACGAGAGGCTGCCATTAGATAGCTTGGGAGAGAGTGGGGTGGGCTTTTGTCCATGTTCTTGTCTTCACACCAGATACCGTGATGGGTCAAAATTATACACTGACTGCAGCCAGCTGATCCCTGATCTATGGATTATAAAGTCTTCCCAAACAATCAAGGCACGTTAGTTGTATAACTTTTTCTGTGAGCCTATCTATGCCATCGGTTTATTAAACAGTTTACTTTCAGTTTATACACTATAGGTCAATACATTATGCAAGACATGATAGTATACAGCCGGGAAGCTTTCTTATCTCTTGTGTTTGTCGGGTTTATGGTTCAAGCGGCGCTTAATCACGCGAGCCCAACTGCTGTTGTATTGAACTGGGCGCGAGGTGTTAGCGCGAAAAAACTACCCGCCAGTCGGGCGGGTGGTTGTGATTATTTACCCGCCCGACTCAAATTTCACCCGCCATTGGCAGGCGGGCGGGTGGTAATTTCGAGCCCTGAATAGGGTGCTCTGATGAAGTTTGGGAATAAATCATGCTGCTGGCCTTGAATTTTGGCACACATTTAATGATTATATAACCTGCAGCAATAGGCATAGTATATCATTTCAATTATTACCTATCAATGCTATTCAAACAATAACCTTTTTTTAAAAAGATTGAGGAGCTTAATTGGAAATCACTCATTTACCCCAGAGAAGAACTGATTCATATGTCTCTGGAATAGAGGTAGATTTCCCATCCATGAAAATCTAGGGTGTGCATCACAGCTAGGCATATGTACACCTGAGAACTCAATAAGCTCACAATCAGCATCCACTGCTTGTTCCACATTAGGTCGTACATTGCACTCGGCATCAGATATACGCTTGATTCGGTACAAAGAACCTTTCTAACGGGCTCTCTCTCTTAAGAGTAGAATCTATCAAAAACACATACTGCACAACAAATATATATTAATTTGAACTTACTGACCCATCAGTAAATTATTCTCCTGCACTATTTAATGTTCATGAACCCGGTTTATTCCACACACCAAGCAATTGTAAATTTAATGTGGAGTGCTGTGCGTATTTATTATACCTAATTATTACAAAAATACCTCCAATAACAATTCGGGGATTTATAGATTTGTATATTATTTGATGGGAGGACGGGCTTTTAAGTTCTGCGGTGATATATTCCACAATATTGAAATATTAAACAATACCCTCAATGGGATATGTCTACCTGCAATACTAAAATGGGTTCATGTGCCAATCGTCAGATTTCAGCACAGTCCCTGTAGCCTGCCTACTGGGTTGTCCCCATCTCGCTTGCCAGAATTCCCATTTAGGACTGTAAGACAGAGGTACTGGTTTCACCATTCCATCAATGGTTGGAACATATTATTGGTAGTGCTCCAGGATTTCGATCATGCCCTCTAACATAGCTTCAATTTTCTCCAGGAATCTTCAACACAACATGGTTTAGTGCATGTGCAGGGTTAGCCGTGTAAAGTTGGAAGTCAAGCTAGTCTGCGTCCCAGACTCCAGGGGTTCCGCTACGCTTCTAGCCCTAGAGTCTACGACAAGACAAGATCTAAAACTGGCGCGTCTGAATATTCATTAGACACGTTCGTTAATCTTCGTGACCAATCAACGCAAATCCCGATTGACCTTAGTTGCGCGCGTCTGGCTCATGAAACTGGCTTGTGATACGCACCCTCGGTTTTATGTGGCGTCATGTACATTGTTGTGGTCTGCGTCCAATGAGAACACATTTAATGTCTTCTTAAATAATGGGGCGTCTCACAAGTTCAAATTGGCATAACAACAAGCGCTTTAATCACTTAGCTGCATGATAGTATGTTTACGTAATACAGTCAGTTAAATAGAACCAGTTGCGTGTCTGCTTCTCTCGCGGACTGTGTGATTAACGGTGCCACTCAGCGTGAAACAACAAATCGGGATGTTGTAGAATATTTTGAATACAATAGCATGAGTGAAAACAAATGTCCTTACAATATCAGGGATGTGATTGCCCTGGCAGCTGAAGGGATGAAATAATTTCGGCGCAAAGCAAAACTGGCGTTTCAAAAGCCCTTTTTCAGCAATACGCCATTGTTGTGGATCAGTATAAGAAGCAATTTGATTGGACTAGACTAGGTTTCGACCAATGAGAAGATGTGTATGAATAACCATTGCGCTCCGTGTATTTCTCGGCTCCAGATGCCCGCGAAATCGGAAATATGCGGGATCTCAGAGACTCGTCGACCATACCCCCCCCCCCCACCCGATTTTTTTTTCTCCGGATTTACACGTTTCACAGAAATGTTCCCTGGAGCCATCGGATCCGCGTAAATCTGCGCACAAATCACATCCCTGAATATTAGATTTCTTGACCATAAAATCCTTGCATGGGTGGTAAATGTGTGGGATGACATACTGGCTTCATGTCTCCTTGCAGAATGGCATGTACTTGGCCATGGTGCGTTGCACTAGCACACAGAACTGATCCCTTATTTGACTGTGCTCCATCTAAGAGAGGATTAATTTTGTGTTGAACAAGGACGTAATGTCTTCTGTTAGTTCACTGTCATACAAATGTTCGACATTCATGTGAATCATCACAGCAAAGCCATGCACCAGGTTAAAAATATAGGTTCCGATGTGTTGATTTGGCATGCGCTTTTTGTAAGTGTTGAGGATGTCCAGCACTGTTTGGAAGCCTGGTGCAAGTCTTCGTTTTGTTGGTACAAATGTACGAAACATAACCACAATACATGGAATTCATCATATGAAATTAAGACTATTCATCACTGAACGTTATACAGCATACATTAGATAAATGAACACAACAATTTTGAAACTGACCAGTCTACTCCCATGCTAACCCAGACTTAACATGAATAATTAAGTATGAAGGCTCTCAAAATCAGATGTGTTCTTACTATCAGACCTGATGCTGTCCATCTCATACTCAATAGTCGGTCACATGCGATAGCGGTGACAGGTAGATTGGGTAGAGATGTCAGTCTTCCATCTCTGGGTGGTGACCTTACGCTGCCGCCGGTGTCCGATTTAATTGATGAAGAGGTCGATGGTCAGTTCTAGTGAAGGAACCTGCACTTGTGTGATTGTTTAACTGTTGATGTGAAAGTGGGTGGAGTCGTTATTGTAGAATAGTATAAAAAAGGGTTGGTGAAGGAGAAATAGAGGTCAGTCAGTTTGGAGTAAATATTATGTAACCCCCGACGTCTTCCATTTACTCGACTCACACGTTAGAGTGGAATCAACGGTAAAGTGAGTGAGTGAGTGAGTGAGTGAGTGAGTGAGTGAGTGAGTGAGTGAGTGAGTGAGTGAGTGAGTGAGTGAGTGAGTGAGTGAGTGAGTATAGGGTTTAACGGCACACCAACACTAATGTGTTTTATGGCACCTAGAAAGGTATATAGATAAGTGAGACCTGACTGAGCAGCCGTCTTCTAGGATAAATGGGAACAAATAGGCGAAAAGATGAAAAAAATAAAAGGCAAATGATAATCACAGGGCGTACGGTCTACAATTTCTACGGCCAATAGCAGTTGTACGGCCGCCGCAGCATTAGCTCATCAGCCTGTACTGTAGGGAGTAAGGTCTCCTGCTCAGTCCAATCCTTGTATATCCCACCTGCCATAACGCGAGGTCGATTGTTTCTGGAGCAAAATCGAATGGTCACATATTGTAGCAGTCACAAATGTTACGGTTGCCGCACGGCGTATTTTGATTTTATGGAGGTAGAAAACCTACGGCTACCGTACGGCCTTTGAAGTGATGATGCACGGTTGCCTGGTTGTTCGTGGGCTTTGTCCTACCATCAAGGCTTATGTGATAGACACAGGTCCACAAAACTGTGACGATGCTGAAGTCTGTACAAAATGTGCAGAGCATTTTCAGCAATTATTCAAATAGACAGCTGCGCAGGCACAGCAATAGTGGGGATATGTGCATCAGTTGACAAACTGGACCATTTACTGTCGGAGATAAAGCGGTTGGAGAAAGGCAATAGACCACAGGAAAGGACGGCATTTCCTTGGCAAGGATTCCGAGCGGACCAACAAGTCATTGTTGTGAGGGTATTTCTTGTTTCTCTTCTGTAGTGGCCTGAGCAGTATACTCAGATATATCAAGACTTCACTGCGTACGAGATATATTTATTGACTACGATACCAACACCGCGTTATAACCGGTCTTATGCTGTATATATTGGAGTCGCGTCCACCCGCTTCGGATCCTGGACGCCTTTCAATATATACCCAATCCCATGTCGCCTCATGAGACCAGCTCTACCTTTAATTGGCTGACCAATCACAGGCGGCCACTATACTGACCGATTACAACGAGGCCCATGCATATTATGTCACAGTGGAGTATACCTTTAAGGGCATGATGTGGAGTTTAAAAATAAATGGATTAAACCACACAACATCATCATTCGCCAATTCCGGGGTATACACTTCCTCATCTGGGCCTCACTGGCTTAGAGGCAACATTTTATGCGAACTCGGAGCCTCGGCAGCTGCCAAGATATGGACACGCCTACCAACAGCTGAGCACAGACGAGACGGAACACCGCTCAGCAGCCTACAGACGGAGGCGTGACTGGAAAGTTCAAGGCCTGCTACGTGCGTAACTTCATACTGTGGTAGGTGGAAATCGAGCAGCGCTCAAATCGATTTTGCCCTAGAAACAATCGACCTCGCGTTATGACAGGTGGGATATGCAGGGCTTGGACTGCGCAGGAGACCTCCCTTCAGTACAGGCTGATGAGCTAATGAATGACTTCCCCGATGTGGCAGGGGTTTGCATATAATCTGGCGCAGTCGATCGCAGCATCACATCACTTCCGTAGGATACGTTGAATGAAAACGAAACTCTGTTCGTCCGTGAAACCTTCGATCTGTACGAAGCTGTTACACATAATCCATATATCCACCGCTCCGATCAACCGAACACGGTAAGTTTCGTTGAACCTGGCGATCGTTGTCCCCTTGTATACAATCTCCGACACGATTCAATCCCCACTCGCTTGACGCTTTACATTAGGTGTTTTAGTTTCCAGCGTGTTTGACGATTTTAATTCCCGTGTGTGTGTGGAATTATAGTCGTTTTTAGCAACTGTGCTATTTACGACTTAAACAAAACTGAGCAGTTTGCGGCAACAATTGAGTGAGTGAGTGTACAGGGTGTAACGGCACACCAACACTAATGTGTTATATGGCGCCTCGGGTGAGCGTGGGCGCTCAACTAGAAACTATCGGCATTTACCTTTTTCGACAGTATCTAGTATAATCCGACCTAGTTTCGATGGCATAAAAGAGAGCCTCTCGAATGAAGGTGTGCATTTGCCATACATGACAAAAGAAGCCAAACACGGCACAAATAAGAAAGAATGAATGAATGAGGGTGGGCGCTATAGTGCCACCCCCAGAGGTCACGCGGCAAGCGGCGGTTGTCGAGCGACAGGTGTTGCATGGTTAAACCCGTTTAACCACATCATGCCTTTAAGGTATACTCCACTGTAGCATAATTTGTATTAGCTCCGGTCGAACGGTAACATAAATATATACCGTTCTGCTCCGATATTTTGGGCGCACATTAAAACGTGCGTTTGACTAAAGTGTTGGGTTACGCATCTAGAAAACAACATATATCAAGAGCCTGTACAAAAATATGTCACAGCGCACCAAATAGCTTACCCCCGATCGATGCTTTAAGAAATGCCATCTATATATCATTTCCGAAAAATCGCGATGCGATGACCGCCATTTTGGAAAATATTGGGTCGTGATTACCCGCCGCCTCATCCGCATTGCCTCCCTGCTAAGCTTGCGAAGCACGTTGACGCACTTTAAATGCAATCTGCTGTATCTTATCGAGTTCAGACGCAGGAAGCAATAGTCGTCCATGGGTCACGTCATTCTGAGCATGAGCGATGTATATTTTGCTGTGTTTCGGACTTTCTACCGCTTCCAAATTTATCGAACTACAACTTATTACCATGGTTGAAATCCCCCGCCACAAAGGGATAAAAATGTCCGTGAACATCATTGCATTCTAAAACTCCATCACTTGGGTATGTTTGGTAGTTGTCTGAATCGATCTCAAAATTTAAAACACTGCGCCGTTTTCAAACAAAACGTCTACTCAGGCGTCTTGTAGGGCTAGATATGTACCACTGTTCTTAGCGCACGTGTGAAACCCCCATTGCCGTGAAATGGCACAGCCATGGTGATTTTTTCGCTCATTTACGCAAAGCGGTGCCGCTAGGTGGCGCTGCACCGCGGCGACACGCAGTCTAGTGTGTGCTCGTGTTTTTCTGTCACTTTCCTCGTATTTTAGCCTTTGTTAGGCTTGTATTTTTAGTGCAGTGTGTGAATAAGACCGTCTACAACATCTTTTAATCAAAGGATACATCTGAATCTGTTGGGCTTTCTCATCAGCTGCCCACGAAGACATTATGTTTTTCCCGCTGCTCAACTACGCGCTTCGCTTCTCGGAAAGCCACGTGCTTTGCCTGGTCCTGTTTCCCAGTGACTTTCGCACTCTTCGACATTGGAAACTACAACAACGTCACCAAACGACCAGCTGTCTTTCTGACCACCACATCAATATGTAACGTGAGTTGCCGATCATGTGACGACCGTGTGCAAATAAAGCATATGCTGTCCTACACCAGGAAGGAACTGCTCGACATCTGCGGGTCACTGCCTCTTCATCACAGCACCCGTCTTCCATCGCCATCTGGAATTTTCCTGCCAAAACATCGTCAGCTCAGAAAGAGAGATAGGAAATGAAGTTGTCGACGTTGTATCAGACTATGTGAACTTTAGTGTAGACAATATAGTTCCTTCCAAGAGTATTAAATCATATGCCAACAACAAACCTTGGATCACAAAAGAGATTAGAGACAAAATACACAAGAAAATACCCTCAAAACATCGGTATATAGATCTATCCTTAGACAACATCAACAAGAACTTGACAGTGCAATTGGAAAAAGCAAACAAGCATACAAGTCCAAACTAGAGGGTTACTTTAAAGTCAATCGCACCAAAGAAGCCTGGCATGGCCTAAACAAAATCATTGGTCACAAAACAAAAGGTGTCAATACTATTGATGCTAGTGATTCGGATATCGGTGATAAACTTAACCATTTTCTACGCACGATTTGACACAAATTGTCACTCTCAAGCTGTTCAGGATCTGAGGGATTTCTTATCATGGTCATTCAATGCTGATTACGCCCTCACACAAACAGCTCATGTATTGAGAGAATTCAAATCACTCAACTGTAATAAGGCATGTGGCCCTGACAACATCTCACCTCGAACACTGAAATTATGTGCAGAACAACTTGCACCCGTCTACTCGAGGCTCTTTAATCAAGCATATGCCACTTATATCCCGACCATTTGGAAAACGGCAAAAGTTATTCCAGTTCCCAAGAAGCCCAACCCTGTTGAACTAAATGACTACAGGCCAATAGCGCTAACTTCCGTCCCCTTCAAATGTTTCGAAAGGATTGTATTAAAACAACTCTTAACCCAAGTTGACAATAATTTGGACAGTCACCAATTTGCCTACAGGAAGGAACGCTCTGTTGTAGATGCCACAATTTGTTTTGTAGACACTATTACCAAACATTTAGAGAAAAAGAACGTATACGCTAGATCTCTTTTCATTGACTTCAGTAGTGCCTTCAATACTATCATACCACATGTACTTGTAAAGAAATTGATTGATTTCAATGTTTCCACTAATGTATGTAAATTTATTCTAGATTTTCTCTCTGAAAGGAAGCAGTATGTATATGTGAACGGAAAAACATCATCTGTAGTTGTGTTAAATATTGGTTCACCACAGGGTTGTGTGCTTTCGGCCGTTCTATTTATACTTTATACAAATGATCTCATTCCTAAACATGACAATTGTTACATCTTAAAATATGCTGATGATACTGCTATCATAGGCTTAATTTCACAGGATAGTGAGCAGGATTATACCAATGAAGTGAAAGACATTATTGAATGGTGTAATGTACATTATCTACTTCTAAATGTCAAAAAAAACCAAAGAACTAGTTTTCGATTTCAGAAAAAATCAAAGATGCCATAACTTCATAAGCAACTGAACATCGAAGGGTCAGAAGCTGAGATTGTTCTCTCCTATAAATATCTAGGCACCATCATTGACGACCAACTGTCATGGTCTCTGAATATAGATAAGGTCTACAGTAAATGCCGACAACGTCTATATTTCCTACGTCTTTTGAAATCGTTCGGTGTTAATAATATTATATTTCAACTTTTCTACAAAGCCATTGTTCAAAGTGTTGTAACTTGCAATTTTATCACCTGGTAGTAAAGGCAACCAATATATTTTAAACAGAATTAGCAGAAAAGCTGCTAAGTTGATGAGTCAAGATATTTGTAGTATTGATATGTTGTATGTAAACTATGTAGTTAGAAAAGTGGAAAGCATAATGTCTAATGCTGATCACCCTCTGAATAGCTCATATACAACCATGAGATCAAACAAGAGGCTGAGAGCCATCTCATGCCGCACAAAACGATATCAACATAGTTTTGTGCCATACTCGATTCATGTTTTTAATAATGTCTAATTAGCCTGCACTGTGTCTATGTATAATGTCTCGTATGTAACCATATGTCAGTGTTTGTTTGTAGACTGTAAAGCAAATTCCTGAATCGGGCTAATAAATTATCTTATCTTCTCTTAGCTTTGCTTGCAATTTTTGTCCTCTGTGTATATCTCAACAAGAACTGTGGAAGTGTATTTCTTTCCTCGCACTGGCTTTGTTTGTCCAGCCTAACGTCACGCTAGCCCTCGCTAAAACACTGGTCATCAATCCTTTTACGGAAACCATTTCTCGTCATTAACTGCTGTTGTGAGAGTATACAAAACCTAGCATAGTTTCTGTGTTGGAAATTTCACCTCGCCTCGACAAAATCTAATTCTGAAAGCCAATGATGGTTTTGGGTCATTCCAGACTTAGCTAAGAATGGGTGTGGGGGAGGGGCAATTAAGTGAATAGAGGCAGTATACATGTGCCGCACGACGGGGTATGCTTTCGGCCTCTCGACTTGTACGACGGGTTTTGTTGGGCCTCGTACTTATACGACGGGGTATGTTTTTCAGCAGCTATCTGTACGACGGATTTTTTGGGGGCTTCGTTTTGTACGACGGGTTATGTTTTCTCTTCCCATCGGTACAGCGGGTTTGATTTATATTTTGTTTCAGTATGTCGACATTTTCTCCCGGGATTTCCCACCGATTGTTGACAATGCAAATGCAATGAATGGTCCCTGCGTGAGGCGCCGAGAATCACGCTCGACCGCGCAAGCGCGCGAAGCTGTTCCTGCATGTAATCTGAAATCAGCTGATCAGATTTTGAGATTTTCACGACACATGTATCCTGCCTACCCCGCCGTACAAATACGAGGCCCAGCAAAACCCATCGTACAAGACGCGAGGCCGGAAAAAAAACGGGCACGTGTATACTACCACTATACACGTAAGTGCCCCCCCCCCCACGCGCGACACGCAACCATATGGCGAGTGAAACTGCGTAATGTGACGTCATATTTCCAATGCGAGGGGTTGCCGTGAAGGAAAGTTTTGAATTCCTAAACAATCACGTGACAGTGGATAATCTAAATAGTGTCGTGCCGTTCAGGAGATATTCATCTCAATTCTCGACAAATATAGATACGTAAGTACATACCATTGACACTTGAAATATAAATCTCACCGGTTGTGATTTTCGCAGGACGGTATATATGTACAATACCCACTACCAGTCCCTGTGCAGGACAAACAGCCATTCAAATTCCTATTCCTTGTGGGCGATAATATGATATCGAAAAATAAACATGTAATATTCTTGACAAATTTTATGAAATTTATAATGAAAATGATTTGCCCACCTGAATAAATCTTTCCTTGAACTAAACAAGCCCCAAACGCCCGGCTACATCACCGCGAAGTCAATATTAATAATAAGCGTCAGCTGTGCGCTGTTGCCGGGATGGGACATTGAGCGGGAATCCCCGCATGACGCGCTATTCAAAAAACGCGTTTGGGGTTGGATATGCCATGTGTACCAGCGAATTCCCTTTGTGTCAGGTCAAAGGTGACTGCGTTAGGCCGATCGGTCGGGAACGGGCAAATGTGCGGAGTGTACGGCGCTATATTACTTCCACTTCTGGATAAGTAAGATATTCAGCGCACTCGTATTTGGTAGCACTGTTACGACCCAACTTGAAATCCAGTCAAAATCCAGTTAAATTTGTCCTGACCCAACTTGAAATTTCAAGTTGGGTTGACCCATTTTAAAATTGGACAGCCGTGACAGCACCACCGACTTACTTTGAAAAAAGTGACGCGCCATTTTTTCGATGTCGAAAAATAAAAAATTGCGCCACTTTAAACAATCGGTGTAAATGAACTGTTCCAGATACTGTGCTGATATTTTAATAATCACACGCGTGGAGTCTTGATTTGGTGGCCAAGCTGGTTTGCTGTAGACAAGGCTCTTTTGAGACCCATACTTTTGTTATTCCTTCTGGCATCCCCCGACTTTTGTTTTCCCTTCTGGCATCCCCCAAAACATATAATCTACTGACAGCCCGTTTTGTGAACGAATAAATTGTGCTCTAATACCTTGGATTGATATAGTTTGTGTATGATTGGTATTAAGATTGTATCATATTAAGCTGTACATTCGGTGTATACCCAACAAAATGTCATGTATAACTAACATCTACAGTCCATTGGCACCAGTACGAGTGTATAAATGTGCCATTACAATGCCTCCCTGTTACATTAGTATTTCAATCCTTGCAGCAATTGACAGGTTGATCCGTTTATTAGCTAGTATTTATTAATGGCAGTGTTAAGATAAGATAAGATAATTTATTAGCCCTATTCGGGAATTTGCTTTACAGTCTCTCCTCGTGTCCCAGCCCCTGCTAGGCCCGTGTTTTTGCAGGAAAATTCCAGATGGCGCTGGAAGACGGGTGCTGTGATGAAGAGGCAGTGACCCGCAGATATCGAGCAGTTCCTTCCCGGTGTAGGAACAGCATATGCTTTATTTGCACACGGTCGTCACATGATCGGCAACTCACGTTACATATTGATGTGGTGGTCAGAAAGACGTCTGGTATTTGGTGACGTTGATGTAGTTTCCAAGGTCAAAGAGTGCGAAAGACACTGGAAACAGGACCAGGCAAAGCACGTGGCTTTCCGAGAAGCGAAGCGCGTAGTTGAGCAGCGGGAAAAACACAATGTCCCTTCCTGGGCAGCTGATGAGAAAGTCCAACAGATTCAGATATATCCTTTGATTCAAAGATGTTGTAGACGATCTTATTCACACACTGCACTAAAAACACAAGCCCAACAAAAGCCAAAACACGAGGAAAATGACAGAAAAACACGAGCACACACTCAGGAAAAGCTAACCGTGGTACAATATGAAGATTAATTGATAACTGTGTTATGTATCTTGGTACCCTTAATATATTCTATTAATTTTGGAAAATTATTTTCGAATTGCGAGAACGATACATGATGATTCAGGAATACGTCGCTTGGCTCCCAGCTTTCTGTGAATCCAGTAGGTGAACTCTTAGCTGCCAGACCATATGCTCTGAAAAAACATTGTATTGTCACTGTTATATGAAATAGTGTTTGGGACCAATCATTTCTGTCTATGCCTGCAATGTTGCACAGACTATCATGCAGCTATCGTTGTTCATATATTTAAAGGAATTGCCTCAATGAATTTGATTTACTTCCTTAAATGTTTTACGTTTGATTCATCCCATTGCAAAGGTACGTTGACATAATTTATCATTATTATCATATGATATTAGATTTGCCAAGACATCTCATCTGTTTGGGGTGGGGTCATTGAGTGGTTCCTTGTGCAATGCATTATGGATAAGAATGATGCTGATGGTTAGCACGTCTTGATCCAGGCATACTGTATCGATTTTCGTAAACATCATAATGCAAGCGTTCCCTTACTACTTAGCTAACTCAACCTTCTTTTCAACAACGATCAGAAAATCTAGACAACAGCAAATCTTAATGTCCGTCGGCATCAACCCGCATTGACTACACCGACACCCTTTCATGGAATTCGTTTGAGTCGCAGCTGTCTCTGTCAGTTGTAACATCTCTGATAACAGGTTCAAAAGAATAACCCTGGATCTGCCTGAACATTTTAATCTCTTATTTTGTGTTGGCAATGATCAAACGCTCATTAGACCTGTCCGGCGTTTATGCATGCACATGCCACTGGGCCACGCGCAGACTTAGCACAGGCTACGTGGCGTGCTGTGATTGGTTGGCGGATATCACTACAAATGAACAAGCCTATATGGATGCGTTGACGATGGGGCAGTATTTTCGTAGCGGAAGTGCTTAATAAGTCGTTCTGTCTGATTGGATTGCCAGAGATACTCTATGTGTTCATCGATCATTAATCAGCAGCCATAATTCAATATAGGACAATTTTGACCAAAGCCCTCCTTTTAACACCACGCCACGGGACCCTGTTTATCATGAGGAGAACACCCCTAAACAAACTCATACCGTACCATACCATTACATGTCTTACACGCAATGTCAGGGTTCGAGCGGTTGATAGAGCGGTGGTTAATCTACTACCAATATAAAAGATCAAAGCTGAGCCGCTAACTGGCTGATATGCGAACGATTCAAATCCTAGCTGGGCGCTCTTGTACATATATCCGCGTTCAGTGTAATCCCAAGTAAATCATGGATTTTTTTTGGGAACTGAAATAACTCTGTGCCCGCGCATTCTGAATAACTATTTCACTCTGCATGTAATTGCCCATCTCGTCTGCATCGCGATGTGTCATGATATTGGCCATGATTGTTTTGATAATGGAACAGATTGTTATCCAACTTTAGGAGTTATGATGATTTGGCATGAAAATAAGTTCTTCCTGCAGCAGCTTTGTCACCATGTTCCTCATGCCGACACAGTGACCGCTTTCTTCGCAGAGTTCAAGGTCAAATATTTTCATTCCATTTTTCTTAAGTTCAGTGTTTTAATATAGTATCGAAACCTGGGGACTGCGCGCTTTTTTCTTCCAAAAAAAATGCCAAGTGTTATTTTGGCAGTTTTCTCTTCGTCTACCGCTGCAGAGGGAGAGGGTGTAAATTGATAGTCAGATCTGTGTCAGGACCTACCCTGACACGAAGTATGACCTCAACATTCCGTTTTAAAGGCCCGGTCACACAGCCTTTCGCGTCTGTATCGCTGGAAAAATTTCGCGATTTTTTTTTGCCCGCGGTTGCCCGTGGTGGAAAATGTGCAAAATTGGCTTACCCGCGGTTTACCCGTGGTATGCCCGCGGAACAGACGCCGGCGACTGTTCCGCGTCCTTATCGCGGGTGAAGCGCGGCGGTACCGCGGCCTACCACGGGTATAATAAAGCAGCCGAACCGGGCTGTAGAAATCATAACTGCTCAAGACACAGTCCCGTGAAGATCAAGCTATGGCACCGAAGAAGAACCCCTTGTAGTTGAAGTAGTCGGACCCAGTGTTGGCAGGAGATTTACAGGCAATGTGCTTGCCGTCTATTGCACCAATGACATGCGGAAAGTTCCAACTGTTCATCCAATTGTGACTAATCTGACGCCACTCTGCAGCAGTCTGTGGTGGCGCGAGCAGCTCATCACGGAACTCCTCGACGATGGCCGCACACACTTCGCGCAACACCAGACTGATGGTGTTGTGAGGGACCCTCCAGCCATACTGCATCTCACGGTACTTGGCGCCAGAAGCAAGGTGCCTCAGGGTGAGGGCAACCTTCAGGCCTGGATCAAGGGGTGCTCGCCAGTTGGTGGTCTCCTTGGTAAGGGCTGGTGTCAGTCTCTGCACAATTTCATCGAACATGGCAGGTGGCATTCTCATGAAGTTCTGGAAGGCCCTTGGATCTTCATTACGGAGCTCCACCATGGGACGATCGTACAGCCCCAGCTCAGGTCTCCTGCCAATCCAGTCGCGCACCCAGATGTTCCGGACCACCCTCCTCCTCCTCCTTCGTCTTCTTCTGTCAATGAGGAGCTGATGGACCTGTACCACTTGGTTCTGATGCTGCTGGAGCAGCAAAACGAGGTCATTACGGTGGCGGGGATCCATGTTCACCCCTTGACGTCTGGAGCACAACTGACGAATGCTCGGCAAATCGCGCTTTTTATATACCTAAAATCAGACGTTGTACGGACGCGATTAGGCCGTGGACAATCGTATTTGGGACGTGTACAAGACGCAATTGAACGTGATTAGGCCGGTATTGTGGCGCGCTGTTTACGCGGAGAAAGGCGTTTGTCCGTGCTTACACGCGGTACACACGCTAATGCACGTGATAACAACGCGGTACAGACGCGGAACAAACGTGCTATGACCGTGCTCCACCCGCGATTACCCGCTAAAATTTCGGGTCCTACCGCGTGTAACCACGTCTTAACCGCGGCCGTAGCACGTCCTAGCACGTTCGTTCCGCGTCTGTACCGCGTCTTTACCGCGTGTGTACCACGTGTACCGCCCGCGATTACCCGCGGTCTAAATTTTTGGGCAGCCCAAAACTTTTTCGCGCGGCCAACCGCGTGTGAATTTCTTACCGTGTAACGACGGGTAAAGTACGGCTGTATCGCGTCTTTATCGCGACCTCAAAGCGTCCAACAGCGTCTGCTTCACGGGCAGAAATTTTTGGCCGTGATTCGGCCGCGATACGCCCGTGGAGGGCTGTGTGACCGGGCCTTAAAAGAAGGCGTCCACCAACTTCAACTCGTCGTTGCTTCAGTAGTATGGAGAGTGGCGGTTCTGGAACACCTCCACTCATCTATACTATTCCCTTAATTACAGCTTATACAGGATTTCGACATTTTTGCTCCCTGCTCACCCTAAGTAAAGAGAAAGGCATGTCGGGCCCGACACCTAAACGGGTCCGACTCTGCCATATTAGTTTGTCAGTAAACTAGTGTGACTAGAAGCCAAGGTGTCAACACCGTTTTCGGCTATCCACAGTGACACCTTGTTGACGTGTATATTTTGTGACCATCACTGCGTGATTCATTCCATGACGAACTGCTTTTTTGTGAACAGAGACTCCATGTACTGTGTATTGCGTTGGTGTTTCTTAAAGAAACCTTCTTCACTCAACTTGCTCCTATGTAAATCTGCTTCAGTAGTATGGAGAGTGGCTCTGATTGAATACAATAGCATGGTGGATCTCTTCGTCACTCGCATCCCAAATGATAGGTATAACTTAAGATTTCGCTAATGAACTACGTCGAGCCAACGTCAATGGGCAAGTCTCCGGAAAGGCAGGCATGGCCAACATGGGCTTTGCCCTGGTTGTCGGCGGCGTTGGGTTGTTTGGAATATATATAGTAGTGGTACAGGCACAGACTAGTGGCCTTGCACCCTATACAGGGTGGTGGTAAAAAAACCTTCTGACGTCCATTTAAATGATCCTTTTCATATGGAAAAAGATCATAACATGACAACACCAACTACTGATATAATATGCTCGTCAGCGCGCTGTACCACAGTGCGGTTGTTTCCCCCAGGGACATACCAGTCATACTTTCAGGGATGTTGATGAGGCTATGCGTGAGTACTACCTGATTACAGGTAAATCCGTTAACCCATTGACCTCTGAGCCTCAGCTTTCAGACTTTTACGTGCCCTCAGATGACTAAAAGGAAGGTGGCATTCATTATCCTGGGTATGACTGCAAATGGACTGGTCGCGTACAGGCATGCTAAGTAGGCGACACAGGTCTTAGCATTTGAAGGACCGTAAGAATATAACAATGGATCGCACAGCTCGTCACACCATGCCAATCTCTTATTTCTTCCTCATAATGTCATGAAACGCCGGACTTACATGTATGCCCTCACAGTGGTGATCGTGGCCTCACGCTACAAAGCGGATGAGCCATTGTCTACAGTAGACGCTAAAGAGGTCACAGGTGCACACAAAAGGATATACAAGCGAGGCTCGTCACTCCATTGGCCTAAACTACTTCAGGTCGACCCCGGATAGAAATTCATGGTCGACGCAAGCCAGCTGGTAGTGGCCATGTGACTGTCTTTCGAACCAGGCTATAGTGGAACGCTTTAACCGCACACTTGCTGAGCGACTCTTTGGACACCAGTATGCCGTGGAGTTAAGGGCTACTGGGAAACGATGGATTCAGTGGGTTTCTCGACTGCAGGCTGTTGTAAAAGTGTTAAACAATGATGTGACCCGCTTGACTGGGAAAAAACCTAAAGATGCTACAAAGGCAAACCTAATTGCACAAAAGTCCTCTTCCGTTGTACCAGGATGCGAGCTGGGGCTTAAAGAGGAAAACTTCCCTCTGATGTTGGCATTTGCTACCTCTACCAGTCTGGTGATCTGGAGCAGGACCACCTTCATCATGCCACTGACCCTGTGTGGTCACTCAATGTCTACCGGATTGGACGCCCTGTCACTAAACCTGGTGAACCTGTGCTCTATCATTTGATAGATAGACCACTACTGGAGCTACTTGCGGTGCCATCTGATACCCAGTTGCCTTCAGACGGTATTCTCAATTAGACGTTAGATAGCTATATATTATATACTGACGAATGGTAGCAAACAAGTGCCCGTGGATAATTGTCGTAAAGAAAGACCCTTTTAACAGATCCTGTATTCAAGAGTTATGTAACTTACACAGATATAAGATAAAAAATGGTGTCAGTAACCGTCTAGTTTGGTTTGTTAGAAGGGTATAAGAAATGGCATAGGATTGTGGGTACGATAAGGTTAACCACAGGCTTGCTTACCAAAAGAAAAAGATTGAAGCACAGCCTGCAGCCGGTGACACTGTGCCCCTCCTGTCACTCTCTCTATTTGACTAAAAGTGGTGGATAGCCGCGAACCGCGTAGACAGTTCTGGGGACGCGCCTTTCTCTTGACTTAGGGTGATCAGGGAGAAAAAAATTCGAAATCCTGTATAAGCTGTAATTAAAGGAATAGCAGTGGTTAGTGGTGGTGTGCCAATACCGCTATTCTCCATACTACTACTTCCTTCTTTCTGCCGCGGTGGACATAGACAGAGTAATGCATAGGGCACATTTGATTTACGTGCTTTCTTGTGGCGGATTTTTTCAGATAAACACTAAGAATAATATGGCAGAGTTTAACCATTTACTGCTGACCTGAGTCACTATTTCACAGACACACAGTCTTAGACAGTATTATTCAATTATTGGCATTATTCAGCATTGGTTTGAGTAACATTCGAAGCTCGAATGTGTTCAATGAGACTCTGACGAGGTTAATTCTCTATCTGCAAATGCAATAGGTCTCGTTTGACGCGACTGTAATTGGCTGAGAGATGCGCCGATACCCCTTTCGCTTGCATCAGCAGAAATTAGGGAATGCTAACATTTGCTTGCTGGTACCACCCCTTCTGTAAGTCAAACTATCCTTGGCACTTCTCGTGCAAACGGCGTATTCTTGGAAGTCAGCGCGTAAAGAGGGTTAGCAATTTTTCCCGAACCTCGGAAGAAACTTTCGATGGAATCCCAGCAGACTAATGTTAGCCTTAGTAGGTATGGGAAAGGAGTGTGAGCGACGTTGACTTCATCGGGGTTTGGGGAGATTCCCTCGGGCTGCAAGATATGACCAAGGAAATCTAGCTTTTTAACTCGTACCACAATAACGCGACCCTCTAAAGCATGCTCCTCGTCAAGTCTTATCGCCTTGTGATGTTTTATTGTTGGGTATTTGACGCAGCCAATTTAACTTTGGAAAAGGCTGTTAAAGTACGCGGATTCTCCACCAATTTGTTGAGAGAACACTTCTTGTTCAGTCCGGGTTCGCTTCTGTAGTGGTCTGAGCGGTTACCTCAGATATATAAAGACTCCAGTGACCGCAATACACTATCTTTATTACAAACTAGCACCACTTAAAATCACTTGCGCTTACTTTTCACTCTCTCGATCCGAATTCCCTTACCAACAAGCAACCATCGCTTATATAACACACATGGCATCCCCTCACGAGAGCCTCTTCCTTAATTGGCTGACGAATCACAATCAACAACGAACCTTCTCGGGCTGACCTCCTTTACAAGTTATGTTACAATTGAATAACAAAAATTTATGCACAGATTTAATTAATTCAATGTTGCTGTTGTACAGTATGCTGTTTTGTTTTTTCTTGTTATTCCACTATTCGGCGCGACTGCATTACTGAAGCTCAATTTTCTTGATGTTGTGCAATTTTCAAATTGGTTATTATTCATCCTTACTGGATTTCTAACAGTATGGCCTTGGCATTTCCCTCGAACACCATCTTTGTTTTTTTATGTCTTAATAGAAACAGCCAACATAATTAACGATTACTCCCAAATATATTCAAAATCCTGTGTATATGACTACAATCGGTACGTCTCGTTGAGAGAGGTGGACGAGTGAGCTATGAAGTCCAGAAGGGACCTCATTTTATACAATTCACCTGGGCGTCACGTCCCAACCAAGTGGACCGGCGATTCCTTTTAAATACTTTGACCATTATTCAATTTTTGGCCTTATTCGACATTTTCTTGAGTAAGGCAGTCGACTCGATTTTCTCAAGGTCAAGCGTCAATGTCAAACAGTATGTTACGGAGCAGGCAGATGTGTTTAAGTACGCCGTGCATAACCGAACAAGCGTAGGTCCAGGAATGCTGCCCGTCTGCCTTCGGACACCCTAGTCTAGGAAATGATTGTCTGTGCAAAGTCTGTTACCGAAGATGATTACCAGCATTGAAATTTGGAAGTCAGATGTGTACATTGCCCATAGGTAAATATCCCAAACATAGACGATTTATTTATCACTGACGAAAACTTATGCCAAAGAGCCTTCGATGGTAGCCCAATCCAAACAAAAAAGACTATGTTGGGCATTTGTGGAATTGACTTTTTCATGCAATACACATAAAAGTAATACTCTGAAATGGTAGGTGTATTTTGTAATAAACAATTATTTTCATATTGTAATCGTTATTATTAACAGTGCAATAATTTGAATTTTATTTCGGGACTTTGGTATGGACTCACAAATGCCAAGCACCAATAGTAATGGCTGTCAGCTTATTGATGAATCACTAGCTCCAGTTAATCAGTTTCGCACCGCTTGTTTACAAAGACGTTGTCCCGCCGACCCGACTGTCAGGCACGGTTCGGTGGCGAGAGCATCCTCTAAGGCCGCAGACTTACCTGGGCGCCCCATCCGCCGCATATCATTAAATTTGCTCCGGTCGATCAAAAAGGCAAATTACATTCTCATTCACGCAGAGTCGAGTCGAGTCCACTGACACAGACGTGATGACCAAAAACCCGCAAGAAACGCTTATCAAGACAAAACTGGATGCTGACGGATTTTTGTCACC
Organism: Urechis unicinctus; assembly: GCA_034190875.2. Classification (NCBI taxonomy): domain Eukaryota; kingdom Metazoa; phylum Annelida; class Polychaeta; order Xenopneusta; family Urechidae; genus Urechis; species Urechis unicinctus. Next base: position 25,173,905 of record CM067343.1, read on the forward strand.
AAACGCCGATGGGGATGATACTCCTGCTCGTGATCAATGGGGAAACAAGTTGGACTTCATTCTGAGTGCTGTTGGATTTGCCGTCGGTCTTGGAAACGTCTGGCGGTTTCCATACCTGTGTTACAAGAATGGAGGAGGTGAGTTTTCGATGGCTGTTTATATATACAGGTGTGATTGGCTTATAGTTGAGATATCATTAGTTCAATTTTTTATGAACTTGAATTACAAAACGTTGTGACTTAAGTACTGTTTTTAATCTGAAAGTGAGGAAATCGTTAAAAAAATAGAGAATCGTGAATTAATTAAATGGTTCGTTTAATGTGTATAATGTTGTGGCTTGTACTTATAGCGAATTATTTACATTTCCTTTGAATCAAGCAAATGTGTTATTGTTTCTCTCCAGGTGCGTTCTTTATCCCATACTTGATCTGTCTGGTCTGCGGAGGAGTACCAATGTTCTTCTTGGAGGTAGCTCTTGGACAGTACACCAGTCAAGGGGGTCTTGGAGCTTGGAAAATATGCCCAATGTTTATTGGTAGGATGAATGAATTATTTCAAATTGATCTCCCCTAGGCCAAGAATTTTACCGTTTAACATGATTGTTTGCAGTGATGATGAATTGTGCGTATTGATACACAGATCAAAATGCCCAATATTCAAAATTTCTTTGTCCCGTTTTAGAACCGGTCATCAGTTTCAATACATTTTTATCCTACTCATCAATTGGTCTATCCAACATGTTCAATACACCTTTGTATTGTTCAGGTATTGGTCTCGCCACTACGTTGATTGTGTTCCTGTTAAACATCTACTACGTCGTCGTAGCCGCGTGGGATCTCTACTATTTTGTCCATGTCTTCAACACAGTTCTTCCCTGGTCTCACTGCAACAATTCGTGGAATACTGACAGGTTATATCAATTTTTGAAGTTTGTTCATCTTTTTAGTTATCATGTAATATATCAAATACAAAAAGGTGACATTATTGTCAAGGATTAAATTAAAAGGCTTCTTTCAAGCTGGGGCGCCATTGTACGAGTGCATGACGATGCTATAACTGCTGGATGACAACACTTTGTACATAATGGATTTGGTTTTAATGTGTAGCTCTCTTTGAGGTGTGAGGCGAGGTTATCTCATGTGACTTACTTACGATATAACCTCAAAAGTTTTTGCGTCCAAAGAACCTTCTTTGTGACGTCATCACGTTTAAGTCTCTCCAAATTAAAAGCAGCGATGTTATGATGTACATTTATATGTTTGACTAAGAAACATGCGTCTTCTGACACGCAATACGATAGTATGCAAAGTTCCGCAAAACGCTTATCAATTAGCACCACTTTTGCCGTTCCCTGTCTGATAAAAGGCATTGCAGAGTATTAGGATACATGGCAGCTCCTAATCGTGTCCATTCCATGTCAGACAATTGGGATTTTCTCGCCATGTTGTAACAGATGCTGGACGCCATTCGGAGCAGATGTTAACCAGAGCGCGGAGATGTACAACACGACAGGAAGCGGGGGACATGTTGATCCCGTTGTTGAGTTCTGGGAGTAAGTGCTTATGGTGCCTAATAATAATTAGAGATAACGCTGGGAATGACAATGTGTTGATTGCTTATGAATTTGATGCTGCTTGTGTGAGAAAGGGTGTTACGATCGCCGTTGCCAGCTGTGGCTGTTTGAAATTTATCGTATTTGAATGGTAGCGTATAAGAAGTGTGTTCGATCCTGTGGCAAGATGTTTCTGTATGGATCTTACATATTTATCAAAAACGATCCTCGCCATCATAATTATCATCATTATCATCACCATCATCTCATCGTTATCATCGACACCATCATCACCATGGTCACCACCGTTATCATTGTCATCACCATCACATTTCGCTCATTAAATGAGGCCTTGTGCATCGGGTTCACTTTATATATTTCTTTATCGCTGTATGGTACACAACGCAGTAAAGTATCTCACCCACGGGCAAGCAAAGGTAAACGGACACTGTTCCATTCATTTATCGACGCTTTATATCTTCTGCGAATCAGACAAATCAACTGCTACTATATGCATTTACTCCCTGAAACGGCTTACATATTCATTACTCGAAATAAATTTGCAGACCGTAAACTTCACTCCACTCCGCCAACAACAGCATTCATTAAAAGACTGCGTCGTTAATTTTACTGTTGAATTAAACTGCCACCTGTTGGCGGGCATGTGAAGTTTATGATGACACGTGGCTGGATCCATCCTGAGGCCTTGGGGTTACGCTCTGCTTGGATTCACATTTGGGATTGGAAACCCCTCTCCGTTGCTGTGTGGTTTTGTGACTAATGCTGCCGCGAGAAATCGGGAAGATGGGCTAATACCGTGACTTCCCGATGAGGAGCACGCAACCAGATTTGCGTTCAGTAAACAAAACACTTTTGAGAAAATCCTTGTTAAAGCACTTGCAAGGTATGAGTCAAGCCAATGTAAAGCTGCGCTGCTCGGAGAGGGACTTTCTCAAATCGACAAGATAGTGAGGAGATTTCGAGACACGGTCGCAGCTATCGCACGGCTTGCCGACGTTATGAGAAAAAGACCGAGCTTTTCCTCGGGCTCTGATTGGTTTAATCCATGACCTTCTAAACCTCGCCTAGTGGTTTAAAGAGACGTGGGTCCTCATCACCCCACCCCTCCATCCACCCCCCTGCGGCTGATCAGGTCGTAAGCGGCGACTATTCGGGGACAACCTCATTGCTATGTGTTGGGACTCGAGTCTCTGGCAGACGGGATCCTGGTTGTTCAGTGGATCAGTCTTTACGAGGGCCATATCCGCAACACACCGGATTTCACCTGGACGAGAGGCTGGTATGGCAATCAGTAGGCGGTGACTGGGCCTGTAAGAAAATCATTTCCTCTTCATATTAACAATTTCCATTCGCATTGATGCTCCCCCCCCCCTCATATATCCTACGAGACAGCTGAATAATCAGGTCAACCTTGTATATGTATTTTTACCCCACCTTTGTGGTCACCATATAATTTGGTGTGCCGTAAAATCCTACACTTACTTTCTCTATTACTCCACGGCTGCCCGGCATCCCTTTTCATTTCAACTTGAATGCTGGTTAGAGCAATATGCCAATGGTAATCTCTGTGCTATCGTGTTGAACCAGCGAACGTTACATGTTTTTAGGAATAAGATTCTTGAGATTTCTCCCGGGGTGGATCATCCTGACGGCATTGTATGGCAGCTGGCAGTGGCTCTCTTTGTGGCTTGGCTGGTCTGCTACTTATGCGTGTTTAAAGGCGTCAAATGGACGGGAAAGGTAAGTAGCTAAACTACATACCATACGAAATCATTCGGTTTCCATGTCATTAGCGACATGGTTTACGAGCGAGGGCTACCGTATCGCTCGGAAGATGACAAAAAGCCTTTCATGGGACGCTTGTTTCATTTGTCATGATGTGCATACGGGTCGTCTGTGATTTCCATTCAACAGGTGGTGTACTTCACGGCGCTCTTCCCATACGTCATGCTCACAATACTCCTCGTACGTGGAGTGACGCTAGATGGCGCTGCTGATGGCATAGTATTTTATCTGAAACCTGACTTTTCACGCCTCGCTGACGCTCAGGTAAATATCTTATTTAATTTTTGCCTGAGGAAGAACGCTTACTAGAATCCCGACAGGTGCCATGCTGGCGATGTCAACTTCAATAGCCCAGCTACATCATTCATCGTCGTGGTCATCATTATCACCATCATCGTTATCATCGTTATGAATATAGTCAATGTCATTGCCAACATCTTTGTCGTCGGTTATTGCTTCATCATATAAGTCGTCGTCGTGAAAAGCATCATCACCTGAATTGTAATCACCGATTATTTCATTTGCCTTCATGTTTTGACTTTGTCAATCACAGAGCGTCAAGAATTATTGATGCATTTATTTATTGAGTCCTTAATGGTTCAACATCGTCAGCTTTGGATGTGTTGATTGTAGATGATAAGTGCATCAATCTCGCTTGGTATATCTATCCAAGTTATTAACTTCTATTTACCTATCGCTCTTGGTTTACGTGTGCCCAATTATGAATGTCTCAACAAATGTATGTTTAAAAAGACTTGTGCATTGATTGGGAGATAATATAAACTTTGCATGGTTTTCATCAGGCGTTATTTTGATAAAGGCGTATTTTCAATACCTCAATGTATGCTTCAAATACCCCATGTATTTATCTTGCGTGATAACGACCTTATTGTGATATGTCGACTTGTGTCGTTTAACCGTCATATTATGTATTGTTTGTGTATTGCTCGGTGTGTGGAACAGCCGTGGATTGACGCGGGTACCCAGATATTCTTCTCCTATGCTGTAGCTTTTGGTGCTTTGATTGGCCTGGGAAGCTACAACAAATTCACAAACAATTGTTACAGGTGATTGAGAAACTTGCAAGTTCAGCGTTTACGTCATTTCACAAAGTAAAGAATGTTCGTAATTAAAACCGATTAAAACTAATGATACTGTTATAACCCATGTTCTGGTGACCATGGTTTTGTAATGCCAAATGTGTAGCATGTCCATAGCGTATTAATATCCATAACATCAAAGAAACAATTATGTCGAGTGCAGCAATGTTGACCTTAGTTAGCATATATGTTTGGTTGACCATTTGCGAGTGGTGCCCAATTAGCACCTTCCAAATCAATCTCCGCACTAAGCCGTGTTTCATCCCTTGTTATGTATGATGTTTCCGTCTGCAGGGATTGCATCATCATCTCTTTCGTCAACAGCTGTACCAGTGTGTATGCCGGCTTCGTCGTCTTCTCTGTGCTGGGCTTCATGGCCAAAGAACAAGGAGTGTCAGTTGCCGATGTGGCAGAATCTGGTAGCAATATATCTGAGACTGGACTTTAATAATAACGTATGTATATTTTTAAAGATCGTTGCGAAATTCAACTCTCCTCTTTTGTTCCATATGCAAGGTCCAGGTCTTGCCTTCATTGTTTACCCCAAAGCCGTCACTCAGATGCCTGGATCACATATATGGGCGGCGCTGTTTTTTATCATGATATTCTTCCTCTTCCTTGACAGTCAGGTAATGCTTGTTCATAGATAAATTAAATGAGCACCCATTAAAATAAGTCAAGAAATCATGTCATAAACCTTGGTGCAACTTGAGCTGTTCACAATGTCATAGCATTGACCGTGGTCAAACAAAATATATTCATGATGTCATTACACATGCAGAAATCATTACAATTACCAAGATGCAAATACAGCTATTCGAGAAACCTTTGAATTTACACAGGCGAGAAAAGAAGTTAATGACTATATCATTGTAACTAAAGACATTAAAAAATCGGTACACTAACCAAGGTTCAACTGCAATTACCCAAGGTACCATACAAATAACCAAAGTGCAATGAACGTTTCTGAAGCTATTAGAACACTCACTGAGGAGCAGCTCAAATTGATCAGATATTAGTTGAAGTAAACCGGGGCAAACTTGGAGTAATTCATAAAATCACTTCACTAACCGAGATGCAATTTTGGTAATTGGCAATTCAGCAATTACCGATGCGCAATGGAAATCAATCAGGGTGTTACGTTTATGTAATACTTCTTGAAACGTCGCAAATGTGCACGGGCAGTTATCGCTGACAGAGACCTTCCTATGAAGTACATTCATTCACACAGATGAGTGTATTTCGCCAGTATGTGTCAGTTTGTAGGCATGGAGGCCTTCATCACAGTGGTCATGGACCTTTTCCCGTCCCTCCAGAAAGGTCAGCGACGGCAGGTGTTTGTGGCTGGGTATTCTGTCATATCCTACCTGATAGGGCTTACCATGGTGACCAGGGTGAGTTATTAGCTTCATATTTTCATATAACATACTAGTAGGACACCCTGCGTTGCCCGAGAACTTAATCCCCATAATGAAACTACCATGTAATGCATTGCAATCATACTGTTCATGCTCTAATCTGTGTAATTTGTGGCACCTTTTGATTGCTGTCAGTACCGTTTAGAGTATACCCATTATGATTGAGACTTCATTATATAGCCCTGCGACTTCAGATAACCTCGTAGGTCGACCCACCAGCCTACGACATTCAGCATGAAGTGTCACTTCATGCAAACCTCCTTGAACACTCCCTATTGATTATGATCGAAAACAGACAGACAGACACATTGTCAATTATGGATTAAGATCGAGCCTTCCGACGCTCGGAATCGTAACCTAAATATTGGGCAGTCTGTGTTTGAAGCCTTTGCAACCTTTTACACTTGGATTATTTGTGTTGGTCAGGGAGGGATGTACGTCTTCCAGCTCTTCGATTATTACAGCGCCAGCGGGATGGCGCTTCTCTGGGTCTGCCTCTTTGAATGTGTTGCCATTGCGTGGGTCTACGGTAAGTCTTTTTTATTCTACTCCCTGTTTGAAGTGTTGATGGAACCTGACATAATCCGATGTATCAATTAGGGTGGATACATTAATGGCATTCGTGCCATCCAAAAGGCTCCCTCGCTGTGGATTGATATATATATAACATGGGTGTAATCGATGCATGTTACCAAAGGAAACTCTTTGTTTGTATCGACGTTCATTTAATCATGGATCAAGTTTAACAATGTAATAATTCTGCACAGGCGGTAGCCGTTTCTATGACAACATCGCCTTGATGATTGGCTACAAGATCAATCCATGGTTACGTTTCTGCTGGTCTTACGTCACGCCGTGTGTGTGTGCGGTAAGTTTATTATGCATGGTATGCCGATAAAGTCATAACGTCGTAACTTTTCGTTGCAATTCTGCCTTAACAATCATATTTCAAGCAATTCATTTATGTATTAATATATCAACAAATTGGTTATCATGCTGGAGATCATAAAGCCGTAACGCTTCAGTATATTCAGTATTCGTGGGCATAAAATAGAACTGTATTGTGGTGTCGGGAACGTTGCAGTGCGCGACTCAAGGGCGTTTTGATTCAGATTTTGTAATGTTTTCAGGGTATATTGTTGTTTATGTGGGTAAAATTCACACCTCTAACATACAACCGGACGTACGAATATCCCGACTGGGCCTTGGCTCTCGGAATGTGTATGGCTTTCTCGTCCATGCTCTGCATACCTGGATATATTTTCATCGTCTTTCTTATCACTCCGGGAACACTACGACAGGTGAGTTGATTTTACCTCAATCAAATGAGGAATGTTAGGCGGGTCTCGTGGACTTGAAGATGTAGTCGGCTTTTCATTAGTAACCCTTTGTTAAAATGCGCTATCATCCGAAATTGATGTTTTTTCTTTGTGGTTTTTCTGTTTTAAACCTTACAAGTGAGAAAGTCCATAAAACATTTTGTAAAAACCAACCTCATATGCTAACAAGGGTTATAACTGAATAGTGCCCCATACCTTATCAGCGAGTCCATTTGTTTAGTAGCATCTTAACTCGTTCACATTATCAATCCACCTTTCTCTCCATCCAGCGCTGGGATCATCTGTCGACTCCTATTTTGATCCCATCGCGAATCCCAGAACACTGGCCCGATCATGGAGAACTGTGTGCCGCTTCCCACCATGCTCATCAAGTGACCAGGAACGGTTCCTATTGCATCTCGGCATTCTATATCCCTCCTCGGACGGACACCAGTGACGTCACCATCACTAAACTTCAGCCTGTTCCCTGACCATTATAAGTTGTGCTCAAATCACAATTGTCTTGGAGAGCTTAATATATATAATTTTTTTAACAATATATTATTGTTAATTAAATTTGCTATGTTCACTGATTACATTCAGGTAATCGTGTCGACATTCGTGACAACGTTGGTCTCAAGTCAATTTGACAACGTTGTTTGATTATGGCGATAAAATAACTGGCTGAAATTTTTTTTAATATTGTCTTATTGATTTTCAAGTGTTTGGTGAAAAACTAAAAGCTAGTATCTTAATGTCTCCAGTTCCTTTGCTTTACCTTAGAACCATATTTTCCCTCGTTTATGAAAGATTTCTGATGCTTTAGTCAGTGAACTACTGTTAAAATGTGGACGTTATCTGGGGCTGAATCCAACAAATATGTTAAATGTTTAGCTTAAGATTTGTCTCAAGACTGTCACATATACGCTCAATGATTGTTAGAAAAGCCTGACAGATTTCTTACGCCGAAGGAGTATTGCTGTAGGTGTGAACTAATGCTAGGGTCCTATTGTGGGAAGGTTAACATGAAAGGGGATAAAGTCAAAACTACTGAGTGGCGGCCATTGCCAAGTGATCATTGCCGAGTGGGTTGACACAGCAAACCGGGCTCGTCTGAAAATTTGACAGCCTCCTATTTGAAGAAAACAAACCAACTATTCTATATAACGTAAACACCAGACACTCCGTAACTCTTTCTGAGAGTGTACTAGCCGCTGCAAATGTGAAGCATCGTTTATATCTGTTATGCTATCAAGTATATATCTTGTGTTGAGGAAGGAAGCTGTGACGCTGCAAGCAAGCGGTCCATAAGTAATTGGGTCTATGCAACGTTCACAAACTTCTGTTATGAAGCAATCATGTGTGGATAGCATCATGCAATGACTGAATTTAGACACAATGAGCTTATTTCTGGATATAATGACTCCGCTTCAGGTAAGTTGACCTCGGACATCTAGAGCTAAATAAGGACAGTCATCTAGAACAAAATATGGACGGGCATTTAGAACAAAATATGGACGGGCATTTAGAACAAAATATGGACGGGCATTTAGAACAAAATATGGACGGACATCTACAACTAAATATGGTCGGGCATTTAGAACAAAATATGGACGGGCATTTAGAGCAAAATATGGACGGACATCTACAACAACATATGGACGGGCATTTAGAACAAAATATGAACGGGCATCTTGAACAAAATATGGACGGGCATCTTGAACAAAATATGGTCGGGTATCTTGAACAAAGTATGGATATGTAAACTCTCAGAGGAGCATCAAATATAATTTATGCATTTTAGTAAAATCTGAAGTCGTCACTGAATTATTAACTTGGCGAATGCTTTCGTCAAGTTATCTTGATCTGTCGCATTTGTGGGTTTGTGTGTTTGTTTGTAAACTTTTTTTTGGCAGACGATTTCGGTTGCAATTTGTGATGAAATTTAGAATTAATTTTTTTAAAAGGTCGGCAACAATGTTGCTAAGAACCAAGACACTTTGTTTTTACCTTGACCTCACAATAAGGTCAAGGTCATTTAAATGTGAAAATCTAAAATCTCTCATTACTCCGCATAATATGGCTTGATATTTACAAAATTTACACCACTTTGTAGCTAAATTCTATTGGCAACTTTTTTTTTGAATATATCGCGTTGTAAAAAATCAATAGTTTTCCCAAGCGCCCAAGGTCGAAAATCGTGGTATCAGTCCAAATTTTAACAAAATTAACCCAAGATATTCAATTGCCTATAAAACTATTAATAACCGTTCAATTGCAACAAAAAAATTGTCGACGGTTGTCAGTGACACGGTTAGTTGCAACGTAAAATTTAATGGCTGTTGATGACGTCATTTCCGGTTGCCAACGCATCAAACTGTTCAAAAAGTGACACAAGTTCAATGCTTGATACCTCCATGCTGTAAAATTTGATTTTAAATGATTTTACATATTCTGAAATTGAAATGTACTTGTTAACGTTTTCTTAATATACTTAATTGTAAATAATGCATCGTTGAAAAAATTGTAGCAGGTCGAAAATTTCTGGTAGCCTCAAATCCCTAAACTTTTTATTTCGCAATTCATTCATTATTCATCGTCCGATCGTAAAAACACCCAACATTTTCTTAAGCTGATACAATAACCAAATTTTGATAATTGACATATGCTGTCAAAATATTCGACTTTTCAAAGCGCGTTGAGTTGAAAAAGCAAATTTCACTAAGTCAATTTTCGTCAAATTTTCGATTGCTTATAAAATAGTAAATATCAATTCAATTGTCATAAAAATCAGCTCAGCTGTTGTCATCGACAGCACAAATAGCCTACTCATAAACTCAGATGAAAAAATGCGGTGGCACGAAAATGGAAACAAAAGGAAAATGGACTCGGCCGGGGTTCGAATACCGGCCTCTCGCATGGAAAATAAAAACTATTCCGCTACGCCACGCGTCACACTTTCAATGAAAGATGGGTTGTTTGATAGTATTATATGTATATGGTGCCAACTAAAGGTAAAACCATATTGCCTCATAACTTGAAGTTGTAAATATTGCAGTTTTAGTTTCATTCTAGAATGTCGAAATGCTGTTTTGGACAGCGCGAATCGAAGAGTGACATTTTATCGATGTCGATGACGTCACTACTAGTAGCAAAATACGTGGTAACTGTCCAAATTTCAAGAAAAATAACTCTAAAAATTCAATTGAATATAAAACAATAAAAAACCATCCGATGTCCAAATATGCTCCTTCTTGCAACGAAGACAAGAGACAGTTTAAAAATATGAATTTTCATATCCATAAGTGTCTTAACATCCATTTTGCCTACAGTGCAACAACAGCCATACTCCGTTGTAAACAGAATCAACGAAATCTAACGCAATTTTAAGAATTGTTGTTCAACATGGCTACCGTGCGAATCGAAAACAAGACCGATATCACAGCGAATTATCTAGAGGTAGCAGCGTTTTGTGTCTACGTCTCGAGGTTGAGTCGAGATGCCACCAAGCAAATCATGCTTCTCAATTTGGCGCGCGTCTTAGGGCGATTTACAAAGAAAATGGGTTAGAGTTGATATGATAATGTTGCAGGTGTGGATAATACAATGGCCTGTATTGGTTCGGCTTTCGGTTGAAAATCACGAGCTCCATCAAATTATGTTGCGCTGTGGGAGTCGGCCATGTTGAGGTTCTGAACAAAGTTTCTTGACGTGCCGCACTTTCGTGATGAAACGTAACAATAATACAATAATGTAGTAATAGATACAGTCCTCGTGTCATTTTGTGATATAATCTCTCATAGCCTGGGGGCTTTTGTAAGTTTTGAGCGAGTTAACTTTTGGCGAGTGCCATTTTGACATCGGAACACTAGAAATTTCGCAGGCGGCTCTTCGCCTATACAGCGCGGATATGAGATATCGCAAGTAGTAAACAGCGCGGGCGCCGTCAGATGCGAGGTTTTATTCCCCACTTAAACCTAGCAAACGACCACAATATATTTACCAAACAACACCCATGACAGCGCATTTAAATGTGAGTTCAGACAATCGTCGCATTTAAAGGGTTAGGGTGCAAATGAATGGACTGGGTATCTGCGTTAAGAAACGAAGGTAACCATTTTAAACCAGGTCGTTTTACCTGTCCTTGAACACTCCCTCTTTTGACTCATACTTTCTCCTCGGTTGGTATGCTGACAGAGCAGAAGAAAGTTGCTTCACTCCATCTAGGTATGTGAACATTTGCGTAAGCTCGTTTTATATGCTAGAGTGTGATTAACTCGAGAGATCCACACATTACTTTATATAATTACTTGCATGAACTGCCAGCCTGCATATAACAGAATGTATGGATGTAATTCCCACATATTTGTGGAAATATTACAATATGTTGGTATTGCGCGGCTAATATCTACAACTACCTCACATCGACAATCACCCAACATCGACCACCAACCCACATTAACCGCCGTCCAAATATCTACCACCACCTATTGACCATCACCCCACATCGACCATCATCCCACATCGACCACTACCCAACATCAACCACCGTCCAAACATCGACCACTACCCCATATCAACCACCGTCCAAACATCGACCATTACCAAACATAGACCATCGACCCACATCGACCCCCCATCCCACATCGGCCACTGCTCCCATCGACCACCACCCCACATCAACCGCTGTTCAAACATCCACCACCACCACCTTTTGACCATCACAACCCCACATCAACCATCACCCAACATTAACCACCACCGCACATCGACCGCTACCCCACACGGACCGCTTTATCGAACATCACCCCACATCGACAATCACTCCACATCGACCACAATCCTACATCGACCATCACCCCACATCGACCACTACCCCACATCGACCACTACCCCACATCAACCGCCGTCCAAACATGAACCACCACATCATAATGACCACTACTTCACCAAAACCATCAACCCTCATCAACCTCTTTCATACATCAACCACGACCGCACAATATCACCAAGGCGGAGTATTCCCTTCAATACATTTTTCTATTCCTTTGAACACCCGCGCCGCCTGAATTTAGTGAGGCCATGGAGCCAGTATTGCCCTCTCGTCCGAGCGCAAGCCGTTTGCACTCGTCTGTGCAAATTGAAATTGTAGACCTTAACACGGTGCAACGAAATATCATAATCATTCGGTTATTTTGTGCATGCAGCATTGTATGATTGGTAAGAACCAATTGCAGGTGGTATGTATGTATGTATGTATGTATGTATGTATGTATGTATGTATGTATGTATGTATGTATGTATGTATGTATGTATGTATGTATGTATGTATGTACGTGTGTATGTATGTATGTATGTATGTATGTATGTATGTATGTATGTATGTATGTATGTATGTATGTATGTATGTATGTATGTATGTATGTATGTATGTATGTATGTATGTATGTATGTATGTATGTATGTATGTATGTATGTATGTATGTATGTATGTATGTATGTATGTATGTATGTATGTATGTATGTATGTATGTATGTATGTATGTATGTATGTATGTATGTATGTATGTATGTATGTATGTATGTATGTATGTATGTATGTATATGTATGTATGTATGTATGTATGTATGTATGTATGTATGTATGTGTATGTATGTATGTATGTATGTATGTATGTATGTATGTATGTATGTATGTATGTATGTATGTATGTATGTATGTATGTATGTATGTATGTATGTATGTATGTATGTATGTATGTATGTATGTATGTATGTATGTATGTATGTATGTATGTATGTATGTATGTATGTATGTATGTATGTATGTATGTATGTATGTATGTATGTATGTATGTATGTATGTATGTATGTATGTATGTATGTATGTATGTATGTATGTATGTATGTATGTATGTATGTATGTATGTATGTATGTATGTATGTATGTATGTATGTATGTATGTATGTATGTGTATGTATGTATGTATGTATGTATGTATGTATGTATGTATGTATGTATGTATGTATGTATGTATGTATGTATGTATGTATGTATGTATGTATGTATGTATGTATGTATGTATGTATGTATGTATGTATGTATGTATGTATGTATGTATGTATGTATGTATGTATGTATGTATGTATGTATGTATGTATGTATGTATGTATGTATGTATGTATGTATGTATGTATGTATGTATGTATGTATGTATGTATGTATGTATGTATGTATGTATGTATGTATGTATGTATGTATGTATGTATGTATGTATGTATGTATGTATGTATGTATGTATGTATGTATGTATGTATGTATGTATGTATGTATGTATGTGTGTATGTATGTATGTGTATGTATGTATGTATGTGTATGTATGTATGTATGTGTATGTATGTATGTATGTATGTATGTATGTATGTGTATGTATGTATGTATGTGTATGTATGTATGTATGTATGTATGTATGTATGTATGTATGTATGTATGTATGTATGTATGTATGTATGTATGTATGTATGTATGTATGTATGTATGTATGTATGTATGTATGTATGTATGTATGTATGTATGTATGTATGTATGTATGTATGTATGTATGTATGTATGTATGTATGTATGTATGTATGTATGTATGTATGTATGTATGTATGTATGTATGTATGTATGTATGTATGTATGTGTATGCATGTATGTATGTATGTATGTATGTATGTATGTATGTATGTATGTATGTATGTATGTATGTATGTATGTATGTATGTATGTATGTATGTATGTATGTATGTATGTATGTATGTATGTATGTATGTATGTATGTATGTATGTATGTATGTGTATGTATGTATGTATGTATGTATGTATGTATGTATGTATGTATGTATGTATGTATGTATGTATGTATGTATGTATGTATGTATGTATGTATGTATGTATGTATGTATGTATGTATGTATGTATGTATGTATGTATGTATGTATGTATGTATGTATGTATGTATGTATGTATGTATGTATGTATGTACGTATGTATGCATATGTATGTATGTATGTATGTATGTATGTATGTGTATGTATGTATGTATGTATGTATGTATGTATGTATGTATGTATGTATGTATGTATGTATGTATGTATGTATGTATGTATGTATGTATGTATGTATGTATGTATGTATGTGTATGTATGTATGTATGTATGTATGTATGTATGTATGTATGTATGTATGTATGTATGTATGTATGTATGTATGTATGTATGTATGTATGTATGTATGTATGTATTTATATACCTACGTTAACCTTTTCTTTGGATCGCGGTACAGGTCGCAGTATTGATAATTGTTTCGAATATATTTTTTTTCAAATGATCGACTCTTTTATCATGACTTTTAACTTTGACCTCAAACTACTTCAAGGCCATCGAAAATGTGAAAATCTAAAATCCCCAATATCCCCAGGGATTATTGTTCGATCTTCACATAATATTTTCACTAATGTGTAGCTCAATTAAATTGCCAAATTTCCTCTAAATATATTATTTTGTAAATAATCAATAATTTTCCCTCGCGCCTAAGGGCTATCAATCGCGTAATCAGCCCATATTTGTTCTATAGTTAAATCAATTGGGACAATTGTTGTCATGAACAGCACAAATCGAACTGTGAAATGTTATGGATGTAGATGACGTCATTTCCTGCATTGATGCTCAAGCAAATGATAAATCGGCATTGATTGTCAGAATCATAGCCGGGCTATGACTCTGTCATCATCGACATGCAGACAACTTTCATAAATTTTTCAATTGCTTATAAAATGGCAAATGTCGGTTTAATAGTCATAAAAATTGTGTCAATCGTTACAAAGTACAGCGAAAATCGATCTTTTTAAAAATGTGTGTAAATGACGTTACGGCCGGTACGGAATGCATTATTGTTCAAGCGGAAGAGAAATCGGTAATGATTGCCATAATATCGATTCACCCAGAGCCTTGCTATGATTCGGCCAACAGTCGTGGAACATTTTGCCATCACATCAGTTGTGAAACTAACTTTGAATGTGATGATAGTATCGTTAATTTGTTTCAGCTCGTCGCCAAGTTTATCAATTGGTTAATTGAATTCTTGGTTTGGAAATTTTCTTGATTTTCGTATCTCGTATCGTATTAGTAAATTCGTTCCTATTCTGGCATAGAAGAGACGCTCACGTACAAAAGCTAACAGATACGTGGTAGCCCACCCTAGAATTATATATGATGGTTTTAAGTCGTACTTTCAAATCCCCTTTACTGAGGTTATCATAAAGTTGGCCATTGAAACGTTGGGAAAGCTTTATGAAAGGGATATTATCATCCGAAACCACATTAGTTCCGTATCCTGGCTGTCAAGAGATCGTATTTTTTCAAGATATTTTGGTTTACTGATTGTCTTTCCAAATAATTGCCGGTTATTTACATTCTCTGGATAAATGACGAACCTGGACCCTTTCCATGTATCGATTCATTCAGGTGCAGGTAAAGACTAAATCAATCAAGTCCTGGCGTATTCTGTTCGGTTCACACATGACTATGGAAGACCCCGAGGTTACAACACGTGTTGACGTGGTGTCACCAAATGCCGATAAAGTTGATGATACTCCAGCTCGTGATCAATGGGGAAACAAGTTGGACTTTATTCTGAGTGCTGTTGGATTTGCCGTCGGTCTTGGAAACGTCTGGCGGTTTCCATACCTGTGTTACAAGAATGGAGGAGGTGAGTTTTCGATGGCTGTTTATATATTAGGGTGTGATAGGCTTATTGTTGAGATATCATTAGATCAATTTTTTATGTACTTGAATTATAAAACGACGTGACTTAAGTACTGTTTTTAATCTGAAAGTGAGGAAATAGAGAATCGTGAATTAAATGGTTCGTTTAATGTGTATAATGTTGTGGCTTGTACAAATAGCGAATTATTTACATTTACTTTGAATCAAGCAAATGTGTTATTGTTTCTCTCCAGGTGCGTTCTTTATCCCATACTTGATCTGTCTGGTCTGCGGAGGAGTACCAATGTTCTTCTTGGAAGTAGCTCTTGGACAGTACACCAGTCAAGGGGGTCTTGGAGCTTGGAAAATATGCCCAATGTTTATTGGTAGGATGAATGAATTCTTTCAAATTGATCACCCCTAGGCCAAGGATTTTACCGTTTAACATTGTTGTTTGCAGTGATGATGAATTGTGCGTATTGATACACAGATCATAATAGTTATGTTGGCTGTGTCTTTTTGTTCTTGGGAATATATGAAAAAGACCCAAAATGACCAATATTCAAAATTACTTTGTCCCGTTTTTGAACCGGGCATCATTTTCAATACAGCTTTATCCTACTCATCAATTGGTCTATCCAACATGTTCAATACACCTTTGTATTGTCAGGTATTGGTCTCGCCACTACGTTGATTGTGTTCCTGTTAAACATCTACTACGTCGTCGTAGCCGCGTGGGATCTCTACTATTTTGTCCATGTCTTCAACACAGTTCTCCCCTGGTCTCACTGCAACAATTCGTGGAATACTGACAGGTGATATCGCATTTTGAAGCTTGTTCATCTTTTTAGTTATCATGTAATATATCAAATACAAAAAGGGAGACCTTATTGCCAAGGATTTAAAAAAATAATGCTTCTTACAAGCTGGGCGCCATTGTACGAGTGCATGACGATGCTATAACTGCTGGATGACAACACTTTGTACATAATGGATTTGGTTTTAATTTTTTAATGTGTAGCTCTCTTTGAGGTGTGAGGCGAGGTTATCTCATGACTTACTTACGATATAACCTCAAAAGGTTTTGCATCCAATGAACCTTCTTTGTGACGTCATCACGTTTAAGTCTCTCCAAATTAAAAGCAGCGATGTTATGATGTACATTTATATGTTTGACAAAGAAACAATGCGTCTTCTAACCCCCTGACACGCAATACGATAGTATGCAAAGTTCCGCAAAACGCTTATCAATTAGCACAACTTTTGTCTCTTCTTGCCTGATAAAAGGCATTGAAAAGAATCGGTATTCATGGCAGCTTCTTATCGTGTCCATTCTATGGCAGACAATTGGGATTTTCTCGCCTTGTTGTAACAGATGCTGGACGCCATTCGGAGCAGATGTTAACCAGAGCGCGGAGATGTACAACACGACAGGAAGCGGGGGACATGTTGATCCCGTTGTTGAGTTCTGGGAGTAAGTGCTTATGGTGCCTAATAATAATTAGAGATAACGCTGGGAATGACAATGTGTTGATTGCTTATGAATTTGATGCTGCTTGTGTGAGAAAGGGTGTTACGACCGCCGTGGCCAGCTGTGGCTGTTTGAAATTCAGCGTATGTGAATGGTAGCGTATAAGTAGTGTGTTCGATACTATGACAGGATGTTTCTCTATGCATTGTACATATTTATAAACAACGATCCTCACCATCATAATAATCATCATCATCATTATCATCACCATCGTTATCATCGATATCATTATCAGCATGATCACCACCGTTATTATTGTCATCACCATCACCATCACACTTCGCTCATTAAAGGAGATCTTGTATATTGGTTTCACTTTACATATTTCTTTATTGCTGTATGGTACAAAACGCTGTAAAATATCTTACGCATGGTCAAGCGTTTATCGACGCTTGATATCTTCTACTTATTAACTCGCTGAAACGGGTTACATATTGCATCTCACAGATCTATTTCTCAGTGGCCTATCGGTGTTACTTGTCTTTCTGCGTTTGATCCGACCGTGATGAAGTTTATTTCAGACAACCGTTCATTACTCGAAATAAATTTCCCGACCGTGACCTTCACTCCATCAAATTCCACACAGGCCACAACAACGTTCATTAAAAGACTGCGTCGTTAATTTTACTGATGAATTGAATTGTCATCTGTTGGCGGGCAGGTGTGAAGTTTATGATGACAAGTGGCTGGAGCCATCCTGAGGCCAGGGGGTTCAAATTAGGTAATTACGCGCCACATGGACTGATATTTAGGATTGGAAACCCCTCGCCAGTGTGGTTTTGTGACTAATGCTTCTGCAAGAAATTGGGAAGATGGGCTAATACCGTGACTGCCCGAAGAGGAATACGCAACAAGATTAATGTTTAGTAAACAAAACACTTTTGAGAAAACCCCTGTTAAAGCACTTGCAAGGTATGATTGAAAAAGGCGCCTCCATAGTCTAGCCATTTTAAAGCTGCGCTGCTCGGTGAGGGACTTTCTCAAATCGACAAGATAGTGAGGAGATTTTGAGACACGGTCTCAGCTATTTCACGGCTTGCCTACGATATGAGAAAAAGACCGAGCTTTTTCTTGAACTCTGATTGGCTTCAACCATGACCTTCTAAACCTCGCCTAGTGGTTTAAAGAGACGTGGGTCCTCATCACCCACCCCTCCACCCACCCCCTAGCGGCGACTATTCGGGGCAACCTCATTGCTATGGGTTGAGACTCGAGTCTCTGGCAGATTCCTGGTTGTTCAGTGGATCAGCCTTTACGAGGGCCATATTCGCAACACACCGTATTTCACCTGGACGAGAGGCTAGTATGGCCTTGCTTAGTCAATCAGTAGGTCTAGGCCTGTAAGAAAATCATTTCCATCTTCATATTAACAATTTCCATTCGCATTGATCCCCGCCCCCCCCCCCCTCATATATCCTACGAGGCAGCTGTATAATCAGGTCAACCTTGTATATGTATTTAACCCCACCTTTGTGGTCACCATATAATTTGGTGTGCCGTCAAATCCTACACTTACTTCCTCTCTTACTCCACGGCTGCCCGGCATCCCTTTTTATTTCTACTTGATTGCTTGTTCGAACAATATGCCAATGGTAATCTCTGTACTATCGTGTTGAACCTGCGAACGTTTCATGTTTTTAGGAACAAGATTCTTGAGATTTCCCCCGGGGTGGACCATCCTGACGGCATTGTATGGCAGCTGGCAGTGGCTCTCTTTGTGGCTTGGCTGGTCTGCTACTTATGCGTGTTTAAAGGCGTCAAATGGACGGGAAAGGTAAGAAGCTAAGCTGCATACCATACGAAATCATTCTGTTTCCATGTCATTAGGGACAAAGACGCTCGGATCTTGGTGTCTTGGTTTCCGAATGAGGGCTATCGCTTCGCTCGGAAGATGACAAAAAGTTTTTCAAGGGACGCTTGTGTTATTTGTCATTATGTGCATACGGGTCATCTGTGATTTCCATTCAACAGGTGGTGTACTTCACGGCGCTCTTTCCATACGCCATGCTTACAATACTCCTCGTACGTGGAGTGACGCTAGATGGCGCTGCTGATGGCATAGTATTTTATCTGAAACCTGACTTTTCACGCCTCGCAGACGCTCAGGTAAATATCTTATTTAACTTTTGCCGGAGGAAGAACGCTAACTAGAATCCCGACAGGTGCCATGCTGGCGATGTCAACTTCAATAGCCCAGCTACATAATTCATCGTCGTGGTCATCATTATCACCATCATCGTTATGAATATAGTCAATGTCATTGCCAACATCTTTGTCGTCGGTTATTGCATCATCATCGTCGTCGTCGTCGTCGTCAAAAGCATCATCACCTGAATTGTAATCACCGATTATCTCATTTGCCTTCTTGTTTTGACTTTGTCAATCGCAGAACGTCAAGAATTATTTATGCATTTCTGTATTGAGTCCTTAATGGTTCAACATCGTCAGCTTTGGATGTGTTGATTGTAGATGATAAGTGCATCAATATCGCTTGGTATATCTATCCAAGTTAATAACTTCTATTTATCTATTGCTCTTTGTTGGCGCCACGTCTTATACGTTTTTTTATGTATGAATGTCTCAATAAATGTATGCTTAAAAAGGCGTGTGCATTGATTGGGAGATGATATTAACTTTGCTTCTTTTTCATCAAGCGTTATTTTTATAAATGCGAATTTTAGATAACCTCAATATATGCCTCAAATGCCCCTTGTATTGATCTGCGTGATAACAACCTAATTGCGATATGTCGACTTGTGATTTTGTGTCGTTTAACCGTCATAATGTGTATTGTTCGTGTATTGCTCGGTGTGTGGAACAGCCGTGGATTGACGCGGGCACCCAGATATTCTTCTCCTATGCTGTAGCTTTTGGTGCTTTGATTGGCCTGGGAAGCTACAACAAATTCACTAACAATTGTTACAGGTGATTGAGAAACTTGCAAGTTCAGCGTTTACAACATTTCACAAAGTGAAGCGTGCTTGTAGTTGAATCCGATTGAAAATAATGATAATATTATTACCCGTATTCTGGTGACCATGGTTTTGTAGCGCCAAATGTGTAGCATGTCCATAGCGTAGTTATATCCATAACATCAACGAAACTATTATGTGGCGTGCAGCGATGTTGACCTTATTAAGCATATATGTTTGGTTGACCATTTGCGAGTGGTGCCCAATTAGCACCTTCCAAATCAATTTCCGCACTAAGCCATGTTTCATCCCTTGTTATGTATGATGTTTCCGTCTGCAGGGATTGCATCATCATCTCATTCGTCAACAGCTGTACCAGTGTGTATGCCGGCTTCGTCGTCTTCTCTGTGCTGGGCTTCATGGCCAAAGAACAAGGAGTGTCAGTTGCCGATGTGGCAGAATCTGGTAGCAATATCTCCGAGACTGGACTTTAATAATAACGTATGTATATTTTTATTGATCGTTGCGAAATTCAACTCTCCTCTTTTGTTCCATATGCAAGGTCCAGGTCTCGCCTTCATCGCTTACCCCAAAGCCGTCACTCAGATGCCTGGATCACATATATGGGCGGCACTGTTTTTCATCATGATATTCCTCCTCTTCCTTGATAGCCAAGTAATGCTTGTTCATAGATAAATTAAATGAGCACCCATTAAAATAAGTCAAGACGTCATGTCATAAACCTTGGTGCAACTTGAGCTGTTCACAATGTCACAAAATATATTCAGGATGTCATAACATATGCAGAAATCATTACAATTACCAAGATGCAAATAGAGCTATTCGAGAAACCTTTGAATTTACATAGGCGAGAAAGGAAAGGAATGACTATATCATTGTAACTGACAAAAAAATCACTTGTCAACTGCTACCCAAGGCCATTTAATGAACGTTTCTGAAGCTATTAGAACACTCACTGAGGAGCAGCTCAAATTGATCAGGTATTAGTTGAAGTAAACGGGGCAGTAATTCATAAAATCACTTCACTAACCGAGATGCAATTTTGGTAATTGGCAATTCAGCAATTACCGATGCGCAATGGAAATCAATCAGGGTTTTACATTTATGTAATACTTCCACATCTTGAAACGTCCCAAATGTGCACGAGCAGTTATCGCTGACAGAGACCTTCCTATGAAGTACATTCATTCAGACAGATGAGTGTATTTTGCCAGTATGTGTCAGTTTGTAGGCATGGAGGCCTTCATCACAGTGGTCATGGACCTTTTCCCGTCCCTCCAGAAAGGTCAGCGACGGCAGGTGTTTGTGGCTGGGTATTCTGTCATATCCTACCTGATAGGGCTTACCATGGTGACAAGGGTGAGTTATTAGCTTCATATTTTCATATAACATACTAGTAGGACACCCTGGGTTGCCCGAGAACTTAATCCCCATAATGAAACTACCATGTAATGCATTGCAGTCATACTGTTCATGCTCTAATCTGTGTCAGTACCGTTTAGAGTATGCCCATTATGATTGTGACTTCATTATATAGCCCTGCGACTTCAGATAATCTCGTAGGTCGACCCACCAGCTTACGACATTCAGCATGAAGTGTCACTTCATGCAAACCTCCTTGAACACACCCTATTGATTATGATCGAAAACAGACAGACAGACACATTGCCAATTATGGATTAAGATCGAGCCTTCGGACGCTCGGAATCGTAACCTAAATATTGGGCAGTCCGTGTTTAAAGCCTTTGCATCCTTTTACACTTGGATTATTTGTGTTGGTCAGGGAGGGATGTACGTCTTCCAACTCTTCGATTATTACAGCGCCAGCGGGATGGCACTTCTCTGGGTCTGCCTCTTCGAATGTGTTGCCATTGCGTGGGTCTACGGTAAGTCTTTTTGTTCCATTCTCCCTGTTTGAAGTGTTGATGGAACCTGACATAATCCGATGTATCAATTAGGGTGGATACATTAATGGCATTACGTGCCATCCAAAAGGCTCCCTCGGTGTGGATTGATATACATATATATATATCATGGGTTTAATTGATGCATGTTACGAAAGGAAACTCTTTGTTTGCATCAACGTTCATTTAATCATGGATCAAGTTTATCAATGTAATAAATCTGCACAGGCGGTGACCGTTTCTATGACAACATCGCCATGATGATTGGCTACAAGATCAATCCATGGTTACGTTTCTGTTGGTCTTACGTCACGCCGTGCGTTTGTTCGGTAAGTTTAATATGCATGGTATGCCGATAAAGTCATAACGTCGAAACCTGTCGTTGCAATTCCGCCTTAACAATCATATTTCAAGCAATTCATTTATGTATTAATTGATCAACAAATTGGTTATCATGCTGGAGATCATAAAGCCATAACGCTTCAGTATATTCAGTATTCGTGTGCATAAAATAGTACTGTATTGTTGTGTTGGGAACGTTGCAGTGCGCGATTCAAGGGCGTTTTAATTCAGATTTTCTTATGTTTTCAGGGTATATTGTTGTTCATGTGGGTAAAATTCACACCTCTAACATACAACCGGACGTACGAATATCCCGAATGGGCATTGGCTCTCGGAATGTGTATGGCTTTCTCGTCCATGCTCTGCATACCTGGATATATTTTCATCGTCTTTCTTATCACTCCGGGAACACTACGACAGGTGAGTATATTTTACCTCAATCAAATGAGGTATGCTAGGCGGGTCTCGTGCACTTGAAGATGGTAGTCGGCTTTTCATTAGTAACCCTTTGTTAAAATGCGCTATCATCCGAAATTGATGTTTTTTCTTTGTGGTTTTTCTGTTTTAAACCTTACAAGTGAGAAAGTCAATAAAACATTTTGTAAAAACCAACCTCATATGCTAACAAGGGTTATAACTGAATAGTGTCCCATCCTTATCAGCGATTACATTTGTTTAGTAGCATCTTAACTCGTTCACATTATCAATCCACCTTTCTCTCCATCCAGCGCTGGGATCATCTGTCAACTCCTATTTTGATCCCATCGCGGATCCCAGATCACTGGCCTGATCATGGGGAACTATGTGCGGCTTCCCATCATGCTCATCAAGTGACCAGGAACGGTTCCTATTGCATCTCGGCATTCTACATCCCTCCTCGGTCCAACACCAGTGACGTCACCATCACCAAACTTCAGTCTGTTCCCTGACCATTAAAAGTTTTGCTCAAATCGCAATTGTCTCGGAGAGCTGAATATATAATTTTTTAACAATATATTATTGTTAATTAAATTTGCTATGTTCACTGATTACATTCAGGTAATCGTGTCGACATTCGTGACAGCGTTGGTCTTAAGTCAATTTTGACAACGTTGTTTGATTATGGCGATAAAATAACTGGCTGAAATTTTTTGTAATATTGTCTTATTGATTTTCAAGTGTTTGGTGAAAAACTAATGGCTACTATCTTAATGTCTCCAGTGCCTTTGCTTTACCTTAAATACCATATTTTTCCTCGTTTATGAAAGATTTCTGATGCTTTAATCTGTGAACCACTGTTAAAATGAAGACGTTATATGGGGCTGCATCCAAAAAAATATGTTAAATGTTTAGCTTAAGATTTGTCTCAAGACTGTCACATATATTCTCAATGATTGTTAGAAAAGCCTGACAGCTTTCTTACGCCGAAAGAGTATTGCTGTAGGTGTGAACTAATGCTAGGGTACTATTGTTGGAAGGTTAACATGAATCGGGGATAAAGTCAAAACTACTGAGTGGCGGCCATTGGCAAGTGATCATTGCCGGGTGGGTTGACACAGCAAACCGGGCTCGTCTGAAAATTTGACAGCCTCCTATTTGAAGAAAACAAACCAACTATTCTATATTACATAAACACCAGACATTCCGTAACTCTTTCTGAGAGTGTACTAGCCGCTGCAAATGTGAAGCATCGTTTATATCTGTTATGCTATCTTAAAAGTATCTACCTTGTGTTGAGGAAGGAAGCTGTGACGCTGTGAGCTTGTGAACGTAGCAGGTCCATAAGTAATTGGGTCTATACAACAATCACATTCATCTATTATGAAGCTATGTGGATGGATGGCATCATGCGATGACTGAACTAAGACACAATGAGCTTGCTTCCGGATATAATGACTCCGATTTAGGTAAGTTGAATTTGGACATCTAGAACACCGACGGGCATCTAGAACAAAATATGGACGGGCATTTAGAACGCATTTAGAACAAAATATGAACGGGTTTTTTAGAACAAAATATGGACGGGCATCTAGAAGAAAAATATAATTTATGTATTTTTGTAAAATCTGAAGTCGTCACTGATTTACTCATCTTGTATAATGTATCAAATCAAGCAATGTTACAGAAAAAGCTATTGATGAAATATTTTGTTTAAATATAATTTGTGTTAAAACAGTACTGTGGTTATTACAGGACATTTCAAATACATGTGTTACCACTCTATTGTTTATGAATATTCATAAAGGGTCAGCCAACCCTACCACTACGCCCTTGTTAGACAGATAACAAATTGTGGCAATACAAAAAGATAAATCAACCAAACTTTAACCACAGCAGGATAATGATATCGAATAGATGATAACTATTGGAATGATTAAGCGTGCATTTAAAGACTGGCCATCGTGAAGCATATATACTATTCATAGAGCTGATATAAATAGCTTCACAATCAGTTTCATGGCTGGTAAAACACTTGCTGGAGGTAGAATAATTGAGTGTGTGTTTTTTCCGTCTGACGTCCCCTCCTTGCTAAACTTGGAATTCGTCTTAACAGAGGTTATATATTATCAAAAGAAGCAAATCAACTAAATCATACATTTATTTATGTGATCAATACTCCGCCAATGTTGCCGGTCGACATTGTATTACTCGAGCCACAACACGCGTCGTTCGACTGAAGCTTACCAGTACTATACACATTGGACGGTAAGATGATTACTGCCGGTTGTTTGTACCACGTTATCGTGACACCAAAACAGTTTGAATCTGACATGTCCATTCAGTTGGCTAGAACAACTCACTGAAGTATACCATAAAATATGTGACAGGAATCAAGATTCGGTATTAAATCCACAGAGAGTTTTCGAACTAACTGGGGATGGCTGGTAGAGCCGACATATATATATATATATATATATAGATATATATATATAGATAGAGAGATATAGATAGATATATATAGAGATATATATCCAGATAGAGAGAGAGAGATAGAGAGAGATATCTCTAGATATATCTAGAGAGAGATCTATCTATAGAGAGAGATATCTCTAGATAGAGAGAGAGAGATCTATAGATATATCTCTAGATCTCTCTCTCTCTCTATATCTCTCTATATATATATATATCTCTCTATATCTCTCTATCTCTATATACATATATACATACCTACACATATATACAGATATATATATATACATCTATATATATATATAAGTATAAATATATAAATATATTTTTTTTATACATATATATTTAAATATCAACATATATAAATAGGAATATATATATAAATATATATATATTTTAAATATATATATATATTTTATGTACATATATACTACAAACTTTATTGGAAATGGAGGTTTCAAGAGGGTGTACTTGCAATGTGTTGTTTACAAAATGTACTCGAAACTATATAAACCGTTTTATGTATTTATTTGAAGTAAATTGCACCACAAAGTCTTGGAAATTAGAAAGAAAATGAAGCGTTATGAGACTTTGGGGTGTTGATGTGGCGAAATGTTCAAATTAAATAATATACAGAGAAGTTGATTTGAAAACTGTACATGTTTCAGATTTTTCATGGGTTCAGCCGCGGATGTTATGGAGTCTAGTTACACGCATTATGAACCACACAGCGTGACAGGCTTTGCAATGCAGCCACTTGTAACCGACAGCTTTCTTTCATACAGGTTTTTGATAGGATCTTGTCAAACAGTGCTGTGTATTGCACAAACTAATGGACATGAGTGATAACTTATAACGTATTCTCTAATTCCATGTTTCCCTCAGTGCTATTATATCTTTACCAGGCGTCTGTGTGCTGTGTATTTATTTCATTTTGATCCTGCCTGCCATTATTTCGTTAACAGGCGTATGTGTGATCTGCACCTGGTTTGGAAAATTTCCTGATTTTCTCTTGATTTCGTATCGTATCAGTAAATTCGTTCATATTCTGCCATAGAACAGACACGCACAAAGGCTAACAGATATGTCGGTGGCCCACCCTGGAATTATATATGATGGTTTTAAGTCGTACTGATCAAATCCCCTTTACTAAGGTTATCATAATGTTGGTCATTTAAACGTTGGAATCGCGTTCTAAAAGGGATATTATAATCCACAACCACATTAGTTCCGTTCTCTGGCTGTAAAAAGATCGTATATTTTCTAGATATGGATTATTTTGCTTATACCTCTGGTTAGGTTCTAGTCGTTATCTGTTGGTGACTGGAGTCCTGTCACTGTTGATCACATGTTGTTACTTAGCCACATACAAAAAAATATGCATTCATACCTCATTTCATTCACAGTACAAACATTCATTCGCAAGCCATACGCACTAATACATCCATGCCTGTACTTACGCCTGATTAAGGTAAGCAGCGCTAGACATCTTTTTCACAGACAAACGCTCGTGATGCCATCATATAGTTTATTAATGTAAAACACACGTACATACGAACCCGCATGCCAGCACACTCTCAACCCAGCAACTGACATCATTTGTTTACTTATTGTCCCGTTCCATGTATCGATTGAAGCAGGTGCGGGTAAATACTAAATCAATCTTTATTCAGCCCTGGTGTATTGTCTTTCCAAAGAGTGGGCGTTATTCACATTCTCTGGATAAATGACAAACCTGCACCCTTTCCATGTATCGATTGATTCAGGTGCAGGTAAAGACTAAATCAATCTTTATTCAGTCCTGGTGTATTCGGTTCGGTTCACACATGACTATGGAAGACCCCGTGGTTACAAAAAATTACGATGCTGACGTATGTTTGTCACAAAACTCCAATGGAGTTGATGATAATCAAGCTCGTGATCAATGGGGAAACAAGTTGGACTTCATTCTCAGTGCTGTTGGATTTGCCGTCGGTCTTGGAAACGTCTGGCGGTTTCCATACCTGTGTTACAAGAATGGAGGAGGTGAGTTGCGATGGCTATTTGTATACAGGTGTGATTGGCTTATAGTTGAATTATAAGTATTTCAATTTATATGTACTTGCATTACAACAAGACGTGACTTAAGTACTGTTTTTAAACTGAAAGTGAGTAAATCGTTAAACAAATTGCGAATCGTGAATTAATTAAATGGTTCGTTTAATGTGTATAATTTTGTGGCTCGTGCACATAGCGAATTATTTACATTAACTTTGAATCAAGCAAATGTGTTATTGTTTCTCTCCAGGTGCGTTCTTTATCCCATACTTGATCTGTCTGGTCTGCGGAGGAGTACCAGTGTTCTTCTTGGAGGTAGCTCTTGGACAGTACACCAGTCAAGGGGGTCTTGGAGCTTGGAAAATATGCCCAATGTTTATTGGTAGGATGAATGAATTCTTTCAAACTGATCACCCCTAGGCCAAGGACTTTTACCGTTTAACATGATTGTTTGCAGTGGATGAATTGCGCGTATTGATACACAGATCATAATAGTTATTTTGGCTTTGTCTTTTCGTTCTTGGGCATATATGAAAAAGACCCAAAATGCCCAATATTCACAATTACTTTGTCCCGTTTTAGAACCTGGCATCATTGTCAATACAACTTTATCCTACTCATCAATTGGTCTATCCAACATGTTCAATATACCTTTGTATCGTTCAGGTATTGGTCTCGCCACTACGTTGATTGTGTTCCTGTTAAACATCTACTACGTCGTCGTAGCCGCGTGGGATCTCTACTATTTTGTCCATGTCTTCAACACAGTTCTTCCCTGGTCTCACTGCAACAATTCGTGGAATACTGACAGGTTATATCAATTTTTCAGCTTGTTAATTCTTAATATGTCACATATTAAATACAACAGGGTTTATCTTATTGTTTTGCAATGATTATGCTCTCCTGCTTCATACAATCTGGGGCGCCACTGTACAAGTGCATGACGGGTTGTCAAAAGGTTTTACATACCAAAATCCTGTTATTAAATCTACAACAGTAATTCAATATAAACACATCTATAACTCTACCTCATGTCAGCGTGCATTCACTCGATGTGCAAGCAGCTTATTTGAGTACACGCATCTTTCTGAAACAGGCCCATGAAATCACTTAGGGGTGCTTTTTTGAAGGTCCTTTGCTGCGGTGCGGTATATATTCCAGCTTCATATATATGTGACAATTTCTATTTATATATTTAATAAAGCAACATTATACCCGCAATACGATACGACAATATGCAATCCACTTACTAAATTATTAGTAATTTTTCATTAATTATGTCAATATGTTTAGGTAGATGTAGCGGAACAGTATTTTGCAAAACTCTTATCAATTAGCACCGTTTTGTCGCTCCTTGTCTGATAAAAGGCATTTAAAAGTATTAGGATACATGGCAGCTTCTAATCGTGTCCATTCCATGTCAGACAATTGGGATTTTTCCTGCCTTGTTGTAACAGATGCTGGACACCATTCGGAGCAGATGTTAACCAGAGCGCGGAGATGTACAACACGACAGGAAGCGGAGGACATGTTGATCCCGTTGTCGAGTTCTGGGAGTAAGTGCTTATGGTGCTTAATAAGTTGAGAGATAACGCTTAAATGCTTGTGAATCGGATATTGCGTGTTTGAGAATGGGTGTTACGATGGGCTAATACCATGACTTCCCGATAAGGAACACGTAACAAGATTAACGTTTAGTAAACAAAACACTTTTGTGAAAACCCATGATAAAGTACTTGCAAGGTATGATTGATATAGGCGCCTCCATAGTCTTGCCATTTTAAAGCTGCGCTGCTCGGTTAGGGACTCAAATCGACAAGATAGTAAGGAGATTTTGAGACACAGTCGCAGCTATTGCACGGCTTGCCTACGATATGAGAAAAAGACCAAGCTTTTTCGCGAGCTCTGATTGGTTTTAACCATGACCTTCTAAATCTCGCCTAGTGGTTTAAAGAGACATTGGTCCTCATCACCCCACCCCACCCCTCCACCCACCCCCTAGCGGCTGGTCAGGCGACTATTCGGGGACAACCTCATTGCTATGGGTTGGGACTCGAGTCTCTGGCAGACGGGATCCTGGTTGTTCAGTGGATCAGCCTTTACGAGGGCCTAATCCGCAGCACACTGGATTTCACCTGGTCGAGAGGATGGTATGGCCTCGCCCAGTCAATCAGCAGGTGGTGACTAGGCCTGTAAGAAAATCATTTCTACCTTCATATTTATGATTTCTATTCGCACTGATCCCCAACCCCCTCATATATCCTACGAGGCAGCTGTATAATCAGGTCACCTTGTATATGAATTTTTACCCCACCTTTGTGGTCATCATATAATTTGGTGTGCCGTAAAATCCTACTCTTACTTTCTCTCTTACTCCACAGCTGCCCGGTTTCCCTATTCATTTCAACTTGAATGCTGGTTCGAACAATATGCCAATGGTAATCTCTGTACTAACGTGTTGAACCAACGAGAGTTAAATGTTTTAGGAACAAGATTCTTGAGATTTCCCCTGGGGTGGACCATCCTGACGGCATTGTATGGCAGCTGGCAGTGGCTCTCTTTGTGGCTTGGCTGGTCTGCTACTTATGCGTGTTTAAAGGCGTCAAATGGACGGGAAAGGTAAGCAGCTTAACTACATACCATACGAAATCATTTTGTTTACATGTCATTGGGGACAAAGAAGATCGGATCTTAGTGTCATGGTTTTCGAACGAGAACTTTCGTATCGCTCGAAAGATGACCGAAATTCTTTCATGTGACGCTCGTATCATTTGTCATTATGTGCATACGGGTCGTCTGTGATTTCCATTCAACAGGTGGTGTACTTCACGGCGCTCTTCCCATACGTCATGCTCACAATACTTCTCGTACGTGGAGTGACGCTAGATGGCGCTGCTGATGGCATAATATTTTATCTGAAACCTGACTTTTCACGCCTTGCAGTCGCTCAGGTAAATATCTTATTTAACTTTTGCCGGAGGAAGAACGCGAACTAGAAAACCGACAGGTGCCATGCTGGCGATGTCAACT
The DNA here is from genome assembly GCA_034190875.2 of Urechis unicinctus. Taxonomy (NCBI): domain Eukaryota; kingdom Metazoa; phylum Annelida; class Polychaeta; order Xenopneusta; family Urechidae; genus Urechis; species Urechis unicinctus. Next base: position 25,204,514 of record CM067343.1, read on the forward strand.
TCAATAGCCCAACTACATCATTCATCGTCGTGGTCATCATTATCACCATCATCGTTATCATCGTTATGAATATAGTCAATGTCAATGCCAACATCTTTGTCGTCGGTTATTGCTTCATCATATAACTCGGCGTCGTTAAAAGCATCATCACCTGAATTGTAATCACCGATTATCTCATTTGCCTTCTTGTTTTGACTTTGTCAATCGCAGAACGGCAAGCATTATTTATGCATTTCTGTATTGAGTCCTTAATGGTCCAACATCGTCAGCTTTAAATGTGTTGATTGTGGATGATAAGTGCATCAATATCGCTCTGTGTATCTATCCAAGTTAATAACTTGTATATACCTATCGCTCTTTGATGACACCGCGTTGTATAAGTTTTTCTTTATATGTGCCCAATTATGAAAGGTCTCAATCAATGTTTGCTTAGTTTTCATCAGGCGTTATTTTTATAAATGCAAATTTTAGATATCATCAATGTATGCTTCAAATAACCCATGTAATAATCTTGCGTGATAAGGACCTAATTACGATATGTCGACTTATGCATTTAGTGTCTTTTACTGTCATATTGTGTATTGTTCTCGTATTGCTCGGTGTGTGGAACAGCCGTGGATTGACGCGGGTACCCAGGTATTCTTCTCCTATGCTGTAGCTTTAAGTGCTTTGATTGGCCTGGGAAGCTACAACAAATTCACAAACAATTGTTACAGGTGATTGAGAAACTTGCAAGTTCAGCGTTTACGTCATTTCACACAGTGAAGAGTGTTCGTAGTTCAAACCAATTGAAACTAGTGATACTATTATAACCCATGTTCTGGTGACCATGGTTTTGTAATGCCAAATGTGTAGTATGTCCACAGCGTATTAATATCCATAACATAAAAGAAACAATTATGTCGAGTGACGCAATGTTGACCTTAGTTAGCATATATGTTTGGTTGACCATTTGTGAGTGGTGCCCAATTAGCACCTTCCAAATCAAACTCCACACTGAGCCGTGTTTCATCCCTTGTTATGTATGATGTTTCCGTCTACAGGGATTGCATCATCATCTCTTTCGTCAACAGCTGTACCAGTGTGTATGCCGGCTTCGTCGTCTTTTCCGTGCTGGGCTTCATGGCCAAGGAACAAGGAGTGTCAGTAGCCGACGTGGCAGAATCTGGTAGCAATATATATGAGACTGGACATTAATGATAACGTATGTATATTTTTATGGATTGTTGCGAAATTCAACTCTCCTCTTTTGTTCCATATTCAAGGCCCAGGGCTTGTCTTCATTGTTTACCCCAAAGCCGTCACTCAGATGCCTGGATCACATATATGGGCGGCGCTGTTTTTCATCATGATATTCCTCCTCTTCCTGGATAGTCAGGTAATACTTGTTTATAGTTGAATTCAGTGAGTCAATTAAAATCAATCAAGAAGTCATTTCATAAACCTTGGTGCAAATTGAACTATTCTCAAAGACATAACATTGACCGTGGTCTAACAAAATATATTCGGGATATCATTACATATGCAGAAATCATTACAATTACCAAGATGCAAATACAGTTATTCGAGAAATCTTTGCATTTACAGAGGCGAGAAAGGAAGTAAATGACTATATCATTGCAACTAAAGCCATTTAAAATATCGGTCCACTAACCAAGGTTCAACTGCAATTGTTCAAGGTACAATACAAATAACCAAAGAGCAATGATCGTTTCTGAAGCTATCATAAAACTAACTGTGGAGCAGCTCAAATTATTCAGGTATTAGTTAAAATATCCGGGGTAAACTTGCAGTAAATCACGAGATCATTTCATTAACCGAGATGCAATTGTAGTTATTATCGGGATCACAGCACTAACCGATGTGCAATGGAAATCAATCAAGGTATTACAATTATGTAACCCTTCTACATCTTGAAACGTCCCAAATGTGCACGGGCAGTTATCGCTGGCAGAGACCTTCTTATGAAGTACAATTGTGCCAAACACATTTCAATTCAGTAAACTGGAACTAGTGCTTGCTGTTCAAGTTAGACAAGATTAACTTAGGTCATTCAGACAGATGAGTGTATTTTGCCAGTATGTGTCAGTTTGTAGGCATGGAGGCCTTCATCACCGTGGTCATGGACCTTTTCCCGTCCCTCCAGAAAGGTCAGCGACGGCAGGTGTTTGTGGCTGGGTATTCTATCATATCCTACCTGATAGGGCTAATCATGGTGACCAGGGTGAGTTATCAGCATCATATTTTCATATAACATACTAGTAGGACACCTGAGGTTGCCCGAGAACTTAATCCCCATAATGACATCACTGTGTTCCCTCGCCTCTTTAGTCTCTGTCATGCTTACCTATACTATTCTCCGAAATGACCTCATCTGGTTCTTCTCTATGACCTCACTCAAGTCCCATGGTGAAACAAATTTTATTCCCTATGCTAACCCACCACAACCACCATGAGCCTGATCCCCTCAGTTACTTCACTCTTACCTCGCCGTGATCCAACCCTGATCCTCACCATGGTAACCCATTCTAAGACCTGTTGTTGCTGACATCCTAATGACTAACCTGTCCTGATTTCCTATCAATTATGGATTAAGATGGAGCCTTCCGACGCTTGGAATCGTAACCTAAATATCGGACAGTCTGTTCTTGAAGTTTTTGCCATCTCTTACACTTGGATTATTTGTGTTGGTCAGGGAGGGATGTACGTCTTCCAGCTCTTTGATTATTACAGTGCCAGCGGGATGGCGCTTCTCTGGGTCTGCCTCTTTGAATGTGTTGCCATTGCGTGGGTCTACGGTAAGTCGTTTTTATTCCACTCTCTCTCTTGTTGATGGAACCTGACATAATCCGATATATCAATTAGAGGGAAGCATTAATGGCATTACGTGCCATCCAAAAGGCTCCCTCGCTGTGGATTGATTTATACAACATGGGTTTAATCGATGCATGTTACCAAAGGAAACTCTTTGTTTGTATCGACGTTCATTTAATCATGGATCAAGTTTAACAATGTAATAATTCTGCACAGGCGGTAACCGTTTCTATGACAACATCGCCATGATGATTGGCTACAAGATCAATCCATGGTTACGTTTCTGTTGGTCTTACGTCACGCCGTGTGTGTGTGCGGTAAGTTTATTATGCATGGTATGCCGATAAGGTCATAACGTCGTAACTTTTCGTTGCAATTCTGCCTTATAAATCATATTTCAAGCAATTTATTTATGTAATAATAGATCAACAAATTGGTTATCATGCTGGAGATCATAAAGCCACAACGCTTCAGTATATTCAGTATTCGTGTACATAAAAAAGTACTGCATTGTGTTGTCGGGAACGTTGCAGTGCGCGACTCAAGGGCGTTTTAATTCCGATTTTATAATGTTTTCAGGGTATATTGTTGTTCATGTGGGTAAAATTCACTCCTCTAACATACAACCGGACGTACGAATATCCCGAATGGGCCTTGGCTCTCGGAATGTGTATGGCTTTCTCGTCCATGCTCTGCATACCTGCATATCTCTTTGTCGTCTTTCTAATCACCCCGGGAACACTACGACAGGTGAGTTGATTTTACCTCAATCAAATGAGGAATGTTAGGTGGATTTTGTGGACTTGAAGATGTAGTTGGCGTTTCATCAGTAACCCTTTGTTAAAATGCGCTATCATCCGAACTTTATGTGTGCCAACATTGTTTTCTGTTTTAAACCTTACAAGTGAGAAAGTCCATAAAATATTATGTGAAAACTAACCTCATATGCTAACAAGGTTTATCACTGAACCATAACTTATCAACGAGTCCATTTGTTTAGTGGCATCTTAACTCGCTCGCATTATCAATCCATCTTTCTCTCCATCCAGCGCTGGGATCATCTATCAACTCCTATTTTGATCCCATCACGGATCCCAGATCACTGGCCCGATCATGGGGAGCTGTGTGCCGCTTCCCACCATGCTCGTCAAGTGACCAGGAATGGTTCCTATTGCATTTCGGCATTCTATATCCCTCCTCGGTCGGACACCAATGACGTCACCATCACCAAACTTCAGCCTGTTCCCTGACCATTATAAGTTGTGCTAAAATCACAATTGTCTCGCTATGATATCGGGGAGCTTAATATGTAATTTTTATTGATAGATTAATTTGCTATGTTCACTAATTACAATCAGGTAATCGTGTCGACATTCGTGACAACGTTGGCCTTAAGTCAATTTTGACAATGCTCTTTTTTTCTTAGCGATAAAATAACTGGCTGAAATGATTTGTAATATTGTCTTATTGATTTTCAAGGGTTTTGTGAAAAAAGCTAGTGTACTACTAGCTTAATGTCTCCAGTTTCTTTGCTATACCGAAATATTATATTTTACCTCGTTTATGAAGCTCTTTTTGCAAATGTGAAGCAACGTTGATATCTGTTCTGCTATCTTAAATGCATATACCTTGTCTTGAGGAAGGAAGCTGTGGCGCTGCTACCTTGTGATAGTAGGCGGTCCATAACTAATTGGATCTATGCAGCATTCACAAACTTCATGAGGCAATCATGTGTGAGTAGCATCATGCGATGACTGAACTAAGACACAATGAGCTTATTTCTGGATATAATGACTCCGATTTAGGTTATTTGACCTCGGACATCTAGAGCTAAATAAGGACGGGCATCTAGAACAAAATATGGACGGGCATTTAGAACAAAATATGGACGGGCATTTAGAACAAAATATGGATATGTAAACTCTCATCAAATATAATTTATGCATTTTTGTAAAATCTGAAGTCGTCACTGAATTATCAACTTGGCGAATGCTTTCGCCAAGTTATATATGATAGTCGCGTTTGTTAACTAAGCGAATGCTTTCATCAAGTTATCTTGATCTGTCGCGTTTGTGGGCTTGTGTGTTTGTTTGTGAACCTTTTTTTGGCAAGCGATTCCAGTCGCAATTTTTGATGAAATTTAGAATTTTTTTTTTTGGGGGGGGGGGAAGGTCGGCCTCAATGTTGCCAAGAACCCAGACTTCCCCCCCCCTCTTTTACCTCACAATAAGGTCAAGGACATTTAAAAATTTCTAATAACACCAATTTGTAGCTTAATTTATTTGCAAACTTTTTGGTAAATATATAGCATTGTAAGAAATTAATAGTTTTCCCAAGGGCCTAATGTCGAAAAATCGTGGTATCGGTCCAAATTTTAAGAAAATTCTATTGCCTATAAAACTAATAATAACAGTTCCATTGCAACAAAAAAGTTATCAACGGTTGTCAGTGACACGGTTAGTTGCATCATAATATTTCATGGTTGTTGATGACGTCATTTCCGGTTGCCAACGCATCAAACTGTTCAAAAAGTGACACTAGCTCAATGCTTGATACCTCCATATTTGAAAATTTGATTTTAAAACAGTTCACATATTTTGAAAGTGAAATGTAATTGTAAACCTTTTTTCTCAATATACTTAATTGTAAATAATGCATCGTTAAAAGAATAGTAGCAGGTCGAAAATTTCTACTAGCCAAAATCTCTAAACTTAATTCATTAATTATCGTCCGATCGTAAAAAAATAACATAAAGCTGATACAATTAACAAACTTGGATAATGACATATCCTGTCAAAATATTCGACGTTTTCAAAGCACGTTGAGTTGAAAAAGCAAATTTCACTTAGTTTCGTCAAATTTTCGATTGCTCATAAAATACTAAAAATCAGTTCAATAATCATAAAAATCAGCTCAGCTGTTGTCATCGACAGCACGAATAGCCTTCTCATAAATTCAGATGAAAAAATTGTGTGGACACGAAAATTGGAAACAAAAGGAAAATGAACTTAATCGGATTCCAACACTTGCCTCTCGCATGGAAAACAAAATCTTCACCGCTACGCCACGAGTACACACATGTTTTGAGTTAATATTTGTTTTAATAGTATGATGAGCATTCTAGGTGCCAACAAAAGGTAAAACTTTTCTTGCCTCATAACTTGAAGTTGTGAATAACGCAGTTTTAATTGAATTCCAGAATGTCGAAAATGTCATATAGCAAAAATCGTAATTGACACCCAAATAATCTTCCGATTAAAATCGAATCGTGAAATTTTATCGATGTCAATGAAGTCACTACTAGTTTAGTACGCATTTAATGTACAGGGGAATAGAAATCGGAGGCTAACTGCGTCGTGAATGGTCGTATCGTAGTAATTTTTTCAATCGATGGTAGCCCATTCTATTCTAACAAATTATTTAAAGGTGCATTTCTGTATTCGCGAATGTTTTTGTAATAAACTATGCATAACCCGTGATGATGCCATAGACTACCACAGCTGATAAGCTAAATTTTGATCAAATAACGGCGCTATGATTTCATCAGTTATCATGGACTATTCTGTTATCATAATGGTTCTTTTTTCTTTCACGGGTAAGGTATGTAAAGCCGAGTTTTTTCGTCATCATAGCAGTTGTAAAATATACTTACGATCGTATCGTAATTTTGTTTTAGCTCGTCGCCAAGTTCATCAATTGGCAAATTGAATTCTTGCGTTTAACGTTGGTAAGCTTCTGAACCAATGTTTGTTAACTATATTTTGTCTCGCGGTACAGAACACAATTTTCAATATATGTTTGTAATTATTTTTTTTTATTGAATGTGTCAAAGATGCTCAGAACTCATGGATATTATTTTGACCTCAATAGTAAGCTAAGATAAGGTCATCGAACGAAATTAACTTGGTCAATTTTGGGCCGATTTTCATTTTTAAAACTTGCTGATCAAGTTCGCCAAGTTCTCCCACATCCCCATGGGCCTCTTGTTTGTTTGTTAGCGGTTTTGTAATCTTTTTTTTTTGGCAGGCTATTCCGGTCGCAATTTTTGATGAAATTCATAATTTTTTTTCAAAAAGGTCGGCAACATTGTTGCCAAGAACCCAGACTCTTTGTTTGTTACCTTGACCTCATACTTAGAACTAGGTCAGTGAAAATGTGAAAATCTAAAATATCGAGTAGCTCCGTGGATTTTTGTTAGATCTTCACAAAATTTACATCATTTTTTAGCTCATTTCAATTCCCAACTTTTTTGTAGATACATCGCGTCGCAAAAAATCATTAGTTTTCTCAGGCACATAAGGTCGACAAATTGTGGTATCAGTCGAATTTTAAGATAATTAACCCAAGAAATTTAATTGCCTATAAAACAAATAATATCCGTTTCGTTGCAGCAAATTGCTTGTGGAAGGTTGTCATTGACACGGTTGGTGCATCGTAAAATTTTATGGTTGTTGATGGCGTCATTTCCGGTTCCGATTGCATCAAAATTTATTAAAAATACCACAAGTTTAACTACAAATCTCGCTGTGTTAAACTCTTAGATTGAAAAAAATGATTGCATATTCAATTGAAAATTATTCTAAATATATATTAGTGTAAATAATACATTTTTCAATCGATTCCAGAATGTCTAAAATGTCAAAAATCGGTAAAATTTGTAATTGACAACCCATTATCGCCCGATTGGAAAAACACTTAACATTTTCTGAAAGCGGAAACCACTGAAAAAACTTTAATTATTACATATTCGTCGTTTTTGATGCGCGTTGAGGTGAATTTTGTTTTTTCACCTGGACAGCTTTGGTTAATATTTCGATTCCTTGTAAAAAGGTAAATATCGGTTTAATAGTCATAAAAATTGTGTCAATTGTTGTGATGGACAGCGCAAATCGAATCTTAAAATGTCATGTGTGTGGATGACGACACTTACGGTAAGGAATGCATTATTGTTCAAGCGGAAGGGAAATAAGATATGATTGCCATGATAGCGATTCACCCAGAGCAACGCAATGAGTTGGTCAGTAATCATAGAAGATTCTGTCATAATACCATTTGTAAAACTTAGTTTGAATGTGATGATCGTACGGTTATTTTGTTTAAGCTCGTCGCCAAGTTCATCAATTTGTAAATTGAATTCTTGCTTTAACGTTGGTTAGCTTCTTAAATATATTTGTTAACTTGTATTTGGCATGGCAGATGATTCAGGTCGGCAAACTTCAGTGTGATTTTTCCTGTTGTAAAAAATCAATGGTTTTCCTAAGCGCCTAAGGTCGAAAAATCGTGTTATCAGTCCAAAAAAACACATGATATTCCATTGCCTATTAATCCATTAGTAACCGTTTGATGGCAACAAAGTTGTTATTAACATGGTTAGTTATATCGCAAAATTTCATGGTTGTTGATGACGTCATTTCCGGTACGAAACGCATTAATGCTTCAGCAAATGATAAATAGGTAATGAAAAACTAGTATTTCGAATAACTCCGTTACAAATGGTTTGAGCGTTACAAAATGTACATCATTTTATAGCTCCATCTTGTGCCAACTTGTTCTGTATATATGTTACAACAAAAAATAGTTTTTCCAAACGCCCCATATCGGAAAATCGTGGTATCAGTCTTATAAAATCGTCAATACATGTCGGATGGCAATACAATTTGGGCCACATGTTCCCAGTGACAGCTCAAGGTGCATCCTAGGATTTGATGGATGTTGATGGCATCACTTACTGTTACTAACGCATCACACATTCGAAAAATAGTCGCAAGTTTAGATCCTAATGTCTCCGTGGATAATACTCCGATTTTTTTAAAAGTTAACACATAAAGCAATTGCAAACTTTGTTTATATGTAATTGTAAATGATACATATTTCAAAAATTCCAGCGGAAGTTAACGCGCCGTTTCACAATCGTTAATGGCCATATCGTTAATGGCCATATCGTTAATGGCCCACTCTGTTAACTCTTTACATGTAGTTGAAAATTCCTCATAGTTTTTAGAAAGTTAAAACAAAGAGTGGTGATAGTTATAACGTCAAATCGATGAAAACGGTTCAAACTGGCTCCTTAAAGTGTAGGCAATGCACTCACCCCTGGTGTTTTGATGATCTGATGCCACCTTAGGGGCGAGGTGCCGTATGGTAGAATCTTTAAGGATATAAGCTCCTTCTCGCAATGACGACAAGGGACACAATATGCATTTTCATATACCTAAATGTCTTAACATCAATCTTGCCTAGAGTGCCACAGCAGTCATACTCCTTTATTTACAGAATCAACCAAAACCAGCACAATTTTTAAGAATTGTTGTCCAACATGGCTACCGTGCGAACCGAAAAAGAGACCAATATCACAGCGAATTATCTAGAGGTGGCAGCGTGTTGTGTATGCGAGTCGAGGTCAAGTGGAGGAGCCAGCAAGCAACTCGAGCTTTTCAATTGTGCGCGCGTCTACGAGTGATGTATGAAGAAAATGGGTTAGAGTTGATATGACAATGCTGCAGGTGTGGATATTACAATGGCCTGTATTGGTTCGGATTTCGGTTGGAAATCACGAGCTCCACCAAATTACGTTGCTCTGTCAGAGTCGGCCATGTTGAGGTTTTGAACAAAGTTTTTCGACGTGCCGCACTTTCGTGATGAAACTTAACAATAATACAATACTGTAGTAATAGAAACAGTCCCGTGTCATTTTTTGATATAATCTCTCATTTTGTCACAAATTATATAGCATGGGGGGCATTTGTAAGTTTTGAGCGAGTTAACTTTCCATTTTGACATCGGAACACTAGAAATTTCGCAGGCGGCTCTTCGCCTATACAGCGCGGATAAGATATATCGAAAGAAGTAAACAGCGCGGGCGCTGTCAGAGGCGAAGTTGCATTGCCTACTTAACACCTAGCAAACGACTGCAACATTTTTTACCAAACAACACCCATGACAGCGTATTAGAATGTGAGTTCAGACAATCGTCGCATTTAAAGGGTTAGGGTCCACATATATGGACTTGGTATCAGTGCTCAGATACGAAGGTAACCATTTTAAACCGGGTCGTTTTACCTGTCCTTGAACACTCGCTCTTTTGACGCATACTTTCTCCTCGGTTAGTATTCTGTGTAAGAAAAACATTCCTAAAACTTCGTCTGCTGACAGAGCAGAAGAAAGTTGCTTCACTCCATCCCGGTATGTGCACATTTGTGTAAGCTCGTTTTATATGCTAGAGTGTGATTAACTCGAGAGATCAACACATTACTTTATATAATTACTTGCATGAACTGCCAGTCTGCGTATGACAGAATGTATGGATGAAATTCCCATATATTTGTGGAACTATTACAATATGTTGGTATTGCGCGGCTAATATCTACAACCACCTGAACCGACAACTACCCCACATCGGCAATCACCCAACATCGACCACCAACCCACATTACCCGCCATCCAAATATCTACCACCACCCATTGACCATCCCCCCACATCGACCATCACCCCACATCAACAGCCACCCCACATCCACCGCCGTCCAAACATCGACCACAACCACCCATTGACCATCACCCCACATCGACTATCATCCCACATCGACTGCCGCATTCCAAACATCCAAAACCACTACCTATTGACCATCGATTCCCCACATCAACCATCACCCCACATCAACCACTACCCCACATCAACCACCGTCAAAACGTCGACCATTACATACTTTACCATCGACCCACATCGACCCCCCATCCCACATCGGCTCCCATCGACCACCACGCCACATCAACCGCTGTTCAAACATCCACCACCACCTTTTGACCATTACCAACCCACATCAACCATAACCCCACATCGGCCATCACCCCACATCAACCGCTTTCTAAACATCCACTACAACCACCCATTGACCACCTACCACATCGACCAACACCCCCCATTGACCACCACCGCACATCGACCGCCACCCCACACGGACCACTTTACCACTTCGAACATCACCCCACATCGACAATCGTGTGTATGTGTATGTATGTATGTATGTATGTATGTATGTATGTATGTATGTATGTATGTATGTATGTATGTATGTATGTATGTATGTATGTATGTATGTATGTATGTATGTATGTATGTATGTATGTATGTATGTATGTATGTATGTATGTATGTATGTATGTATGTATGTATGTATGTATGTATGTATGTATGTATGTATGTATGTATGTATGTATGTATGTATGAATGCATGTCCGCCCGTCAGCCAATCTGTCTGTCTGTCTGTCTATCTGTCTGTATGCATGTATGTATGTATGTATGTATGTATGTATGTATGTATGTATGTATGTATGTATGTATGTATGTATGTATGTATGTATGTATGTATGTATGTATGTATGTATGTATGTATGTATGTATGTATGTATGTATGTATGTATGTATGTATGTATGTATGTATGTATGTATGTATGTATGTATGTATGTATGTATGTATGTATGTATGTATGTATGTATGTATGTATGTATGTATGTATGTATGTATGTATGTATGTATGTATGTATGTATGTATGTATGTATGTATGTATGTATGTATGTATGTATGTATGTATGTATGTATGTATGTATCAATGTATGTATGTATGTATGTATTTATGTACATACGTCAACATTTTCGTTGGATCTCGGTACAGGTCGCAATATTAAAAGTTGTTTTGAATATTTTTTCTAATAATCAGCTCGTTTTATCTTGACTTTTAACTAAACTACATTGACCTCAAACTAAGGTCAAGGTCACAAAAATGTGAAAATCTAAAATCCCCAATTTGTTCGGTAATTATTGTTCGATCTTCGCAAAATTTACACGATTGTGTAGCTCAATTCCTTTCCTCTATATATATTTAGTGTTGTAAATAATCAATAATATTCCCTAGCGTCTGTGTGAGTGCATGTGTGTATGTGTGTATGTGTGTATGTGTGTATGTATGTATGTATGTATGTATGTATGTATGTATGTATGTATGTATGTATGTATGTATGTATGTATGTATGTATGTATGTATGTATGTATGTATGTATGTATGTATGTATGTATGTATGTATGTATGTATGTATGTATGTATGTATGTATGTATGTATGTATGTATGTATGTATGTGTATGTATGTATGTATGTATGTATGTATGTATGTATGTATGTATGCACGTATGTATGTATGCATGCATGCATGTATGTATGTATGCATGCATGCATGTGTGTGTGTGTGTGTGTATGTATGTATGTATGTATGTATGTATGTATGTGTGTATGTATGTATGTATGTATGTATGTATGTATGTATGTATGTATGTATGTATGTATGTATGCACGTTTGTATGTTTGTATGTTATTTGTATATATGTACGTTTGTATGTATGTATGTATGTATATACATATATATATGTATTTACGTAATTATATACCTACGTTAACCTTTTCTTTGGCTCGCGGTACAGGTTGCAATATTGATAATTGTTTCGAATTTATTTTATTCAAATAATCGGCTCAATTACCATGACCTTTAACTCAGGTACATAAACCTCAAACTAAGGTCAAGGCCATCGAAAATGTGAAAATCTAAAATCCCCAATATCCCCAGGGATTATTGTTCGATCTTCACATAATATTTTCACTAATGTGTAGCTCAATTAAATTGCCAACTTTCCTCTATAAATATCATTTTGTAAATAATCAATAATTTTTCTTGGCGCCTAAGGGCTATCAATCGTGTAATTAGCCCAAATATTAAGAAAATTAATCCAAGCAATTAAATCGCCTATAAAACCATTATAGCCGTCCCTTGGCAACAAATCTTTTGTCAAAGGGTGCCAGTGACATAGTTAGTTGTATCGTAAAACTTCATGGCTGTGGATGAGGTCATTTCAGGATCCGTTTGTATTAAATATTATCAAAATACCACAAGTTTAACTACCAATTTTTGTTATAAATATATGTTATGTCAAGAACAAATTATAGCTAAAATCGGTCAAATTCTCTCAGCTCGTAATTGACAAGCCAAATATCGTCAAATCTGGAAAAAACACTCTGACAGCTGAAACCACTAACAAACTCTAACTATGACATGTTCTATCAAAATATTCCTCGTTTTCGATGCGCGTTTAGGTGAATTTAGTTTTTTCACAACTTTCGTAAATATTTCAATCGCTTATAAAATGGTAAATATCGGTTCTATAGTAAAATCAATTGGGACAATTGTTGTCATGAACAGCACAAATCTAACTGTGAAATGTTATGGATGTAGATGACGTCATTTCCTGCATTGATGTTCCAGCAAATGATAAATCGGCATTGATTGTCAGAATCATGATTCTGTCATCATCGACATGTAGACAACTTTCATAAATTTTTTAATCGCTTATAAAATGGCAAATGTCGGTTTAATAGTCATAAAAATTGTGTCAATCGTAACAAAGTACAGCGCAAATCGATTTTTAAAAAATGTGTGTGAATGACGTCACTTCCGGTACGGAATGCATTATTGTTCAAGCGAAAGAGTATTCGGTAATGATTGCCATAATAACGATTCACCCAGAGCCTTGCTATGATTCGGCCAACAGTCGTGGAAGATTTTGTCATCATAGCAGTTGTAAAACTAACTTTGAATGTGATGATAGTATCGTAATTTTGTTTCAACTCTTCGTCAAGTTCATCAATCGGTAAATTGAATTCTTGGTTTGGAAATGTTCTTGATTTTCTCCTGATCATATATCGTATCAGTAAATTCGTTCCTATTCTGCCATAGAAGAGACACTCTCGTACAAAAGCTAACAGATATGTCGGTGGCCCACCCTGTAATTATATATGATGGTTTTAAGTCGTACTTTCAAATCCGCCTTATTGAGGTTATCATAATGTTGGCGTTCTGAAAGGGATATCATCATCCGAAACCACATTAATGCCGTTCCCTGGCTGTCAAAAGATCGTATTTTTTCTAGATATGGATGATTATTTTGCTTATACATCTGGAGTCCGGCCACTGTTGATCACAGGTTGTAACTATGCATTCATACATAATTTTATACTCAGTACAAACATTCATTCGCAGGCCATACGTACTCATACATTCATGCTTATGCCTGATCAAGTTAAGCAGCGCTAGACATCTTTTCACACCAAACTCTCGTGAGGCCACCATATAGATTAATGATGCAACACACGTACATACGAACCCGCATACCAGCACACGCTCAACCCAGCGACTGACATCATTTGTTATTCACATTCTCTGGATAAATGACGAACCTGGACCCTTTACATGTGTCTATTGATTCAGGTGCAGGTAAAGACTAAATCAATCTTTATTCAGTCCTGGTGTATTCGGTTCGGTTCACACATGACTATGGAAGACCCCGTGGTTACAACAAAATACGATGCTGATGGATGTTTGTCACCAAACACCGATAAAGATGATGATACTCCTGCTCGTGATCAATGGGGAAACAAGTTGGAATTCATTCTGAGTGCTGTTGGATATGCAGTAGGTCTCGGAAACGTCTGGCGGTTTCCATACCTGTGCTACAAAAATGGAGGAGGTAGGTTGCAATGAGCCTTGTTGTTCAACAAATGTGTGTTATTTTGAGGCTAATGATATTAACGAATCTACCTGGTTTTTTCAGGTGCGTTCTTTATCCCATACTTGATCTGTCTGGTCTGCGGAGGAGTACCAATGTTCTTCTTGGAGGTAGCTCTTGGACAGTACACCAGTCAAGGAGGTCTTGGAGCTTGGAAAATATGCCCAATGTTTATTGGTAGGATGAATGAATTCTTTCAAATTGATCACCTTTGGTCATTATAATAAAGTTTGCAGTAATAATGCATTGTGTGAAATGACTAATAAAGCATATCCGTAAGCTAAGTCGTTGTCTTAGTTGTAAATTTGTAAAACGTACCCATGAGCCATTATTTTGCAATATAAAGGAATTAAGCCCAAACACTGCCTTGCAATTCAGTTAAAACACATGATAAGGTGTCGGTATATACTCTGTGTCTAGAAATCGGTCTATTTCCTATGCTCAATGATTTTTTTTTTGATTTTTTCGGTATTGAGCGACCACTCCGATATACGCCATTGCATGTTCTTCTGTTCAGTTATATGCCTATCTGCTGCGATCAATACAACTTTTATCTGTTCAATGATTGGTATTTCCGCCATGTACAATATAACCTAGCACAGTTCACGAATTGGTCTTTCCTACATTCTTCATACAACTTATCCAGGTATTGGACTCGCCACTACGTTGATTGCGTTCCTCCTGACTAATTACTACATCATCGTTGCCGCGTGGGATCTCTACTATTTTGTCCATGTCTTCAACACAGTTCTTCCCTGGTCTCACTGCAACAATTCGTGGAATACTGACAGGTTATATCAATTGTTTTAGCTTGTTAATCCTTAATATGTCACATATAAAATACAACAGGGTTTATCTTATTGTGATACAATGATTACGTTCTCCTGTTTCATACAAGCTGGGGCGCCACTGTACGAGTGCATGACGAGTTATAGCAACGACTGCTAAATGCCAAGTCTTGTACATTATGGATTGGGTAGTAATTTTTAATGTGAATCTCTCTTTTGGGCATGGTGCGAGGGTTACTTCAAAAGGTTTTACATACAAAGAGCCTTCTCTATGACGTCATCACGTTTTAGCAATTAAAATTCAAAGGCAGCGACCTTAAATCTTTCTGACTTTTCAGAATCTCGATCACAGAAAATCTGCCGCGTTCATATTACCATCAGTTGACATTCTGAATGTATACCCTTAGTCAGCCTGTTATTAAACCTACAACAGTAATTCAATGTAAGTACATCTATCACTCTACCTCATATAAGCGTGCATTCACTCGATATGCAAGCAGCTTATTTGAGTACCCGTATCTTCCTACAACAGCCCCATGAAATCACTTTGTAGTGCTTAACAATGTTCCGGTATGTGGCAGCTTTTTCGATAACTTGACGTGATCGCACAAAATATGATATCGTTTAGGTTATTTGAAGGTCCTATGCTGCAATGCTGCATATATTCCAGCTACATATATATCTAACAATCTTGATTTATATATTTAATAAAGAGCCATTGCCCGCAATACGATAGTATGCAATTCACTTACTAAATTATAAATAATTTGTCATTAATTACGTCAATACTTTTAGGTAGATGTAGCATAATATTGTTTTGCAAAACTCTTATCAATTAGCACCGATTTGTCGCTCCCTGCCTGATAAAAGGAATTTAAAAGTATTAGGATTCATGGCAGCTTCTAATCGTGTCCATTCCATGTCAGACAATTGGGATTTTCTCGCCATGTTGTAACAGATGCTGGACGTCATTCGGAGCAGATGTTAACCAGAGCGTGGAGATGTACAACACGACAGGAAGCGGGGGACATGTTGATCCCGTTGTCGAGTTCTGGGAGTAAGTGCTTATCTTAAGAGATAACGCTAGGAATGACAATGTGTTGATTGCTTTTGAATAGGATGCGAACTGTGGAATCTACCGTTCCATCATCATTGTCATTATTTCATTATCTTTACCGGTATCATCATCATCATCATCATCATCATCAGCGATAACAACAGCATCAGTATCGGTACCATCTTCATCGTCATTATTATCATCATCATCAACAACAATAACATCATTATCATCCCCAACATCGTCATCACATTTCACTAGATGGGTCTTTATTTATTTAACGTTTATAATCCTATCATTTTCGGCATAACAATTGCATGGTAAAATATATAGTAAATCGAACGAACACATCGAATAATTGACTTAGACCGACCTATGTAATTATTTACTTTGCTTATTATGCATTGCATAATAAATCTTATAAAATAATAGTATATAATGTTATTGATAAAAAGCAATTTGGAAAAAAACAAATAATGAAATTTTAAAGAAGAGAACGGTGGGCATAAATGTGTGGGAATGTTAGCGGTGCATATCCCAGCAGCTGCTGCTGCTACTGTTGTTGTTGCTGCTGTTGCTGTTGTTGTTGTTGCTGCTGTTGTTCTTCTTCTTCTTCTTCTTGTTCTTGTTGTTGCTTCCGCTGCTAGCTTCTGACCTGCCATCTTGGAGAAGAAACCATATCCATGACTTTTTTACCTGTCCACTGCCACATCGAGAAGTAATGGACTCCCCACAGATGTGACAAGGAGAGCATTTGCTACCCCTCCAGCCCAACTAGCTTTAACACCCTCTCCAAGAGAGATGCCTTATTGTGGTCCTGAAAAGGGCTACTAACTATAATCTCACTGATCTTGGTATCGACAGGCAAACCGTGAAACATGTTTTCTTAAGGAGGTAGCAATGAATCTTATTTTTAGATAATCATTCATCACTGGAGGAAATATTCACACAAAGTGATTTACACTCAAACATTATCAAGCCGCAAAGCTGGTGCGTTCCTGAGAACGCACAGGGCTAAAAGATTATCCGTGCGATATATTGATCAAGCCTCGTCTTGTGTGACTATTGTTAGTCGCATTATTTGCTCTGCAACAAAGTCAATCTGACTTGCATTTGATGTCCCATTAAATGCTTAACACATTATCAAGAAGTACAGCACAAATGAAAGTAATGTCAATCATAACCTCCATGATATCGCCCCCTGTAGGTCGAACCCGTTGTGGGCGTCCGACACGTAATATATGGGCAACCGGCGAGGTCGAACCAGTGCTTAATCAGGTTTATGTTTCCACCCCTCCGGAAGGTCTTTGCGGGCTGATTTAGGAAAAAGCTTCACAAATACCTCAGTTAATCCACCCTTGTATGGTACTGAGCTAACGAAGGCAGTTGTTGCTTGTTTTTAGGAATAAGATTCTTGAGATTTCCCCCGGGGTTGACCATCCTGACGGCATTGTATGGCAGCTGGCAGTGGCTCTCTTTGTGGCTTGGCTGGTCTGCTACTTATGCGTGTTTAAAGGTGTCAAATGGACGGGAAAGGTAAGTAGCTATACTACATACCATACGAAATCATTCGGTTTCCATTTCATTAAGGACAATGGTGTCATGGTTTCCGAGCGATGGCTATCGTATCGCTCGGAAGATGACAAAAAGCTTTCATGGGACGCATTGTATCATTATGTCTATACGAGTCGTCTGTGATTTCCAAATAACAGGTGGTGTACTTCACCGCGCTCTTCCCATACGTAATGCTCACAATGCTCCTTGTACGTGGAGTGACGCTAGATGGCGCTGCTGATGGCATAGTATTTTATCTGAAACCTGACTTTTCACGCCTCGCTGGTGCTCAGGTAAACATCTTATTCCTACTGGAGCATAAGGTGCCATGCTGACGATGTCGCCGTCAATGGCAGTAATTTTACCAATCATCGTCGGCTAGTGATAGTTTGTGCATTTTTCCGAATGTATTGCCTGTTTTCGTCTCTCGATTGACGCTATGATATATATGTTATCGCTATACTTGCGCTCTCGTGACTGTCTGAACAGATAAATACTTAAACGACTTGCTCATTGATTGAAAGAAAATATGCACCTTTCTACCATTTTCGACGTCATGTCACAAATCTCTAGTTATTTTGTTTGTGTCAACCCAATGCATACTAACCCTGAATTGGTGGGACATGATTACTTACTAATCTCTCACATTCGACGCCATGTTGGACCTTTGTTAATTGTTAGCGATATTAAACCATCATATTGATCGTGTATTGCTCGGTGTGTGGAACAGCCGTGGATTGACGCGGGTACCCAGATATTCTTCTCCTATGCTATAGCGTCCAGTGCTTTGATTGGCATGGGAAGCTACAACAAATTCACAAACAATTGTTACAGGTGATTGGAAAACTTGAGAGTTCCGCATAGACAACTATTTAACAATTTAACAATCTGAACAGTGTTAGAAAAATAAACCGAATACAACCATTGATGACGATAAAGATGATGTGAGAGCGACCATGGGTCTTTAATTTCAAACGGTCATTATGTCCAAACGGTCATTCTTCCACCTAAAACATGATAGCAAGTACAATCATTTGGACCAAAAGTAGCCTTGAACTACATTTCACCCTTAATAGAATCTTATTCCGTCAGAACATTCGACGGATAGATACATGCTATACACTGTTAAATAACATGTTTATATTTGGCTGCTGAATCTGCAGAGATTGCATCATCATCTCATTCGTCAACAGCTGTACCAGTGTGTATGCCGGCTTCGTCGTCTTCTCTGTGCTGGGCTTCATGGCCAAGGAACAAGGAGTGTCAGTTGCAGATGTGGCAGAATCTGGTAGCAATATCTCAATATGAATCAGCTTTTGGTATTAATTAAAAAGTTGCTGCAGCCTGTATGATGTTGCGGGATAAGGGAGTGAATATGTATAAACAACTATTTCCATAAATCACCATTGTTGCCATCACCATCTGACAGAAAATGCAAGACTTTAAAAGTAACGTTAACGGTCTTATCTGTAGATTAACCCAAACCACCCATAAATTATCGGAATGCGCTCGCATCCCAAAAAGTTCAGCTGTTAATATCCGCGTTTCCATACACCAGTCCAATTGAATTATATAACCAAACTACGATTCACATAAATCTTTGAGAAACCTCACTCCCTCTTTTGTTCCATATGCAAGGCCCAGGTCTTGCCTTCATCGCTTACCCCAAAGCCGTCACTCTGATGCCTGGATCACATATATGGGCGGCGCTGTTTTTCTTCATGATTTTCCTCCTCTTCCTCGACAGTCAGGTTATGATTGTTTAACACTTACATTAACCAGGATGTAATGATGCAAGTTGATAAAATTCCTTTAACCGAGGCGTACTTATAATAATTCCGAATATCATTGCATAGCATTTCATGAGGTTAGATAACTTGTATCTCATATATTCAAGAGAAAATTTTATAACTTACACTCGAGTAAAAACCCACACGGAGAGTTATCACTAGCAGCAGTCTCTCTATTAGGTTTTCAAGATGTCAGTACAATAGAATTAATGCTTGGTGTTAGAATTTCCGAAGAATAATTCGTATCATTTTAGCCATGTGCATAAATTTACCATTTTGTGTCAGTTTTTAACTATGGAGGCCTTCATCACAGTGGTCATGGACCTTTTCCCGTCCCTCCAGAAAGGTCAGCGACGGGAGGTGTTTGTGGCCGGATATTCCCTCGTCTCCTATTTGATCGGACTTACCATGGTAACCAGGGTGAGTTAGTAACAATCATGTAACTACATATTGATGAAGTTTGTTGCCTGCGATTGCTCGGATCAATTGGTAATATATATACAAAGGTTCTTACGGACGCACAAGTCTTAAAATTCTCCACAAACTGTTGCCACTAGCGTATAAAGAGTTCATATCTCAGTGATAACGAACAAAGGGCGCGATGCTAATCGATACACTGTGCATGCCGTGTGACTTAACATAACAAAAACACACCTGTAACTTAACGACCCAAATAAACTTATCAGATTTCTTCAATAGAAGAAAACAGCAGTAATAGTGGCAATCACCACACAAATATCAGGGAGGTTCGCTGTTCATTTTCTTTAATATCTACATCAACATTCAAAATACCCAACTAAAGATAATAACATTAGTTCTGTTGGTGCTCGGAAACGTACCATACGGATCCGAGCGCCAGTGATTGAACCTCTGCAATCCCATACACTTGGATTATATGTGTTGGTCAGGGAGGGATGTACGTCTTCCAGCTCTTCGATTATTACAGCGCCAGCGGGATGGCGCTACTCTGGGTCTGCCTCTTTGAATGTGTTGCCATTGCGTGGGTCTACGGTAAGTCTTTTTCTTTCCGTTGTATTGATGGAACCTGATATATTCCGATATATCATGAAGGGAATGAAGAGCTCTCGGTGTGGATTTACTTCAATGTAACGATTTCAATTGATGTAATTGATTCAATCCATATATCACCATCATCAATGTCACAATCGCCATTGCCATCATTATTATCATCATCACCATCATCATAATCATAATCAGCAACATCATGATCACCATCATTGAAAGTATTTATTGATTTATTTGTTTTTGTGTATTAACATAAATATTATTTGATAATCAACCCTTCATTTGAATATCCTTATAAATCGCCTAACAATTTTGAATTATTCAACACAGGCGGTAACCGTTTCTATGACAACATCGCCATGATGATTGGCTACAAGATCAATCCATGGTTACGTTTCTGTTGGTCTTACGTCACGCCGTGCGTCTGCGCAGTAAGTTTCATCTGTATAGTATGCCTTACGGTACTTCCAGTAACAGTGTACTTCTCTAACACCATGCTATGATTGAATGAATGATCAGCAGATATGATCGTTATGTATAAGTCCATAAAGTCGAACTTCTCTGATTCAATTCAGCACTTACCAAGCAATAAATCCAAATAAATATATGCAAATAAATAATTGATAAACAAATATCCTCATAATTCAGAAAACCGAAATGACAAGGCCAAAGTGGACTATTCGCAAGTTTCAGGTTTTATTTTTATTCAAATGTTCTGTTCTAATGTTTTCAGGGTATGCTGTTGTTCATGTGGGTAAAGTTCACATCTCTTACATACAACCGGACGTACGAATATCCCGAATGGGCCTTGGCTCTCGGGATGTGTATGGCTTTGGCATCCATGATCTGTATACCTGCATATCTCTTTGTCGTCTTTCTAATCACCCCGGGGACACTACGACAGGTGAGTTGATTTGACATCAATCCAATGAGGAATGTCAGGTGTGTCAAATGGGCTTCGGGAAAAGGCAAGTGGGCATTTCTTCCGCAACTGAACCTGATATTAAAGGCCCCATCCTCTGCATTATACTTGAAGGGGTTATCAAAGTTGGTGGGCGTGAGGGGGGGGGGGGGGGTCGTGTTTAAACCATAATAGGTAGATAGTCTAGCACCATCATACATATTGTGGAAAACCACAAATGGTAATGCTGCATTTAAAAATCCGTTAGCACAATCTACACATGTTCTTTAGTAACATATCAAAGAGTTCATTTGATCCAGCGCTGGGATCATCTGTCAACTCCTATTTTGATCCCATCGCGGATCCCAGATCACTGGCCCGATCATGGAGAACTGTGTGCCGCTTCCCACCATGCTCGTCAAGTGACCAGGAACGGTTCCTATTGCATCTCGGCATTCTATATCCCTCCTCGGCCCGACACCAGTGACGTCACCATCACCAAACTTCAGCCTGTTCCCTGACCATTAAAAGTTGTGGTTTATGTAGAATCAGTTTGTCGAAATATCATTTGTATCTCTCTTGTTGATGCGAATTGTTTTATGCATTCTAAAAGCAATCGTTTAACAATATATTGTTTTACTTAATTTCCCAATTTTTGCTATTTACATCGACTTGCGGTTGCATTGCTGTAAATGAAATTACTTAGGCAATAAACAACCTGATGAAAGGATTTGATTTGCAGTCGTAGCGATTGGTAACAAGGGATGTGACAGGAACACGGTCTTGACTTGCCTTGCCTCAGTGCAATATGATCCGTGTAATGGTGGTCTTTTGGGGTAGTGCTTGTTCCTTGTGACAGCACAAACATGGGGCTAAAAATAGACGTCGTCATAATTCCGTCTGACCCACGTCACCAAAAGGTGCGAAAACAGCCAGACCGGCACCAACAGCAGGGGGTCCCAATAGCGTAGCTATACAAGATAAGGACGTTTTACGCCTTGCGTTTTGTCCTTAAAATTGTTTCTAGCTGGCGAATCATCCATATGTTATAGCCCCGGTGATTCTCTTAATAACCATGTAAGTTTAATATTTCTCCGATTTGTAGTCACCGAGATATTGCCTCCCAGACATGACTAGAATGAGACAGCGAGAAGGTATTAAGGAGCCGGTTGGGACCGTTATCGGCGATGAGATGTCAGACTTTGTAGCCCTATAGGACAGTTACAATACGCAAATAAGTCAGTCCTATTATAACGCGCCCTCTCAAAGTGCGCTTACTTTGAGGTTTTCCCAACTGACATATGCCATCAATTTAAGCAAGGCCTTGATATATCAAAGGAAAGGTCGGGGATTAAGGTGCCAAGCCATTCCGACGTGGTCGTCATGGGCTATTTGGTATAACCCCACGGGCTGGGTGACCATCGTACGCCTTTATTAATGCAAAGGTTATCAAAGTGAACGACTACCGCAATATAGAGACTATCTGGTGACCACGTAACGGAACAGATATCTTAGCCTTATCAAGACAACCGCGCCACTTGTCGGGTTTAAAGTTCATTCCTGTGGTCAACATGGTGACAGCGTTGCTGGTCAATATTCTAATGACTCGAGTCACAACCCTCGTCGTACGACTAACGCTCGCCATTGTAGTGATACAATGCCGGGATAGTTTGTGAAATAGCAACTTCTAACTGACACACGGGAATAAATATTATACACCTGGAACAGCAAGGATTATTTGTTTCCAAACAATCGTGCCTTCGTAGAAGATCGAATTTGTTGAGCCGCTTGCAGTCCGCTGGATTAATCCTCTTCAGATTACACGGAACGCTTCGGAGTGATCATCAAGATTCCATTTCAAATCTATTGGAAATTATCAAACGAACTAGTGATGGCTGGTGGCGGCATCTCCGATAACAAACGGGAAACGCACGTGATGGGAAAAAAGGAAATCTCGGACATTGCGCGAGATTATTATGCGATGCCCGAGAAAAGACCTGACTCAAAATTGAAAAAGGCGACTTCTGTTCTGATGCCAGCTTTGATAATGCTCGGCATCGGTATGATAGGACAGCTTGTCATGTACATATACATGTACTACAGACTTTACTGGAAATAGATAGTTCAATCTAACTTGTCATTGTGCTGTTTATACACTGCGTTCGATATCATGTAGCAGTTAAATGGTTCTATTAATTGACTTTAATTGTGGGTATTACATCATCACGGGATATTCCAAAGGCAATGACTCTTTTTGTTTCTTGATGTTTGGTTGAGATTGTGGTAATTATGGAGAAGTAACACAACACCGTGTTCAGATTACATTCCATACTGGGTAGATGACATGAAATCTTCGTGGTGGATCGTCCTTGTGGGCACTCTCTTGAGCGTCCGTGAGGGGGAGCTGCGATCACCGCTCTATAATGGCCTTAGCGTGGTGCTTTAAATCTCACAACCGTTATGATGGCTCTGCCGAACTAGGATCTCGTTCTGGCATTCGTTGGGGTAGATTTTACTTTCAGCATATCATTATTTTTTTCCAATGTTTGATACAAATACCGCGACGTACAGACCTTAATCCATATAATCGGCGGTTTGTCAGCTTCAATGTTCTATATCAACATCGTAAACATATTTAACAACCCAATTATTCACGTTAATTGACATCATTGTGGACAGTGGTAATTTGAAAGCTGCGTGTTATTGATCGTCGGATTTGCGATTGCTTGCTTTAGGAATCACACGTCAGAATTGCCTCCTGCGTCGCGATAATAATTGTCGAGGTCCTATGCTTGTTTTGGGCCCCCAACTACCACTTCATGCTTTGAATAAATATTGTAGCAACAATATTAGCGCTGATTGAATATTACCGCAACCTTGTATAATTGGAGATTATGAGGAAAGTTTTCGTTTTCGTTTATTGCGCTATGTGAATCATACGAAACATAATGTCCTAACCGATTGTCAATCAAAGATTCATTCAGTGCAAAATATAACGCCACGTACTCGCTGAGTCAAGTGTCTGCGATGGGGATTACTTGAATACGTGCTTTACTCATTAACAAGATAAGGTGCCTTGATGAAGCGATTACCGTCAGAGCTAATCGATCTACGATAAGCTTATGCAGCGAAATGCATTCTAATGATTCCCGCGTCTCTGCGTCTAGTTACCGGTGGATGGCCGCATTGTCTGGCCAAAGTAGCAAGCTAATTAATCTAATAAAGCGGTAAGCTGAAGTGGTCAATATGCCGAGCATAGCAATCCTTAACTCACATAACCTTACTAGAATCGATGGACTGAGCACAGACGACTGTTGATCGAATTGTAACACCTGCTCACGTAGTTCTACTAGCCAAGGAAGCAATACAGGGGCATCTTTAAACATATATACGAAATACGTTATAGGCGTTTCTGTTTGTGTCTGAAAGCCAAACTACAGCGATCAACACATGACGTCGTCACACATATTACAACGGTACAGAGTGATAAGATTACATTTACATCAGACATAAAGTGTATCATCTTAACGATTATTGTGATATAATTCAATACTGTAAACTGACTTCGTATTGCACTGCAACTATACTTTCCATCCAAATCGTTAGTAGACGCTTCATCTCAGTTCCTTTTTCGTAGTCAATATTGTCTACTTATGAGAGGCAACTATTGGCTTCACCATTTCACCAACACCTACCAACCCTACACCAGACGCCGACGTATTCGACACTCGACTGGATTTGAGACCAGTTCCTATCTTCTTTACGCCATGCGATTGATTTCTGTTATTCATGCTCTCATTAGCATTCATTCCGGGTGCGCGTTGGTTCACATGACATGGAAACTTGCTGTTCCTTGATTGTGTTTTGGTTGGACCCAGAGTTTTCCTCAGGTTAGAAGCACTCATCTCTGCTCGACTACCTCGTGTTCTAAGACTTGGATTCTGACAAGAATAAATGTGTTTTTCTGCGGTATTTGTCAGATCTTTTTGTAAATCTTTCTCTTTCTTTGATGATAATTTCTTCCTTTGAGACATTCCAGCCTCCGGCAACTCTCTCTCTGTATGGAAACCAAATTCAGTCTGTAGGAATACAGATTGTTTCAGCGATGGCAGCTGGTTTCTTTGCGTTGATTGCGTAGGATTTGAATGCTCGTTGGTTTCACTTGACGGTTTGTTGTCCGTTTCAGTTGCTACCGAATTGATGTTCGAAATGTTTTCTGTAATGGGTGACATGATTTTATCCGATTTACCAGAACTTGGACTAAGTGGACTCTGGATATCATCTTTTTCAGCTTCTTGCTCCTTCGTTTCGCCTGGAGGAGGATTTCCTTTTGATGCTTGCGATTGACCTTCAAAGCAACTGATACCATTAAGTTGAAGGTTACTAGGACCTTTATACATACTTCGCGTGGATGAAACAGACATCGTATCAGAGTCAGGGTCTAAAGTCGTTGAAGCAGTGCTGATATCAAAGCAGTTTTCTTGTGAGGTTTGGTCATGGACTTTGTCTATGACCTGGCTTGTTGATGTCAAACTGTCTGCCACAGCTGATTGACCACGTGCTTTGGGGCTCTTGACGTTATGTTGGTGGGTTAATAGATCACCAGATTCGTCACGGAGATACCTTGATGAGAAATCGTGTTGGAGCAATATTTTCATACGCAAAGCATTGTCTTGTGTGCGTCGCTCTCGTGTTGCGCGAGCGCTGGAGGCGGCCTCTCGACGCTGAGAAGCTAATCTAAATTCCTTTATAACTTCCCACGGTCTGCTTAATGGCAACAAACCGAACTGCCTCACCAGTAAGGGTTTATCGCGGAAAAGAACCTGTACCTTGCGTTCGCAATCAGAATGCACTTTCACGAATTCATCGACAATTGTTTTCTGTGAAGCAGTCACCTTGGATGTGTTGTAATCCAGTGTACACTGCAATCGACTAAGATGATCGTTCAACCTTTTCTGTGCTCCTCTGTTTTGCCGCTTAGCATTCTCCAATGAGGTAGAGCTGGTTATTTGAGGGCAGGGGTTGAGGCCTATAATGAGACTATCCGCTTGCCTGTTAAGCTGACGCCTTAAATTGGTCCCGCTTCTACGAGGTGGTCCTGTCCAAGATAAACTACCTCCTCCTTGAGAGGCACATCTCCCCTGGCTCGCCGTCCCGGCTTTGTTGACTCGCGGGTTATCTTGCATAAGAGGCAAACTTAGCCCAGGTGTTGACGCTCTGGTTTCTTGTCTGCCCTGATGGTATGCATTTGGCGAGGTAACACGATTTTTGGTTAATGGGTAAGCGATTTTACTTGTTGATGCCCTCGTTAATGAGAGGCGAATACGATCAAGTGGCGCCAAGTAAGGTGCCAAGTAATTCTGCAGTTCAACACAAGTCCGGCTTTCTTTGCAATGAGAACGTGGATACTGTGTCGTTGAGATTTTGAACCGATCAATCCATATACCTTTCACTGTATTTGAATGGGACCTGCCTGCTCATTTGCCCCTTCCAACCTTACTTTCTGGGGGTAAAGTTATTTACATCATGTCCATTATCACAGGCTAACAGGGTACCGGAATTCATTCAACCAGTATATGCTTATTCAAGACTAACCGTATTCTGCCCAACATTCATTATCGTCAACAAATGATGTCCTTACAACCCCGTTAACAATATCAGACACGGGGACATGAGTTGTTGAGCGCGGGTATTATCCATTAAATCCGTTGTAGACAAGTGTAGCAAACTAGCTCTCCTTAACTGAGCTTGCTTTCTTCTTAAACAAACGCTTACAATAATCAGTATGTATCGACCGATTGAGTGAAGGTTTTCTTTGCTCCTCCCGCAAATTGACCGAACTTGAAAGAGCAAGTATTGTCTAATCGTCGAGACGAGGTGGCGTAAACCTCTCTGTACCAGTCCTCAAATATTGGACGGTTGAGCGTGATGTTGGTTCCCACAGCGGAGCTAAAGTGCTTGGATGTCAACTGGTCCCTGTCACTGTTAGTTCTGTTTGGATTGTGCAAATACCCCTTTGTAACAATTTTCGGCGAGTTGTTCACTTTGAAATGCTCCTTATAGAATATGCATTATTAGTCACTTTGCCTACTAAAGAATGCAATCAGATACTTCTCAGAGGACTGGGTATGTTCGCCATCCACACACTTCACCGCTAATGATGTCAGCAGATCTATATCTATGCCTTGGAGTTGGAGTGCAAGCGGTTACGTGGCCTTGGCGTTGCGTTGCCACAGAGACAGGCAACCAAACAATTGAAATTATCCGGTTAATGGCTAAAGAATCAATACTTCATAATCCTTGAATGTCAGGAAATCGATTATTCGGAGTGACAGTAATATGCAATCAAGTCATAGAGATTGTGATGAGGGGATTATCTTATGCGTGCAGCAGCGCACTCGTATTTGGTCCAATGAAATGGTGGGGGGACTGACTGTTCAATCAACAGTGAGGTAAAATTCGGACATGGAATCTAAAGGCTGAATAAATAGGAGCTTATTGCTTTCCACTTTATGATAAAAAATGTTGGCAGCCTTTGTCTCTTTCTGCGTATCATGTAAATCAGCCATTTAAAAAACCCAGCTTATCTGCGTTGTGATGAATAATGAATGAGTAGGTTTTTGAATGAAATAACAAAGGAGTCAGGAAGGTCATGAATACTGATAAAGCGAATGCAAATTGATAACTATTTCGACTGTGTCAATAATCACGCAAGTACCAACGAATTATAGCAGCGATATGCTTTTACGGTATTGGTCGCGCTCTGGTGAAATATATGATGATCCGTATTCATCAATTATACAAATGAGAAGGAAGGTAAATCAATGTCTATATTTCATGGTAGAAGTTTCCAGACATATATCCATATGACCACACCAGTAAACACACACGTGGTGTAAACTACAAACGATTACGACAATAAAAGAAATATTGGATAACTAAAGAAATACCGTCAGAGATGGTGTCCAAATTGAATCATAAAAAGGATAAGAGTAATGGCACTTTAGGCGCTTGATTTGAACAGCGTTATGGATTACTTGGATAAAAACATTTAACTCCAAATAAGGTTACCAACCCGTGAAGTAAGGAGATCAGGGCATAACAATGAGACAGTGGTAAGTTTGTTTAGCAAAGTCTAGGTGGCGATTCAAACTTTTATAAAAGAGCAAATAACGCTCCTATGTGTCAACAGCTTACGGAAGAGAGAATATGAAACGAGGTCTACTTGCTCTTGTTATTCATAAACGTCAACAGTCCGTACATCAATGAGGTTTGTTGTCCCGCAATCCAGATGATGTGCTCTTAAAAAGCTGCAAAAACCTCTGAAAATTGACTTATATGACATCAGTGAATGGGAACCTATAACTTGACACCATTGACGAGAACATGATGAGGATCATTATTTATACTATAGGTAACCAGGGATAAACTTCGTCGCTGAAAACAGCTAAATCGATTACATGCCTTTATGCAAATCGCAAAACACTCGATAATGTCTTTTTGGAACTTCCGATAGATAAATGAATGCTCCCTCGTGTAACTAAGTTATGATTTGTCGATAAGTTAGTTAAGTGAAATCAAATCGCACCTAAAATAGAAATTTATGTAATGCTTCTTAAGTGGTGGATTTTGTAAGTAGGTTCAGTGATCAAAGGCTAAATAATCAATTCTTCCAACTAGTTCTCATATATTAAAATCATCCACATCTATTTACTAAATGAGCGAATTTGAATGGTTGCAAATCGTTACTTGGAGCGAGCTGTCATGCAGATTGCATGGTGGGCCGGGATGGCTGTGTTACGTTTTTCTCTCAGTTTGCAAAGACGACTGTTGTTTCAAATATGCTATTAACGATATATTTAGATTTCAGATTTCGCAGACTAGGCAATGTACACCATAGATATGTGCATATAATTTATTTATTACATTTCACTGTGCACACGGACGTAATGGAATAAAGAAACAGAATATCTTCCTTAGTATAATAAAAGTGTGCTTGTAAAAATCACTAACTTGACACCAAGAAACAGAGACATTGCATACGTCCATTATTTCTTTGAGTACACAGGATGTGGTTTCATCTTTTCTCCCACACTCACCAATTTGGCGTGGGATTCGATGGCACTGTTCAGATCAGCATAACCCAACCTTAAATGAGTCTGTGATATGGGCGTCACAGTTCCCCTTGGACCTTTTGTACTTGTGATTTCAACTGATCGGGGCTGTCGTGTATTGATACAGAGTGGATTTTCCCCTGGGTTGATTGCTCTTTTCAGATTTCGGACATTTTCCTCGGTTCGGCTCGCTCGAGTTCTAAGACTTGGCGTTTGGCACGCGAGGATGTGAATCTCGGCTGTCCTCGTCAAATCTCGCAATAATTCTTCCTCCCCGACGAATGTCACATCTTGCAGCGACATTCCGGCTGTCGAACATTTTCTCTCGCTGTGAAACCCGAAATCTGTTGACAAGTAGACTGAATGTTTCAGAGAGGGCATGCTATACCTAGCTGGGGTAATTGGACCGGAATTTCGCGGCTCGGAGATGTTTGTGTCCGTTATGATAGTGGTTCGATGCCGATACACACCCCCTGACGAAACCTTCGCTGCCTCGTTCTTATTCACCACCAGTTGCGATATCGTTAAACAAACATCGCTTCTTGCAGCATCGGCGTTGAT
Source organism: Urechis unicinctus (assembly GCA_034190875.2). Classification (NCBI taxonomy): domain Eukaryota; kingdom Metazoa; phylum Annelida; class Polychaeta; order Xenopneusta; family Urechidae; genus Urechis; species Urechis unicinctus. The sequence goes on from CM067343.1 coordinate 25,234,730, forward strand.
AATAGATTTATTTTGTCCACATGAAGTAGTTCTTTTTTTCTCAGGCGGTTCCAAAGGAGATCCGGTCATTTTACACTTCACACCATACAGACGGAACATGTCGTTCAGTGAATCGTTTGCAGATGGACGTAAGTCCCTTCCGGCTATTGTTACCGGAGCGTTCATATTTTCCGTTGACAGACATCTGTATCTGCCCTGAACTCCAGTGGTCTTCCTACCGGGCGACCACATCGATTCGTCTCCGTCCTTACTTTTCAGTTAGAACTCAAGAATTAACCGGTCTTTTACCAAGTACACCCTGTGGTTATATCGACTAATCACTTGTCGAATGATCGTTCTCTATAAACCGCTCGCCTCTTCTTTTTCAGTTCTGTACGATGTGTGACATTTCTTAATCGCTGCTCCTAACACATTGCGAAGTTATATACACATTCTCACACACGGCACGCGCGCGTGTGGGTCAAGAAATTTGTCCCCGATGGCTTTCCATTTTATACACCTGGCTTTCTGCGCTTTCACATTCAATTCACGTCACTTCGCTTTACATTTGTACAGGTAAGGATCCTTTGAGGTTAAATCGATCAATATTTGATGAACTTTTGATTTTATATGGACGTGTAATACCTGTTCGTGTATCCAAGCACTAACGCTCTGTCAAGCCCTGTGTGGTGAAGTATTTTCTTTGTCGCTTATGCAAACTGTATACAAAGAAGCAATACCGCACTGGGGGTGGGGGGCGGATGGGTGGGGGGGGGGGGGGGTTCCCCTCCATTCTAAGATCCGTTTATCTTGACGATAAGGACAAGCGTGCACTTCCATTCGAGAGGTGTCATTTCTTAGAGACGCTGTTATGACTTGCACGATCACCACAGTACAGCTTTCAATCATATAAGTTGAATAGTAGAAGATATTTTTAGTTCGCTCGATCCACAGTTACCGTCATCGAGAAAATAAACTGTTAGCTTGTCGCCTAACCGATCGATGTTTTGCGAATGCAGTCTATTGTTGCATTGGAACCACGGTAACATTATAGAGTGACCTTTGAACCTATACAGGAGTCGGTCGACTAATCGGCGTTCACTCTGAAGCGCCCATTCGATGTAACTTATAAGTAAACCATTCGCATCCTTTAATCTAACACAGGGTATTATGCCAGGTTCGGCAAGTGGTTGGTGGACGATTAAAATAATTGTTGTTGTCGCTGCGACCACGCGGTTTTTGCACAAACTAGCTTGAAAGTGTTTGACACAAATATGACCAATCACGACACAGCTTCCATATCATTTGACCATTCAGACCATTCAGTGAGTAGATAACAAAGTTTACCCCCCCCCCCCCCCGGTAAACAGATCCGTCCAGAGATCTCTGGTCGCATATCGAAGTAGAGCCCCGCGCACTGAGATCTCCCCCGCGCACTGAGATCTCATTACGTCTTGATATCTCATTACGCGCCTGGACCTTTTACAGCGTCCAATGTATCAGATCTTGACAACACAAGAACACCAATTCCTGCGCCAAAAACAATGAGAAAGCTTTAATTTAACCATGGGATTTAGAAATGAACCGTGGATTTTTCTGTAGAATCTTATTGAAAGTCACTCAACGACTGGTCGTCTGGCTCATTCAGTATAGCAAGACGCATGGAATTATCAGTGAGTGAATAGATTTGTTGAATCACCCTCATCAGAAGACTTGTAGGGTGTATTAACTCCAATGTAGGCTAGAACAACATCTCGAAATGTCTCACTAGCAGCCACTAACTGGAGTTTCTCTCCTCATTTTGGTAAGAAGATTTCATTTTATATTCTCATTCTCAAAATCCGTCCCATTCGTATACTATGCCATTGCGAATACCTACCCATTGCTATACCTGGCTCAAATACTGACCCAATCGTAAACTAAAATGCCCAAAAGCCGGCTCATATTGGCGGCAATCCTTACTGATCTTCACATAGGGCAAACCCCTACCCTTCCCCCTCCCTCCCGCCCACCACCCCACCACCGGGGCCACAGAACGTCCCGTAGGAGGTAACCCACCGGGTCAACCCGCCACCTCTTTAAGATGGTCACAGAGACCCATTTCTGTGTCGTCTGTACTAATAACAGCACAGGTAAAATATGGCGTTCGTGTCGCTTGTCCGATCGATATCTGTTGATACACCTTACTGACCGTGAACAGGGGTCAAAATTCAAGGCCAAAGTACGAGTAGACTGATTCTGAAAATACCTTTAAGTTTCAGGTCATATAAGCGTGGCACAGAAACAAGGAGCAACATATTCAAGCTTCACTTCGGAATCTTTTATTTCTCCAACGATTTTTACCGGTTGCCTGATTCGGTAGCCTTGGCATTCTAAAATTACCGTTGAAGGTATGTGCAATTCATGTGACTATGCTGTGCACGCGTGCGTCGTTGCACTAGTTATTTCTATTGAATATTTTCCGTATGGATTCGACTCGTCAATTCACATGCGGGACCTTGTTCGTGTCAACCCAAAATTGTGACTCGGGAATTTCAGAATGACTAAAGTGGCAGCGGTGGTGGGGCGTGGGGGGGGGGGGGGGGCGGGGGGGCGTACTTAGGGGTGGTCATGCACCGACCACTGTTTTGTATACAACCTAAGTAAGGCCCACCAAGAGTAGCAGATGGGCACACTGTGATATATATACTTCCGAATTAGACCTTGTACGGGTCCATTTTTTAGTGGTTTGGTTGTGCGTAGAGATTACAGGTGTTATTGATTGGAATAGGTGGTATGCAGAGTGTACGAGGCTCGAGTTAGAGTACAGGTATCTTCTGCACAAATGATATGTTGCAGAAAGATATTTGGACATTTAGTAGGTTCCTTCAGCGTTGGTGTATAAATATATGAACTGATAACTAGCAATGAATGGATTGACAGACAAATGATTAAGATAAAAAAATAATGAATTAGTTAGAAATGTTAATAAACGTGGAGAGAATAACCACATGCTTAACAAAATGGATCAGTGACCGGCATAATTAGCTTACTTACCGCATCTACGAATGAATGAAAGAATGATTGTTATAACAATGTTGGTTTTGTTTGGCTGTGCTATTTTTAGCATTATTCAGTCATGGCATCGACCAAGAAACGCATCCTCATAGACTGCGATGCCGGCACAGATGACGCCGTGGCTATAATGATGGCACTGGCCCAGCCGAGCGTGGAGCTGGTCGCCATTACTGCTGTGTTTGGAAATGCACCCTTAGAAATACGTGTATGAACGTCCTGAGGGTGTTGAAAGTGTGCAACCGTACCGATGTGAGCATACGTAATACGTAATTATGAAGTGTTGATATTAAGTTATTTTTTTCGTTATTGTTGATAGTACATAAATAGACTATGTTGATGAAGCTTAGATTGCCAGGAATCGCCAGACTGATGGGGCTGTCCCCTTTGTGTTACTGTAGATACCCGTGTACAAGGGGTGTGGAGTATCCCTCATCGGCAAAGACCCAGTTGGGGATGGGTTTCATGGAGATGATGGTCTAGGGGACGTGGTCCTTGACGGCGTGGACCCTGTAGATTCCGGTGCATTCCAAAAAGAGCATGCTGCCCTCGCTCTCGTGAGACTTGCGGCTGAAAATCGAGGTTGGGTCATAAGTTGTAGGCACCCAACACTTCATTAAACAAGACCTTTATCATAATGTGACTTAGAGCGTTGTGGTAGAAATATATAGATTGCTATCATCGCTACATATATAATCTGATGCTTAATGTAAAATAATTGGTAAGTCGTCAACACTGAACGTGGTAAGCAATATCATTATTTATCTTCCAGGAGAATACACATTAGTTGCGGTCGGTCCTCTGACAAACATTGCCTTGGCTTTGCATCTCGATCCAACTTTCGGAGAGAATTTAAAAGAATGCTATATAATGGGTGGCAATACAGACGGTGAGGAAATCTTTGTTTAGCTATCAGTTGTTTTCTTTTAGTCCGTTTGAATAGGAGTAAAGTTATAGTTACTAAAGCAAGAATCGATCGGCAATGGTGTTTAGGTAAAGGGAACATCACACCCACGGCTGAGTTCAACATGTTCAGTGACCCGGAAGCTGCTCATTTTGTGTTCACACATTTCCGGAGGAAAATATATTTGGCTCCTCTCACAGTTTGCCGTAAATATTCATGGACATGGGTATGGTATTGTTTTATGTCGATATAATGTAATAGTTGTCTTGAAAACAATACATGGCAATCTGATACTGCAGTATCATAATCATTGGATGATATTGTCTGCTCTCTAACAAAAAAAATATAACCAACGGATGATGAAGTAAATATGAAGGGTTGCTTTGGGGAAATAACATTCGAATTGCTTGCCGTGCAGGAAGAATACGACGCATTTCTCGCATCATCATCAACCCACAAAGCCAAATTTGTGAAGCTGGTGGAAAACAAGATGAACGTGAGGCAGAAAGTAAAAGGGAGTAGCCTGTATTGCATATGGGACCAGGTTGTGATCGCTACAGCAATAGACCCAACCATAATGACAGAGGTTGAAGAAGTCCATGCAGCTGTTGAACTCAGTGGTCAGTTAACCCGTGGACAAATGGTTGTAGATTGGAACAGGCATCTCAAGAAAGAAGAAAACATCATTCTAATAAAAGAGCTTGATAAAGCCAAGTTTGATGATCTAATTTACGCAGCAATTGTTGATTAAACTGTTGAATTTACATAATATTCTAGAGCTTAACCTCACGGGTCAAATTTATTTTTTGATAAATGTGTAACAAATTATGGATTTTGGTTTGCTGTATTGGTTTGTGGTCAATCGTTGGATGTTCTGGGTGCCTTTCATCATCTGTTATTATAGTTTAATGAGCGCCATCGTCGCGAACTGTGTAAGACAATATATCTCCAAAACCTCAAGTAATCAGTTAATTTGAGTCAGATATCGGCCAACAAAATTTATACAGCGTCTCTTTGCGTCTTACGACAGAATTTTCAGACAAAAACGTATTGTTTGTTGATTAGTAGTTTAACCGATTCAATTCCATGAATAGTTTTAATTCTTCCCAAAATTGTTCGTGAACTAGCACGGCACATATCTGGCGTAGGCCCTAACTTGCTACTATTTGACAATAATTTTGAAGCCACATCGATAAATGTGTAGCCATTCATCAAAGCGACTTGTAAGATTTTCATTCAACCTCCTCAGAGGATTTAATGTTAAGAACGCGATGCAAAAAAAAATGCCATAGGCATGTCATGTTTGTAAACAATCGTACACACGCAACGCATGTTCAACTGTTCAATCATGGCCGCAGCTCAGTACAGGGGTGGTGAGGACGACAACGAAATACCATGATATAGCGATATACCATTAACCTACTAAACCGCCAGAAAATGTCTTCCAGAAATGGCGAGATTTAGAAAATAACTTTCTACTGAGTGTGATTTATCTTTCTGTCGTCTGCTTTCATCAGTCCAAATGCACCATGTATTTTCTGCATGACAATGTTTAGAAAGTTCATTGTCATTCTAGGAATCTATCTTCATCATCCGTTGGTTATATTTTTTCCAAGGCAGGCGGCGAGTACACGGGATAAATTACCCCGTTTGCTTATCGGTTCACGTTGTGTCGCCTTTTGGCCAAGTACTTTGGAACTATGGCATCGAAGAGCACCATATCATGGCATATGTGACTCAGTCAGCTAGAGCCGCACACCGCGGTAATATAAATATATAAATAAGACGTCGTGCACGGCTAAGTCAGCTTGTGTCATGTACATTGACCAGAAAGCCGGCGAAACTGATCAGTCCACAGCTTCTAAAAATTGTTGATAAACTTATCTACCTTAAAACAGCTTTTGAACTCCAGAGCCTGCTTGATTATTCACATTTTTATTTTGGCATGTGCATCATAATGTTACATGTATGTCATAATGTGAATGTGCGGTGCTTGATGTTGATTATCACCGTCATGGCCCGGGGAGTTTCAGTTAGTCATAGCTATCTTGTTGTAAACCTGCGTTACAAAATTTCTTGATGTTGATAATCATACCCAGAGGACTGAGAGTTTCAGTAAGTCTGACTACAGACAAACAACAATTGCAGCAAAATCTCCAATATGGTAAATTACACATACTTTTGTGGTCAAGTTCCCCGGCTGGCCCCAGACCCTGGCTGTGGGACATATACATGTTTTGGATATTCAACTTGGCGCCAGGCGAACAGTGATGCCGAACCACTGGAGTCAGGGACATAGACTAGGTCGTTGGGCGAATTATCAGATTAAGAGTGCCGAATTTGATATTTTTCAGCTTTTGTTGGTACGGAATTACAGTAAACTAAAGATTACCCACTCCGAATTCTGACCTCCCAAATTTGGTGTAGATAAACAAACCGATAATTTCTTCAAAAAAATAAAGAATAACAAGGGAGTACCCGATCGACTGTTGGTCTGTTGGGCTACCTCCCAGTACAGTTCAGTGGAGTAACAATAGCTCCGGTCATAACGGTAACATATCTACTCAGCCGTCTTGTAGGGCTAGAGTAACAATTGTCAATGGAATGGAATATATAGAATATTGCGCATGAGCTACGCCAGTGAACAGATCGTATCTATCTCCCTAATCGTTCACTTCACGTTTAATTCTATATTCAGGATAGGTTCGGACGATGATGAAGGAGATGGGAATATTAAAAAAATTGCCAAAATTTTCTGTGGTTAAGTTTTGGCTCAGGCTATTTGACTGCACGCTGTAACAGCAACATTCAGTCACGCCGAAATCTTCTCCAACCACTAATGGGACGGCTTCACCACACGGCTGCAAAGTAAATAACAGATGAAATGTTTGATCAGTTGCGGGACGTGCTTCGTGCATCTCCTGGTGCGACATTCAATGAACACAAGGAAGATGCCATTAAGTTACTGAAGATATTGACAGACTTGAAAGAGTCGTTAAAAAAGCTGTCATACAGGTAAATTATTGCTGATTTCAACTAGATGTCAACTTTGCGCTTTTTAGCTTTACCGATCGTGCGCATTTTAACTGGGTCCTTAAACAAGCTCTTTCGAGCTAAGTACGGGAGTGATGCATGCACTCCCTTTTTATAGAATCTGACGTTGGTCTTTTGGGCTACCTTAAACATTTAAATATAACTGCTGTCCCTCAGGGACAGCAGATCATCCCGATGTGGCGTACTGGTGGCCCGACTTTTCAAATAGTTATAAGATTTTTGGGTATGACCTGTAGACATATTCTCGATATCGGCTAACTGTCTTCACCGGAAGTCACCCCGGAGCAACGATTCGGGGGTGAATACAAGCAGCTGTCAGCGTATTGACACCTTGTTGGTTTCGCGGAAGACACAACGCTATTAACGTGCGCGTGGCGCTCTTTCGTCAATGACGCGGTAAATAGTAGCTTATAACGAAGATCTAAGACAATTTCAATAATCAGAAACGATCTTGAGCATACTTTGATCTGCGAACAAGAACATTTAACGAGTGATAGCTATAAACTCAGCGATATAAAAACAGCCATGGCTGACAAGCAGTAAAAACCAGCCGATTTGTTTGAAGCTCAACAATCATGGCTTACCAGTATTTGGAAGGACTACCCAACGTGGCACGAAAGAGGTATATACAAAAACTGACCAATACTACACTCAGATCCAGTGTCAAATGTACGTTGCAGGAGCTGAATATGGGGACTTTGTCTACTGGACTCCTGGGGAGTTTTTGATCAGACTGATTTTCTTCTTGTCCTACAAGATCAGTATGTTTTGGCAGTCAGCAGTATTTCCAGAACTTCTGACACGCAGATTAGAGGATGGTGCATGTACTTCTAATGAGAAAGAGGAAGGCGTAGATGATTTTGAAATCTGTTTGTGTTGATGCAACTCGGGTGAAGATATGATTGGATGTGACAATCCATGCTGTAAATATTAGTGGTTTCATTTTTCATGCATCGGCATCAAGAGAGTATCAAAGGGTGCCTGGTATTGCAAGTCTGCAAGAAATAAATCTTGAGCCAACCTTTCTGTACGTTATATGGTGGATGAGTTGGGCGAATAAAATTTATTCTCAAATTCTATCCTCTTCTTAAATTGATTTGTGCCACTATGAAATTTACAATGTGATGTGACCAACAGCAATCAAATGCAAATCTGGATGAAGAGAAATGTGAAATATCACAGTGAATAATCATTAATTGTGTATGGACAATAAGAAACCACCAGAACATTTCATAAATGCTTTATTACGATTGTGTATTGAAAACAAATTTACTGCAAAATGAAAAAGCGTACAGGTAATACCACTATATAATATGTAATTTTAACTATTTCAGTCAATCAAATCACTATCTCGTACAATAATGCTACCCCCAGCATTTAACAAAGAACAAGCCACAGTGACCATCTTAGAGAGCTCATTATCATTGGCTTCAGCCTTCAGAGAGTTCACCGACCGGATTGGTAGGGTCCCCTTCAGCAGTTGATATCTGTTTTTTACACACCCAATGACTCTCTAAATGTGAATGCGGACAGAGGATTTCCATGCTGGTGCAGGTCCGCACTTACAAAACCATTCTGTCATACAATTTGAGCTTCTGAAGCCCTACCTCCCCAAGCGTTTGACTCAAATGAGACAGCACCACAAGAAGTGTATGCAATAAACACTTTGGCTGTGCAGTGCTTCTTATAATTGCTGTAAGTTTGTGCCCTTGCCTTCAAGTTTTTGGGTTGGTCGATGCAGTCCACAATGGAAGTGAGTCGAGGGTACAATTCTTTGAAGGCTAGTGGCAAAGATTCGAACACAGCATCACGGTCTGGCCATTTGATCAACCAGCTCAGTTCTACATACATTAAATCGATCCAGCGCCATAATATTTCGATCACAGTGGACAGTCCCAATCCACACTGATATGCAATATGCTGAAAATGCATATCAAGTCTAAGTTTAACCAGAGTGAGGAAGAGCTGGTCTTGAAGAGAGATACCATCTTTTCTGGTGACTGAATCATCATGATTCACTACAATCTCACTCAGTACCTAAAGACAGAGCACATGGTTAAATGTATGCATACATCATTGTAGAAGTAGAAATGTTTATACGTGTGTGATTGTGTGCAAAAACATTCATTATTATAATAGGCAGATTTAGTACAAAGATACATCATTATTAAGATTCATTATAATTATTGAGTAAGCAGGCAAATTTAATACTGCCAAAATCCATTACTCCTATCCAAAAGTATTCACCTGTCTTTTGTTGGAATAATGTACAATGACTCCTTGTAAAGAACTTTTCTTGGCGTTCTTGTAACGATTCATGCGGTCATGTTGCTTGTTGCCATCTCGTGTGTGAATATAGAGGGTATCCAGTCTGGTTAAAGTGGGTCCTTGTTAACCACCCCTAGAGGAACGAATTGTAATGACTTATGTTTCTAGCCACAAATGGTACAAACGATACAAGGGGAATATAGAATAGCAAAATTGAAATCACAGTTGAATGGAAAGTCCTCATCGACATTACACGCAGTAAAAACGCATATAAACATGGCGCCATGAATGATGAAGTCGTTCAACCAGAGTTAACCGTATTTACTTAAATGTCATCAAATTGGATTAAGAATAAAGTAATGTGTAACAGATATACCCTACAAAAGTGTGTAGAACTACCAGTGATGAAATGATGTCCCAAAAACCAAGTTCTTAGTTGGTCGCCACAACGAAACTGTCTTCGTTCTGTCGATTCACAGCAATGGCCCACTTTTCCCTTCTCTCCGGGTCTTTCGGAAACTTAAAGAGCGACATTCTTTCTTTCATCATGTTGTGGTTAGAACAACCAAATGCACAGCAACTTTTCGGCATGTTTTTATCAACCTTAATAACCGCAAACTAAACCAAAGTTGATATCGCTGAGTGAAATTAATCTAATACACATTGATTGTTTTCACTGCGCTGCGCGTTGCCAGGGTCGCCGGGAATTCTGGGTGGTGTGAGGTTCCCGGATAACCGAGATCGGCAATATTGGGTAGATTGAGCATAGTGTTAAGATTGCTGACGAAATAGTGGGACTATTTTGGCGATTAGCTCTCATAATTTAGATAAATGATATTTTACAATCACCAAAGCCTGTAGGGATGGGTAAACAAGGATTCTCAAATTGCAATCCCAGCTTCAACCATTGAAGCCAATGTATCAAATTAAATATTGCGGGTTTCTTCCCCGGTAAGAATGGCCAAATATTTTCAAAGCAAAGTAACGTGTGATTTCAGCCCTTGGTGATTTCGTCCTTCTGTTAATATATAAATTTCATACCGATTATGAGTACATAAACGATGACAACTGTAATAATTTTCATAAAACCATTGTTCACACTACTAACCATCAAATATGACGTTTCATATGGTGCCGTGGTGAAAGAAACACAATCGGTAAATTGGGTCTACTGTCGTTGTTCTCTGACCAGTCCATCAGTAATCTTGCCCTTATAGAGCGGGTGCCAGTGATCTAAGGCAAGTAAATGGCTATTAATTTTGATTAAGACTGTAAAGGCCTAAATCACTGGCTTACGAAGTCTGAATTCACAGGGCAGAAATCACCTGTGTTTTATGGCATTGTAAACATCTCCCTATAAATTATGAAATAACCGTAAAGAAAGGTGTGCTAGCTGTCATGACCCTACAGTGGATATATGGTTTGACTTGCACTGTAAGTCATCCCATATCTTTGATGGGAATGTCCATGAATTTGTCAAAATGTTAGTTACTCTTTGCAAGCTCTGTGTCTGATGTCTCATGATGTACGACTTCTGTCGAGTTCACGTAGCTTGGATATGCTGTTGGTAATAAGTAATTGCAAAAAATTGTTTGATTAAAGATATATTATTACAGATTCGTCTTCACTGATAAAATAATTTTTGATGGTTACACGCTCAGCTTAGTAATTATATATTCATGGGTATATAAAACAGACTGCCACCCAGCCTCCAGTATTATCATTTGATCCAAGACATGGGGGCTGAAAAGACTGGCGACCAAATTAGAGCTCTCTGATCCCACACCTATTACAAACGTATCATCACTTGAGAGTGGAATATAATGCATTTCATTTATTTGACTGATTACTGCAACTCTTTCAGCAAAATTCTTAGTGGTCTATTTCACTCTTGAGGCATATTTTGGGGTTAGGGACAACAAAACTGACCAAATACGCTTCTAAGTGTTGAGAAAGATTTTGATATTTAATTGACAGAAGTTTATTGCCACGTTGAAATTCACTTAGTATTTTCTGTTTATCTGAGTGAGATACTCCATTAAGCTCCACCTTGGCTCTCATTGGCCACTAAGATTATATTTGGTTTTCATTTAAGAATACTCTTAGAATAATTTATTTGTTAGCTGGCCACCTTGATTTGATTGCAAAGGGACAAACAACAGCAACTATTAGTTAACTTTTCCAGTGAGATCCAGTATATTTTGCGAGTACTAAAACTATTCTACTTGGGGGGTGGGAACAGTACGCTTACTTGTGCTAAAATTTGGATTGTAACCTCACTTAAGACCTCAACCAATCAGCAAAATTCTGCATTTCGTCAGCATAAGGTACAAGACGGTGATCATAGTGACCTCATATTAACAGTCCAGTGTGTTTTTTTTTCATTTTGGAGTAGATCTCAAGACACCACCAATAGAAAACCCTCTCTCATAGCATAGTTAAAATCTTTCAGGATGTCTTGCTCAACACATATCCTTGATGATTCTCGTCAATGCTTACCTTCTCAAAATGCGACATTTTGATCCTTACAGGGACAGTGCTCCTGAGGATGGAATCCACCTTCTACTCCAGTTGCTGGTGGCGTCCATAGATGACATCGTGCTGCATTCAGAGTCGCTAGAATCGCGTGATGATACTATAGACTGTGTGTACGAGAGTGTGTGAGAGCCCTGCGCAATGCCTGTGCTGGGTGTAGCTCCAACCAAACACATCGTCAGGTAACTCAGGTCTAGTTTGATCACCTGTGTCAGTGCTATATTTAAGAGATTGTTTCATTTACCCCCCCCCCCCTCCCGCCTCATTCAACTGCACCCTATTTGAGGGTCACGCCTATTTGATGGTCACACCTATCTTCAGTGGATAAAGGAACACTGTTTCTGTTACAACCCATCAGCAGCAATAATGATTGTGTAGGGATTATATCTGCTATTGCAGCTAGTTCAATGGTGTTATTTGATGAGCCCGTACAAAAAAGTCTCATGTTGATGGACTCCTGTTGAGACTGCATTGTCTTGGAAATATTGTGTTGGGTTGCCCACTCTTTGATCCTTGTCATAAATTACATTGTGTAATTATTGGTTTCCAGCGGAGCAGAATCTCTCGAAAGAGCTGTTAATTTCATACCACAATGTCAACTACTGGTGGACAGTAAAGGAATTAATTCCTTAACATCTGGATCCTGTAGGTCACACAGCATACCTTCATTTTACCAGCATATATATATATATATATATATCTATATATATATATATAGAGATAATATATATATATATATGGTCATATATAAAGTAGCTACTACATATATTTATATCAACAAGGACTGGACATTTTTTTATAAAGAGATCGAGAGACCACAGAGTCAGAACCACAGAATGTCTGGGTCAGTGTTGACGTTACTTCGGTGTTTTATCCAGTGGCTGGGCAACATCGTATCAGGAAACCCAGCGGCTCAGAGGGTGGTATGGGAAAAGGCTTTCCCTATTTACAAGTTAGTAAAAACATAAGTTGAGCTTGCTTTATACACATTCAATTGCCTTTCTCTGGGAAAAAAACGATGATTAATTTACAGCAGGGAAGGCCATCATGTATCATGACATGCCCATGCTGATAATACAGACAGGTACTCACATAGCAGTTCATACATGCCCATCCTGACATGACATGCCCACCAGTTGTATCATGACTAATATAATATAATGATGATGGTAGCTTTCCAATGAAGATAACACAGTCTGTAATGACATTCACATTGGTAAATGTCATCTCATCATCCAATCGGTTGTAGAATCGTTATACAAAGCACATCCACAAGATACTTCTGATAAGCACGTCATACCACTTGTCAAACAAAGACATACATATATCAGTATATCTATATATATATGTTGGTTATCTATATATATATTATATATATATGTATATAGATATATATAGCATGAGTATATAGATATATATATCATATCATACACACACATTTGATTTGCCAGGCGTTTGCTGTTGGAAGTGGCCAATTCGCAGCTCACCTCGATAGATAGTGCTAAGGATCAGGAGCCTGGACTCAGTGCCGACAATGCACTGTATCTGGTACAGGTGTTCTGTCAGAAAGCACATGTTATGTTGGGTCTCTGTCATGGGGTGGAAGTGGAAGGTGCGGTAAGTGAATAATGCCATTGCATGGACTTGGGTATTTGTAGGGCAATATAGCCACTTTCATATGCAATGATAGAGTTCTACACTCTTACATGTAAAGAAGATGGTATTTCGTTGTAAATGTAGGTGTTAGATTTAGTATGAAACTGAAAAGGGGATAGAAAAAAGTTTTGAATTTAATTAAGTACACTTCCTCTTGCCAGGCCAATTAGGTGTGGATGTATTGGTGACCATCACAGTTACCTGAAGTTAACAGTCGTTGAACATGTGTTGTTTTCTAGGAAACATTGACCGTATCCACTCTACTGGAACTCCTCTGTGCTGTTTCTGCATTACATACAATCTACGCAGCTGTTCTGAATCACCTCGATCTCATCAAGTGTTCGCTAAGTAAGACCATGTCTGTGTATCTCTCACTCTTGATTTACAGACATGACTTTTACAAGATGGAACTTTCGACCTGCTGTATTTGTATTTGAGCTTGTCAGTAAGACTGTACTCATGAACAACACTATTTCCAAATTAATACTGCATAAAATCAGATAGATCAACTCTAGATTGGTGGCATATGAAAAACTAAGTCTTACTCGTACAAAACCTTTGGCTGCTGGTCTATTTATATCTTACCTTGTTGGTATTGCTTACTACTGCGGTGTTTGGGTGCCATTAAGCCCCATTCTTACCTAACTACTGCTACAGTTTTTACATCAATTGAGCATCTCTGGAGAACCTTCTTTCTCTCACTTTTCCAGATCTCCTGCAGGGTATACACATGGTTGGCAAGGAAGGGGACAATAATTTCTCGGCTGTCACCAAATTGTCGCAACAAGGGACCCAGGAGAATGGCAGCCCTGTTTATGGCTTGAAGAAAGATCTTATCCGACTTGTGGGCAACCTTTGCTATAAACACAAACAGAATCAAGATACAGTGAGATTTATCAATTATATATTTGTTGAAGTTTTTGGAAAACATCTTTCATTTTGGTTTTTGCCAAATCACACTAGTGAGAACCTTCTCTTAAAGAATTTCTGCCGTTTACATTGTGTTACATCTCTCTACTACTTGGAACTGAACCAGTTTAAAAATGCAGCCATTTGTGGTGTTAAAGGTGCGTGAATTCGGTGGAATCCCTCTTATACTGGACCACACCAATATTGACGGAAGAAATCCCTGTATCCTTAATGTTAATCTGACTTCACATACAGATCATATAAGTTATTGTTATAAGAAAATGTGGGATGTACATTGGGAAAACAGAACCAAATTCTTATTTTTAATGGAAAAGTTTTGTTATACCTTTATACTAAGCTCTACCTGCTTATTAGATGAATACCAACAATGTATTGTAACTCTTGCAGATACCCTGCACGATTCCACTTACGCCATCACTCACTACCTCATGCATCCTTTCAGGATACAGTTCGATTTTGGTTCCCCACTATCAATCATTTTGAATGCTAACCATATTGACAGGGGTGTTATTTATCAGTCTGCCCTTTTGTAGGTATTCTGATACGTCTTTACAGTCGTAAATTTCGGTAACTAAATAATGAAGATAGTTTGACTTGCGGTCGGGTCGTATTGTTTCATCTGGGCAATAGCACGTTCAATCTCGGTGCACTTTTACCATCATCAACATCTGAAATACTAAAACTGTCAATGAATTACATACATACTATGTAACTTTTAGCATATCTTTCTTCCCCTTGACCCCCTCATTTCCAGACATCACCCAGTGGTCCATTCTAGCTATGCATAATCTCTGTGACAACAACAAAGCCAACCAAGATGTCCTCAGCAGCCTGCGCCTCGACGGCCTCTGTGACAACGTCAACACTCTCAGGGAGTTTGGTGTTGAAGCTGAATTAGATGGGGATAAAATCGTAGTCAAAGATGCCCAGAATACAGAACCAAGCCCTTTTTGTAAAAGTACTTGACCTGTGAGGAAGTTTGTGTCTGTTGTTATAAATGGTAGTTGTGTGTCTGTTTATTCTGAGTGATCCATTATTGGTCGTACATTCTCTGATTATAGCTTTTGTGGGTATAACCGAAGTCCTTATAGCTACCCTAACAGGATTCACTCGGACCACTGTGCTGTGAATATGCAAATGGTTGAAACACCGGTTGTCACGTGACGCTGCAATGAAATCAACATAAGCACATAGGACTGGATCCAACCTCCTGGGGCTCGGCATGTGGGGTCTTCTGATTGGTCGAGGCGACCACGCCACAGAATTAATGAGAAAATACGCTATGACAAAGCACCACAATGCTCACTGGTGCCATGTTCACATATTTTCTCAGGCAGAGGTGCGAGTGAGCCTCTTGATGTATCTATAAGCTTGTACCAGAACCATGCATATTCAATTGGCAACAGTTGATTTGATACAATGTAATAAACCGTAGCTTTACAACAAATCAGTGATGATAAGAAAAAGAATGATAATAGAATGTTGTGTCCCGCCCCGTTCAGCACACAGCTGCTCTAAGGTACACCCCTCGTCCATTTGGCCATGTACACCATGTGTAAAAGGAAAGTTTGCATTTGTGAGTTTTTAAGGATTTCTAAAATATTTCGAAGATAAAGCCAGGTGGCTGTCCAGTGGCAGACTGTTCTGGTTTAACGACAAGACGACGTCCTGTATAGTCCCACCATGTTACAGTCTCGCCCCAGTCCATAAGCCGGAATGGGGATGCTGGATAGCGAGTTTAATTGCAGAGCATCTAAATTTTATGGAGGGCTAGCAGTGGTGTTTTACTGCATCCTATTAAATTAACCTCAGTGGCGCACTAGAAAGCAATATTAATTGAACATAAATAGTTTACGCTCGTTTAAAACCTTACCGCGGCCGCAATATCGTGGGACAATTAGTTCATGCAGGCATAGCGTTCGTCAATGTTTATGTTCACTTCCAAGATTCCAATGCACAAATCATCTATGAATCATAACGTCACACAATAGTATGCGAATATTGGCTTGTCCACTTTCGCCATGGCATGGACCGCCTTTGTGGAAGAAATTAGGATATGACAATAAATTAAGGTGCGCTAAAAGTCGCCAACGATGTTTACCATAATTTTGGTCTGGTAACATTTAATGAAACAGTCAAAACGAAGAGATTGTGTGGGTCCAAATCTATTTTATTTCTCTATTGCACGATATTGCTAGTATTACAGGGTATGACTCGTACATGCCGGAAGTTCTGGCTAGGTCGTGTTGTACCTTACTGTGTGTGACTAGCAGGGAGAAACAACGCCGGTAGCACGGAGTTCTCTGTACAGAAGCATCCATCAGCGATTACCATTGAGTGTTTCTGTAAGCAAGCAGTACAATATATGAATTATTATTTTCACAATCGCCTTTTCGGTCAGCCTCTCCGCTGTCTGTACAGCTTTTTCTGTATGTACCGGAGCTCCCTAAAAGCAATACAGTTCTATGACTCACCAGACATGAGTAAATCAAATATTTTATTTTCGATTCGTATATGTTGGCGAGTGATATAAGGCAGTATGATGCCATGCGTGTTTGCACGATTTATACGTTACAATTGATCCCTGCCACGGTGACGTTGATCTCTTGGCCAGACACGAGTTCGGACATCATGATAATATATCATAATGCATGTGTAGGAAAATCATGATGTCCGAACTCGAGTGCCTGTTCTCTTGGCGCTCTGGCGGTTTAGACTCCCAATTAAATCGAGCTCTACTTATATAGTTACCAGTCACTGTTAGTGATTACATGATAAGAACCAAACCAGTTTTAGACAGAGCAATAACATTCACATGAGAGTGAATGACGAGATGACTGCGATTGGCTAACTAGACGTGAAAGCAAGTACGCTGAGAGACGAAAATGAGAAGTCGAAAATAGCTGGAATCCATTAATGAACCAGGACAATAAGGGTTTGCATAAACCCGAAAGCCACAGACATACAGAAGGTACCAAATAACATGCAACATTAAACCTGTTCAACCTACAGCATTACTGGGGTGTGGTAAGCAGCAGACATTTATTTATTGGCCTTCGTAATGACTGCGTAATTATGACCTTGACAGCTCGTACGTAACCTTTGCTGTCTGACTCTGAATCCAAAACACGACCCAGGGGCCAAGATCCACGAGGTAAATTGCCATCCTTCACAACAACAACATCTCCAGTTTGTAGATTCCGAGTTGGTTTATTTAACATTTGTGGTGACTACAAAAGCGATAGATTTCCTTGCGCCACTTTGTTCAAAATTTGTCAGGTTCTGCACTCTTTGCCATCTCCATCCAAGGTACACATCATTTATTCTGAAATAATCCAGGTGAAGAAAGTGAAACGAGATCTTCCCAGCAGGATGTGGTTGGGTGTGAGGGGATCTAAACCTTTTGGATCTCTTGAAATTGTTGTGAGAGGCCATGAATTTACAATAGACTCGACTTCACACAAGTGTGTGAAGGACCCCGTATTGAGACCTGACAGAACCTTTCGCACGGTACGAATCATCCTCTCCCACACTCCGCCCATTTGACTTGCTGTTGGTGGATTGAAAATCCATGTAATGCCTTCACGTAGGAGTACTGATTCCGCGGGAGTCTGGTTCAAATTGGACAATGCTTCCTTCAGTTCCCTCTCTGTATCAACTCAGTATGTTCCATTGTCACTATGTAATTCATTAACCTTTCCACGTCGTGTGTTGAAGCGGCACAGGGCATGAATGAATGAGTCTGTGTTCAAGGCTGCAGATACTTCAATGTGTACAGCTCTACTGACAAGACATGTACAGAGGTCACCATACTGTTTGAGGTATTGCCCTTCATGGATCAGGAAAAGACCAAAGTAGTCCACTCCAGTATATCTAAATGGAGCAAGCGAATCATCTACCCGACAAAATGCCAGGTCTGCCATATTTTGCTCTTGTACATTGCCTCTTGCTCCTTTACATTCTACACACCTGGCAATCAAATGACGAACAGGAACGTTCGCTCTTGTGATCCTGAACCGTTCTCTCAAAGTTGCCCACACATCATTCGGACCTGTCTAGTCGAGTGCCTTTGGGGCATCCTGTATAATTACTGAAGTAACATAACCTTTGTGGGGCAAGGTGACAGGATGTCTCGAATGATCAGTTAAAGTTGCATGATTCAGACGACCACCAACTCTAAGGACTCCCTGATCCAATAAAGGGTCCAGATCATATACAGGATCTATGTAAAGGAAGCCATGTTTCTCGATTCCTTGAATCCATCTTCCTTCAACATCTGTGAGGTAAGATGACAAATCTCATCAGAGAATGCCTCAGCTGGTACCTGTTTGATCATTGCTACTTCGCTGCACTCAAGATGATCAGCAGGAAGATTATATTTGCGAGGCGTTTCTACTGTGCCCGGCTTACGTTGTAAAAAAAGATCTTGAAGAACAACTTTCAAATTCAAGAATACTGCTCCCCTGTGGTCAGTCAATCTACTGGTGGTGACTTGCCCTAGGATACTGTTTGCATTTTCATCTTTTTCATCGTCATCCACTTGTATGTCCCTTCAATTTTACATTTATCCTAGAAGGTGGCTGCTTAATTAGGTCAATCTTATCTATTCACCTTTGTAGGAACCCTATAACACATTAGTGTTGGTGTGCCATTAAACCCTATACTTACCTTACCTTACCCCAAGAATACTGCCACTGCCATCTTCGAGCTGTGCCAGTCTGAGAAGTATTCCATCAAATACGTTTTCGAATTCATCAGGTACTGTAACCTCCACGTAGATTGCATTTACTTCTTCCATCTCATTATCGTCAGGATCCGGTAATACATGTAACCACGTATCTTCATGAGTCCTGAGAGGTTCTGGTCCTGACAACCAGCAGGATTTATGAAGACTATCTGGACATTGTAACAATTATTCATGCAATGAAATGATCACAAATCTTGCTAAAAAGTGAAAAACTACTCGAGTAGACTCCATGATAAGGCAGGTGCTATACTTACTATACCACCTTTGTAGACACCATATAACACATTAGTGTTGGTGTGCCGTTAAACCCGTTACTTCCTTCAATTACCTTATCTCTTAAAATAAGATAAATTCAGACAACTCTAAAGATATTACGTTACTATACTGATAGTTTACTGATTGCGGAAGAGGGTCATTGTTACATCTATATTACACATTGTTACATCTATATTACACATTGTTGCATATAAATTACACGTTGTTACATCTATATTACACATTGTTACATCTATATTACTTGTGCTTATGTGATTGCCTTTTCTACCTTCTTATGTTATTATAATCAGGTCATTTGATATTGAGGGCCCTTGATATATGATAGAAGCAGCCTCATTGACCATTGCTCCTTTCAGATGAAACTTTTTTTACTGTATTGTTCAATTCGCATGTCATCTTTATTTGTTTTGTTTTAGAACGCATTTCTGGCTTTAAACAATTGTTGTAAATACATGCTATGAATGCGATTTGATTATTCTGGAGATTGAATTCAAATTGTTGAAGTGAAATGAGCTCACCAAGCTTGGAGTTTCCACCAGTTGCTGTGTGCCGTCGTGATAGAATTTGAAGAATGAATAAACATAATGCATCAATTGGGATTAACCACCTGGTTGTTCTGCTGGCGTCTTCCTGTTCACACTTCAGTATCACATTGTCTTTAATTCTCGAAAATAAGCACCGTAAGCAATAAGACAGCATCACGATAAAACATGCTAAATATGACAGTTCCGAGACGATATGAATAAAAACTAGCCGTGATGTAAATATATATTGTTCACTGTTTTCTTTGTTGTTATTGTCAATGGCTGCACTTGCTGATGACTTTGTAAAAGGCACTCGTGTAGTTTGATTACCAGACTATTGTGGCCCGCCCATTGTTTTGTAAAATGTGTTCGCACAATCAAGTTTTTTTGATCAATTCTCAATTCGACATCATTACCAAGAATTACTGTTCCATTGTGCATGTTATGAACACGATAAATCTTTATTAAGTTTTGTAGCAAACAAATTATCCTAGCCTTGATTAAGTTAAATTTTTGAAAAATCAATTTGCATATCTGGCTGTTGTTTCGTCTGTTTCTTTGTGTTAAATGTCGATACATGCAGAATTTAGCTCGTGCCATTCTATTGACAGAAAACTTTTAAAGCTGTTAAAATTTTCAATATCAGATGGAAGTAAATGCCACACGGGAAGACAATTTATTTCAACGTAGGGTGGTGGTTGGGTGCTATCAATTAACGAATAATTCTCATAAGGATCAAATAGTTGTGTTGTCGATAAGCAAGATGGAAGTGTGCAATCCAGATGTATCAGGGTACCTTAGCTGGAACCTAACTACCAACGACTATAGGTGGAATCGTTATTGCCTACGAAACAACAAGCTACGATGTGATCACATTAAGTCGCTGTCATGGGATATATCTTTTCATTTGGCCGAAATACAACATTACGCTATTTATAAACTGCAATTTCATAATGTGCACATGAATTGAATTATAAATTATAGAACATTATTAGTAACTGGCAACTTGACTTGTTTATACCTCAGCTTAACTCGAAACACGTATCATTTTAATCACATTCCAAGTCCCGAATGAAGGTCTGCAAGTGAAAAATCACCATTTGTGCTTTCTGTTACTTTGTTTGTCAACAGTGTTGAGCATTTGTGCGACTAAATTGATTCTCCATAATTGATTCGGCATTTAGATATGAACATTAAAAAATGTTTTACTCATCCTATGCCAACGTTGTATTGCATCGTACTTTCCGATTTAGTAACTAAACAAATACAACTAGATTGCAAGCATAAAGAACACTAAACAAAACCTAATAATGCCATCTCATTTTAATAATTTCTATAATGGTATCAAGGCTATTCTCAGGAACAAACAAGAAATTTTGTTCTCATCATTCATAAAACCAATGGTCAATATGATGTCAACTGATGTATATGCTCAACCCATGTTACGTTTTCAAACGCAAAAGTTGTTTACGAAATGCTGCAGGTTATAATAATGTTCAAGGCTGGTGCCTTTAGTTCACGTAATGCCTTCGTAGCTATATCAATGGCTATTGATCAGTCTGGCTCTTCTCTCGACGACACGTCTTCCTTTGGAAAGTTGCTAATGTAGTTCATTTTTTGTCTCGCCCTCTTAGATCTTTTATGGGTTAATGGAACATGCATTGACCGTTGCTGACCCAACAATGACTCAAGCGATCAAACATGGAGGGAACCGTTTCCATGATCTGCATGTGTGTTGGCAGATTCAAAGATTGCAGTAGTTTCCTTGAGAGCGGCAATGGCCAAACCGATCCCGTGAAAGTAGCTAACGACCCTCTTAATCTTAGTCAGAAGTACCCTGAGTGCTGTTCTCTGAGTGCCTTACTTGACGAATACTTTATGGTGTTGGGTCATGCAACAAACTGCATTCCGCCTCGTGGAATACCCCAGGTCGGTTGTGACATACAGGGATACAGAGAGCAGATGGTTATTTCTGTCCTGCGCGTGTGAACTACTATACCAAAACATACACAGTTCCCACGCCGGCATATAACCTAAAAATGATAAAAATATCTTATCCATGAATCAGCATAAAATAATTTTCAATGATTGGGTATGGAATTCTTGCAGAAAAGTGGGAGGAAAGAAACGTCAGCAGAATGCTGGTTGCATCAAGGTGGGATGAATGTCTTACCTTAACACGATGACACGCTGCATTTATAAATATATGTATATATCTCAGGAACTTTCTCGAGGTGAAGAACGTAATCGGTGAATTGTGAGGGTCGTTGTATTAAATGAAACAACCGAGGGAAATATATGTATGAACGTCTCTCTTATGAAGGTTGATAATATAGTAAAGACATTCATGGAGTTCAGTAATGTTTTGTTTTCATTAAAGTGAGCGTTTATCAAAACGTACTTTTTTCAACGAAAACCCTCAAGAAAGTTTTCTTAAGACGCCACCATATGAATATATTATATATGAAACATATATATATATATATATGTATATATATATATATATATATATATATATATATATATATATATATATATATATATATATATATATATATATATATATATATATATCAGGACATATATTTATCTATATAGAGGTGAAGATATATATATATATATAATCTCTATATATATCTCTATCTCTCTATGATATATATATCTCTCTCTATCTATATATCTATATGCCATCTATGCGTTTCATTCCAATGTTCTGTTGCTACCTTGTGTAAGCAGAATACGTCATGCTACGTTGCTTTATGATTTCGCACGCTGAAAGGGGCAAGTAGTCTACTGGAACGACTTTCTAGGGTGTAAGAGGTACGATAACTGAGTAGTTCCAGGCGGGCTTTTTCTAGCGTTCTTGTAATATTGCCAGTATTTCCCGTATTAAGATAGAATAGGCTGCTGGAATGGCTACAGTTACTTGTTCACCCTATATTATCATGAAATATCACTCATTGTAAGTGACTTCGACCCAAGCGAGATATTATCTGACAAATTTAAAGGAACTGGGGGAATCGCGCTTATTCATTTTGCTGATGTCATCAGTAACTCATTTAGCCTTCCCGCTGACGTCATTGCAGCATTAGCCAAATTCATGAAAATGACGTCGAATTGCCGTCTTTCACTTCTCATGCACCATATTGGAAGTCGAATCTGGCCACAAACATGATGACGTCTGTGCAGTGAAACGTGGTTAACACGAGCGGTTTGAGATATCCGTTTGTAGGTCACATTAACTATATACGGGTCAGGTTACCTGGATGTAGGTCAGATATAACTATTATAGGTCAGGCTACTTGAATCCGATAATGCATGTGTCCGTTTTCAACACTCTTCAAAACAAAAGCAATTGGTTGCTCTAACACAAATGAGCTTATACTCAATGCTAATACAATCACCCGTCGAGGTTTCACTCTCACAGGATAGTCCCTTGGTCAGGAAGTCTACTAGCATGTCATCTGACTTGCAAACTTAAAGGTTCCCCTATCTAAATGCTCTGCAACTCATGTAGCCTTCTCTTCGTGAAATTGCGGATCTTAGCCAGTGTATGAAACCGGAAACTTATCTTCCACCTGTGAAAGTAATTTGTCCTCACCAACGGTGAGCGTGTGAAACATGGCTCAGCTTTAACAATTAGTAATTTGAAGTCTTTTGTTGCACTTATAAAGATATTATAAATACTAAGATCTCCTCAGTTTTTAGGTAATTTATCAAACAAAGAACTATAATATGTCATACAAAAAAGTGGAGTGAAATAATGGTTGGTAAAGTTGTTAAAATGTAACATTTACACCCCTCCTTAAGTATTAAGTGGATTGGTTAATGCTGCTTGATTCATCCAGGTCCAGCATATAACCTAATAAGGACATAAAGAACAACGTGATATTCAATGAAGCATATCAATGTACACACCATCACATACGTCCACCTGTGAAAGTAATTTGTCCGAAAAGTGACTAAGTAATTTATCAAAACAAAGAACTATAATATGTCATACAAAAAACATATTAGTAAATAGCGTCTGTAACATAATGATTAAAAAACACCCCCGATTGTTTTAATGCTACAGTGAACCATTAAGGAGTGGAGTGATGAAGCATAAATGTTCCTACTCATCCGAAGTGAGTGCGTCTGACCCCGTACAGTGAACCATTAAAGTGGAGGATGAAATGTTCCTCAGCAGTATTGCGATTACTACTTGTAATAGCCAGTATTGACACTGGCGCCATCAATTCTATACCCCACAACCTTCTTCTCGTCATCATCTGGCATTGGTAGTGACTTGAACTTAAGTGAGTCCATACTATCTTTGTATATACGAGGCGCGTTTGCTCTGGCCACTGCTTGTATCTCCGCGAAGTAAACACATATTTGCCTTGGACACATACGCGGGCATTCACCTCGTCACTTCCTACCGTCGAGACATCCATTGACCTCTCTGACAGGACAGAGAGAAATTAAGCCAGAGTTCATCTTCGATTTTTCTCCTGTCGACATGTTGACATTTCAGTAGGTATTCCCACTGGTGAGCCCCTTTACTAGTCCAAGATCGCCAACCGCACAAGTTCATCGCTATTCCATGAGCATTGCGAAAAAATATCGACGATCTATCGGATGCAGCTGTGTGTAGACTATGGATGCATTTTTCGGCTGCAGATTCGCCAGATTTGAACTTCCTACTTTCCATCTTTATGATCCTGTAATACGCGGTGATCCGACAAGCAACTCTTCTTAAAATTTGCTGTCCCATATTCATTACGAATGAACCACTTTAACTGCATGTTTTGCAGAATAATCTATTGCCGTTTGGGCGATGATTCAACCAGGGAAAAGCTGTTTTCCAACTCGACTGAAAAGGTCTCATCCGATTTTGGGCACCATGCTGTTTGGCTGTTTCTCTTTTTTTCTCTCACATGTTTTAAGCTTTTTAGTCAGAGATTCTATTCCTAAAAACACACACTGGTTTGGCACCCTGAATCCAGATTTCGGACGGAGTTTGTCTTAGCCCTTGAGGATCCAGATGGACAATGTTTTCTACCTCACAATTCGAGCTATAGGGCCTAAACTAGCCATGGGTGCTTGAACTCACCGCTGCTTTTTGTGGTTATTCATAAGCTTTTGATGGGTATAAAACTTACCCTGCCTTACTAACTGTACCTACTGAGCAGTATATACCGTTTTCACTAAGAAATATGAAGCTGCGACTGATTCAGAAAGAGTGATGAGTTTTTGACCATATTTGATCATATTTGCCATCGAATTCATTCCGCAGATCAGTTTCAAGTAACTTGTCAATTTCACCTCGCCGCTTTTCTTGTTCGTTACTGGATTCCTAGATGTAGGTCAGGTAACTCAACTGTAGGTCAGGTTACTCAGATATGGGTTATACTTTGGTTGTATTAACACCTGAAATAGCATTTCATTTTGTTGTACCCGTTGCCCTTTGTATCACATTATGAGACAAGGTCAAACAATATAAAAACGCTATGACCACCGATGTGCGAGTGTAAATGATGCCAGTATGCATTCTAAAAACAATTATGGGTATTGCATAACATTTAACTATCTTGAAATCGGCATTCCATGCGATTTCATTTGATAGAACCCCAGCGTCAAGCGTTATCTTCTTCCTTATTGAATGAATAACCTGCGGTAGTTAAACTACCAATTGTAATTATGTTAGCCTTATGTTAAATATTGTTAGGGCATAGTTATGAAAGGTCAAGGTGATTTATTGTCACTCCGGAATAAACAGGGGCTAACCTCTCACCAATGCTTGCTGTTTTATTGGGAAATACTATGGAGGAGATGGGAGATTGTTTTACATTCTGCCGAGAGAATGACCTGTGTACATACAGCTATTTCTTGTTGTAGATCTATCTGTCAATATTGGATACATCATAACGGGATGAGTCAATGACAGTTAATGAAACTTGGTAACTGGATACAAAATCACAGGTAAAACCCGACGGTCTGGCTATTTACCGCTTGGGGCTTATGCTAAGTGTGACCGATCCAGTGCTTCCGCTTTAAAACCTGCATGGCGAAAATGGACGCGTACATCAATGTGTTGAAAGTATTGAATCATATTTGGCTTCTGGCTTCATACAACACATTGGTCGTTTTGATTGTTTTAAGTACTAGTTAATTTCTCATGTTGCTAACCTTTCCTACTGCTAAGCTTGGGTGTTTTCGTATAAGTCCGTATTTCACTTGCTCTTTGTATCCATCTTTCATTAGAGCATCATGATGACCTCAAATGTCTTTATATGGTGTTGACCTCTGTCATTTTGATATGACGGAATACTGAATTGGAAATATGCTTTTGTTTCACATGAAAGAGTATATTACATAAATCCAACTGTGGTGTCACTCACCCTGGTATCGCATCTACCTCATTTCGTTGTGGTGTTAAGATAAATGAATCCTGTAATCGGAGCATTCAAATCGTTTGAACCATTCTGTTAGTTGCCAAGTTGCATGGGTGTTGAACAGCGTACCTGTCGAGTTTCAGTTTACAAGTAGAACACAGTACGTGTATCCCAGTGTCAGTTGCAGCCAGTGTGTATCACTAACACATATGTCGTTGGCTTAATGTTTATAAACATCTCAACCAAATTCCTATAATCTGTTCCACAACTTCCCTCAGTAAATGCGCTTCTCCGTTTTGATATTATAGAACGATAACATTAAACAGATAAACATTTAAGGTTCAGATATAACAGTTAAAATGTCTCCGAGATGTCATCAACACAGCATTAGCACCTGGCTATTATTCTTCGTGGGACATGATAGCTAATCGAAGATTATTAATTATTTTCAGATGGCGACTACGTCCCAAGTATTGAATGGGATAGATCTGATACACGTGGCAGTGCTGAATTATTTTGGACAGTTGGGCAATTTTCGATACTCGATTGATCTATTAGGCAAATGTTACGTTGCCATTAACCACTTTTACAGGGTTTTTTCGGAAAGATTCACAGCAACAATTTTATTTCACAATACCTGAAGTAGCAACATCCTTGTTGGCCCCTAAGTGCGCACCACCTCGTCATCGCAGACAATGCACATCACCAGGTCGCTATATTGTACGTGAGTATCCCAATAGCTTATCGCATTAGGAGATACAGCAACTGCTAATGGAACTCAAAAGCTGGTGTGATTAACAACAAGTACGGACGGACACGGACAGAGGCTTGTCGATGGCTAGGTGGCACTCAGTGGAATTATAATTGTTTATTATGTTATTCATATCCATTTGAGAGCGTTATAATTATGTTGGTCTTTGAACTTGGTAATGTAGGGAAACTATCATCAGAAACCATTTTTCTGGCTGGCTGTCAATATATCACTATCAAGAGATGAGTGTTTTAGCGATCCGTTAAGCGTTGATCCAAGGTCGTAGAAGTTCGTATTTACTTGTGTTCACTAGGCAAGCATCTACGTATTTTGGACTAGCCCTTCTTCCACCCGCTTTATCAAGCATTTTCATCGATTGGGCGCCGGTTTATACTTTTGACCTTTTAATATCCAATGACATCCTGTTTACATCTTACGTGTGAAAAAATATTCATATCATGATGTTTGACCCGACATCGGCGATACTCCATCGATTAAAACTGACTTGACAGCGTAACAATTCATACCTATATTGTAGGCACGTTTTACTCGTATTTTGGGCAAATTTTTCCTGTATTTTGGACAAGTTTTAACGGTATTCTGGACCCAAAACTAGGACACTAGCCACATGCACGTGCTTATTTTGTCAGTGAACCAGACAAACAACCTACGCGTCCGTCCTACAACACGCATGGTCGATTTCATGGTTGTGTCCCTTTCACACTGCTGGAGGAATTTATTACAAAAGACTTACATTGCAAACGAAATGAACGCATAGAGTAAATTGCTGGCTGGAACACTGTTACGTTGTAAATATTGCACGATAGCAGACAACAAATGCCATGATGTGAGGTTTCTTTTTCAAATTTCTTTTTACCGGCGATACTAAAATTCTTTACTTAACTATTGTCCCTGGGAGAAGCTTATATTGATCGTCTCAAAGTGATGACCTGAGCAACGACTGTAATTATATCAGATGCTTATTTCCAAGACACCTTAGTATATGCAGTAAAGTCTTCTTGTTTCAGAACAAAACCATATGGCTTGCTGAGCGAAAGTTAATGATCCAAAA
Source organism: Urechis unicinctus (assembly GCA_034190875.2). NCBI lineage: Eukaryota > Metazoa > Annelida > Polychaeta > Xenopneusta > Urechidae > Urechis > Urechis unicinctus. The sequence continues at coordinate 25,262,857 of CM067343.1, forward strand.
AGGCGTTCAACTCATATGAATGAAGCGGTGGCTTTCACAAGACAATATCAACGCACGAGGGCACTATTATTTTTTCATATTTTGCAATGCGATTAATTATTGCAGCCAATTCATACAACATTCTGCGTCAATCTATGTACATGCTCAACAAATAAAATAAATTAAATATAGCCAACGTTATGACAGACTATCTCACTATAAAAAGTGTCAACAAGCGGAAGATGTCGGATGACTGTCATGGACAATTACTTTACACTGTACACGAGTCATATTTGCAAGAAAAGTCTCTTTTTTAAAGTCTAAAATTCAATGTATCACACGAAATATTGCTCAGTATCACACGCCGGTTATTGCCTTAACTCCAGCCAAGTAGAACACAAAATGCACAATCAAATAACTCACGGGTGCATCCATTGACGAGCACATCACTTATTTGCATGTGTATACTTCCCTCCGCTCCGAACATCGATTACAAGTCACCTTGCAACACCAAACGAACTTGCAATCGCATTGGTAGATCTTGGTGTATTGGTGAGTATTGTATCCCCGGCCACAACACAAAAATTCGCAGCTGTTCAGGGCGTTACTCGATCGGTTGCACGTACGTCCGTGTGTTCCTAACGACCCCGTAAAGCTGTCAGCTTCACAATAGCTGGACGACGTATTCAAATACACCAAATCTGCCCTGCGGGGCTTTTTGTGTAGAGTCTTAGATCGTTCGAGTTTGATGAAGACAGGTTTCTGAGCACGTCGACCCCTAACGGGGATCACTTTTTTAGCTTTGGAAAATTTGTAAGTGAGTCTGTCACCTATTTCGCGGAATGGTGGCAGCTTGGCCCAGCAGGTTTTGATTGTACAGGCCCCAGAGGGTCCGTGACATTTGCACTCAATCTTCTCTTTCACTGCCTGAAAAAGAACAAAACAGTTATGTTACTGAAACAGAACAAGACAGATAAGTTACTGACTAAGGCACAGCAAGTACTTCAGGAAGCTGCAGGCCATTCATTTGAACAATCACAATACAATTAAGTTCAACAATCCATTAGTTTGATTCATCAAACGATTAATAATTTTAATAGCCTCTCAATTAACTTAAGTCCAGTTGCAAGTTCCTCTAGAACATCCAGTCAAGATAAGTTGTCCCTTTTGCATGCGAACATCAGTTGAACCGATTCCTAAAGTGGCCACGTTTTCCTAAGTCAATTTCCCGTCCACATGATTTATGATTGAATCTCCTTGTTTTCGATGATCCTGTGATTGGATTATGTGATGAGCTGGTTTTCTTGAGGTATTTGCGTATCACACTACCTGTGAATTAGCAGAGAGCCCCCGCCATATGAGAGCCGTTCCCGTGGCGTTGTGGTAAACTGCCTCGCCTTTCGACCCACAAGGTTTGAAAACCTGACCGGCTCCCCGTGACTCGGATGATCACGTTAAATGGCGGTCCCATCTCCGAAAGGGGATGCACCCGACCCGGTAGCCCAATGGTACCGTGGTGGACCTTCGTACAAGCGGCGTGGGTTTCGCAGCCCGGTCTTCACAAAGAGTGACGCTGGACCTAAAGGGGTGCTGTCCACGCATCACAATCACCCTCGTCCATCACCGTCACGATATCACCTCGTTCTTGAAGGTGACGGTAAACCCCAATATTATCATTACTCGCCATATGAACCCCATACATGCGTCTTATCAATCAAAGAATTCTAGCCATCAATTAAATTAACACAATATATAAACAAGCAATCATACACAAGGTTTGGTCGCGTGGTGAATGACCAAACACAAGGCTCATCGTTGCGTTATAAAGAAATTATTAACCCTCAGCAAGACCCGTATCACTCACACTCGCTTGGGAATGGCGCGCAGGAATGATGCGCAAGAATGGCGCGCAATTATGCAACAAGAGAGGGAAAGACCACAGACACACAGACACACAGATACAGACACACACACACACGCTCTTGCGTTCGATGAAAGGATTACCACATCGTCTTTATTAAACACATTGGTAGTTCATGTAAGTAAATATATTAAGCTTTCACATATTGATCATCCATGGATTTTCATCGTTTCAGAATTAATGCTTAATATCTCCTACCATTAATCCATAGCAGCAGAAATAACCACCCGCAGCCGCAATAATCATGTGTATGTCTACCATAAAGTGCGTCGTCATAGACTAGTATTGTTTATATTGATTCTTATCGGTTGATATCGATGATTACATAAGGTGCGGCCCCTGAGTGTGTGGTCACGATTTTCTCATTATCATATCATTTGTACTATCTCCCAATCCTATGCACCCCACACAGTCACAAATACTCAGACGAAACAGTCCACTTCAGGCATGCAAAGCCTCGTAATAATACTTTACTCGTTAACACCAACGGTCTGCCTAAGGAACGCAAAGCCTTAAAATACCCTACTCGTAAATAGGCTTTGGGAGGAGGGTATTCTTTACCTCTCGGTCTCCTCAGAGATACCCCGCTCTGCACCTCAGTGCCAAGTACAGGTGACTCATGATGGGCATGAAGGTGCCTTGCAAATGCGCCACACTACTTCAATAAATTTGAGATAAGTATTCGTATGAAAATACTCCCATAGGGGTAAAAATTTACATATGCGAGGACTGCTTGCGAGTGAAATGGGACTGTCAGCTAGGCATTGACATTTTTTAACAAAGCCACCTATTATAATTAATTCATAAACGCGAGTGACAAACGACAGGAACGATAAAACTCTGACATATATATTTTGCTTGTTATGGGGGGGGGGGGGCTTTTTCTTGGGTGAGAATGGCAACGTTGTTTATGGCTTAAAACTGGTAGCTTCACCCGACGACTTGAGAAATTCCGCAGCGTAGAATGTGTTTTATGATGGATCGGGGTGTTTTTTTATGTGAGTGTCGCGGGACCAGGTGAGAGAGAGTGTGTGCGAGAGCGGGTGGCCGGGGGGACGTGAGCTGTACCCAACTCACCCCAGCCCCTAACCCACCACAAAAACACATACCACAATAGATAATTGGCGTAATGTCAATGACGTCTGGTTACTGTGAAATATAGTGTCAAGTGAACGAAAACAGATCTTAACGTCAGTGCAGAGGAAAACAGAAGTCCTCGCATGTACTGAGGTGCGCATTGACGGGCATTAACCTATGTGTTTCTCATTGTTTTAAAGTCATGGAAATTTCACTTTGAACACATTAACAAGTATGCTTAAGGGAAGGGTCCTGTTACAATAATGAACAAAGGCTGCTGTGCTAGGCATTTTAAAACCAACGATTTGTGTATCCAATAACATTTTGGATGATATAACACCTTCAATAAACACGCAGTATATGACGGTTTTTTTACGAACAGCCGCAAATACCAGTAAGTCACGCAATGGATTTCGAACACCGATAATTTAATGACGAAACAAATGTTCGCTACAAACTTAGGAACAATTATATAAGATTGGTAGATCTTAAAAAGAAGGAATACACTACCGAACTAATTGATCAATATTTGTCCATCTAACAAAAATAAGAAATTGCAATTCAAAGTCTAACGATATTCTTTCTGTTGCGCAGCATATAGCTTAAGTAGATATCAATTTATTTGCGCAAACTTAGCTAACATAGAAAACATTAATTCATTGCTAATTCATAGTTGATGTTAAGTTATCAGCGTCATACGTCATCCTACGTCCAATACTTACCACGGAAGACATCCACAATTATCACAGAAATACTATTTCAGGAGTACTATTACTCTTAGATATTGCGTTTTGCTATGTGAGGTGGAACAGAACTATGATTATTTTATAAGCACGAAAGTCATCAGGTGAAATGACAAATGAAATGTGTTAATCTGCCTTTCAGAGTCATCCATGATGATGCAACAATCGAATACAAAAATTGAATCATGAGCGACTGAGCGAATCGTGTGTGACAGCGATTCTTGGATCCAACCCTTTGAAATAGCCGCTACTTTCAAAATTAATCCTGCTGCGAGTGATGGCGGTGCAGACTACCGTCGAGGTATCGTGGAATATTGCTTAAACTTGTATTGCATGTCCACATTTGTGCGTTTTATTATAATTAACGCGTCATATACACTCGACGATTCATCAGCAACTTTTAGGATATAAATAACTTGACTACATACCTTCCGACCGGCTCTGTTGTTGTGAAGGTTCACCAGAGTTCGTGAATCTTCCCGAGGAAGTTCTTTAGCGTCCATAAAGATCCGAGCAAAGTTAATTCCATACTTTATATCAGCACTGCATCCACCCCACTTAAACCCCGCCGAGCCCCTGCGTCCCTCCATCTTGGATTTGTCGCAGCCGCAACTTGTTAAATTGCCTTGACTGCAGGCTTGCGTTATGGTATAGGCAACCCCCGCCGACCGTACAGCGTGTAAATATGCCATCTCCTTCGTAACTGAAAATATCCACAAATAAATATTCACACATATTCACACACACACACACACACACACACACACACACACACACACACACACACACACACACACACACACACACACATATATATATATATATATATATATATATATATATATATATATATCCTATATATATATATATATATATATATATATATATAGAGATATATATATATATATATAGATATATGTATATGTGTGAGTGTGGGGTGTATATATCTATCTATCTAGGGGATATATATATATATATGTGTGTGTGTGTGCGTCTGTGATATAGATATATATATCTCTCTCTCTCTCTCTCTCTCTCTCTCTCTCTATCTCTCTCTCTATCTCTCTATATCTATCTCTCTCTATCTCTATCTCTCTATCTCTATATCTATATATATATATATATATATATATGTATATGTGTGTAAATATAAATATATATACATCAATATATATATACATTTTACTGCAGTTTCCTCTTCCATTCCCGAACATGCCAACAATTATATTTTTGACTGACTTTAATGGTCAACTCAGCTGCAGTGGTGTATGACTGGTAAAAATAATATATGCATACACATATCGCTACACCAGTGATTATGTGTTTATTTATCTGCCGTCACGTGGTTTTCTCACAAACCCAAGACTGTTCCCCAAGTGCGGTTCCCAATATGGCATAAACCCGCTGCCCTGTTCGCGATACGAACCCTCGTCGCTGGGATTCACCAGGAGGAGATACAGAGAGAAGTTTTCTTGAATCGTGAAGGAATGTGTCAATGTTATGTGACATCAATAATGGGGTGATGGGAAACCAGCAACTGACAAAGTGTCCGCAATGGAGAACACCTACAACGTTGTCAATTTCAGCAAAAATCGGGATTGCTCCTGAAATTAATTACCCGTGATAGCAAACTGATGGCATTGGTAGATTTAGTATTGGTAGGCTTTTTAGAAATTTAGTCAATGGTTTTGTTGAATAATCCATACATGAATCGAAGATTCATACAATGATTGCTAGTTTGAAAACACGAGAAACACGGAAGTACAGCCATGTATGAATGCTACACCGTTAGTTAGCTCTTTATATTTGAGACAAATTATAACTTTTTTTAAAACAAATCATAATTTTTACAAAAGCGATATCTAACGTGCTGTCAGTGTCACAGACAATGAGGGTCATGAGCTATTCTTATGCAGCGCACATCATGTGACAAAAACATGTCCGCCGCGCGCCAGTATAGGAACGCGCCGAAAAATATCGTGAGAAAATGGTGATGATAAAATACAAAACGAGGTAAATGCGCTTCATCAAAATATGTCCTCTGCAAAGTAATACCTTGGCGATATGGGTTATTTTGCTATGTGAAATCGAAGACTGATTTCGAATGAAATACAACTGCGTATGGCTTGGGCAGGTCTCGGACGTAACATCAGCATATAGGCTGAATGCCTTGGGTCTTGTAACCAGCCTTTGTCGTAGGCGGGTGTCTGTTAAGCGCATGCGACCGCTAACACGGGTTCAATCATCAACTTCCAGTAAGAAACCTCATGCTATGGCGAGATATATGTGATATTTCGTGGGGTGCTTTGCTGGCAATATAGATACGCCAAAGAATAAGTAGGATTTAATATAATTTCATTGTCTAAGAATGATACAATCCGGGTCTGCAAGTTCAGATACTGTCCCATTACCATTGAAAGTATGTAAATTTACGGTATGTAAATTTTGCTAAAGTAACTTCCGGAGTAATTTTCTCAAAAGCCGCACTTAATGATTCATGCATACACGCCTTATTCAGAAGTTACCATCATTCCTGGTGGAATGCTCCAAACATGAAAGGAATAATGTGAGAAAGCATGTGAATGTATTGATTCTCCGCCAGCCTGGGAATGTCTCCTTGGCGAACGTAAAGTTTAGCTTGGAACTTTAAATACACAATTAACTTCTCAACCTCTGGCAATAGAAGGGCGGGGTGTTGTCGGCTGAATTGTATATGTGTTTAATTTGACAGTTTGGTGGTAACAGCTTATCGTAACCCCACCTGGGCCAAATAAAACCCCACTCAACGAGTCATTCCCTCAACCTACGTAGATGAAAATTAATTTAAGCACCCACGCGTTAATTCAATATTAACCAAATCACACAGTAAACTCAACCAACATTGTCCTGTTTATTGAAATCACTTGGAATTGGCCAAATCTGTAATTGTTGTTCCGAATGGTAACGGTGGTTTTTCCTCAGTGCCACCTCGGGCCAGCCCTTTTTTATGTTAAAGCTACGAGTGTTATTGTGAGTGAAACTCCAATTTGGAATCACTTTTGTGTTCGTTGACACCCACGACAAAATATTGCCTTTACGGGGAATGAGCTTGTAAGAAAGTGACCAATTATATGTCATCTACACCGGAAGTGTTACTTGGTGACACTGGAGACATAACCTGCGGTTGAAATAGCACAAATTCCCCAGAAATAAATGCCTTTTTCGGATTTGATCAAACTATGTAATTATCAGCTGGGTTTCCGAGGAGCGCCTTTTAAAACGTGATTTATCACCATATTCTAGAATTTGAAATGAACACCGACTTTAACTCAACATCCAATTTGTCCAATTGGTTCTCCTAGTTATTGTGAGGAATTCGTACAAAAACAAGTGATTATTGGTTCACGGAATGTTGGCGATACATTTTTGTGGACCACAATGATATGACGTCATATAACCTGGCCTTCTGTTACACTCATACGCTTCCCTGATCTCTAATTATGCAAATCGTGTCCCTGATTACTAATCAAAATATCAGTAATTAATGTCGACATGAAGACGATTCATCTTGAAAACAAGTCACAGACGCGCTGTTATTAGCGACGCAAGTAGCTTTTGTGAGTGGAAAAATGTGTTGTCTCATTTATCACCCAGGGACTGTTCGTGTACTATGCTACAGCGTCAATTGAGAGACATCACTCATGGTCTTGTTTTCGTCGAAATGAATTAGACCTCATTTCAAAACTAGTTTTGCAAAGAGTTTACTGACGTAAAACGTGTCAGCATCAATGGCCGGTGGAATGTTGGGTATTTAAGATGTTCACTTGTCAATTTGCCCACTGGAGGCAATCTGATGATATGGTTGAAGGGGTTGTCGCAGTATGGCACGTCGGAACGTGCTTTTATAAATTAGAAGTCACTGCAGGTGTAATAAGACGACGGGATATAATCGATTTGTTTTTAATGAACCAATGCTTAAACGACCCGTCGCACCTCTTAAGATTGATTTCAGTCATATTTCACACAAAAATTTATATTAAATTCAACCAGTTAGATGCTACAATCTTATCATTACAGGGCAGGATGTTTTTTTCTGCCAAATAGATTTTGAAACATTTAACAAGATTTTGCACTGGTCGTTGGATTGGGATCGAAATGTTTGAGCGCCTTAGAAATCCTATTGCTGACGGTACTTACATTTCCCATGTTAACATCCGGAACAATTGAGGAGACTCACATTTAAAATATGACGAACAAGTGAAAGACGACAATGGTATGATGAGGAAGGGCACTGATTTGAGGCACCGACTACCTCGTGGCAGCGCTGCCGGGTGGGAACGAGCGCACCCTTTTTGTTGAGAAAACTTCAAAGACAATTTATAAATGCTAAGCATCTTACCCAATAGCGGATAGAGACTGTTCGGGACTCCGGAGCAGTTCCAACGATGATCCCGAAACTGAAACTGACACTCAGCTAGGCCAAGTTTCGATCCTTCTCCCACGGCAATGATGGCTCCGGGGTGCGTCTGGCAGAGAGTGCGTTGACGCGGTGCCAGGCCGGGAATCTTGTTGCAGATAAAGGAGGCGGATAGAGCGACGACAGAGGAGAGAGCTCTGTGGAAGGAAAAGAAAACAAAGCAGTAGACATAGCAGTAGACTAGAAGCATGGATGGAGCGGAGGCTGTGTGTCTGGTCGCGGACCTCCGTCGTGGAACCAACGCGAGGATGGTCTGGGTGAGGAGGTACAGAGGCCGCATGACGGGGATGATGAGGTGTGCTCTCGTTACAACGTCTCATCAATACAACCTTCTCATTTTCAGCCTTCACTACCCATAGCTCAATGATTATCTAACAATTTCCACAAACTTTTCCTCCTCTTTGTTCACGATTGCGAGCATATCCGGCTCGGATACGCACGAAATGACGTCGTCTTCATCGACGTTGGTGGTGTACCACCACCTGTGGTAATATCACCTCCCTGTGGTTGCGTCTCGCCCCACCAATTCAAATTTCTCAGTCATAAAACACCTGGTTTTACATATTTTTCACATTGATAAAGAAATTTTCGAACTTATTCCTTTTCGTTAATTCTTTCGAACGCGATTAATCACGCGAGCTGTTGCATAACACGTGTAGCGTGGTCGATCTGTTCACGTTGCCTTGGCAGTAGACGCGGATCGTAGAGACGTACGCTCCACCCACTTCAGAGAAAGTTACTGGCAACTAAGTTTTGATAAGGCTCCTAGTACCCTATTTGACTGTTAGAATAGACGCACAGAAGAAAAAAAATCCGCTTAGGAACATATCAACGTGGTCTCCTTGCGCTCTCCTTTGCGAGCTGTTAAAAGTCAAAAAGAAAGTAAAAAGTGTGAAAAGTCATGTATGACTGAGTCTCGTGGCGGAGTATTCGGCCCGAGTCCCACTACCAGAAGCTGTTAAAATTTGTCGCTTCACGAGTCTGCTGAGGGGTCGGACCAGCGACAATTTATCTACTAGCTTGTCTATAAACCTTTCTTCTCCGCTTGCTCGTAGCGACCCTATAGCCAACGTGTCCTTGCCTTTAGCGTAGGAGCTGAAAGTCATGTTGCGTATAAGGCTTTATCCGAGATGGTCATTGGAGGGTTGGGACAGAGCGAAAGAGAGGGGCCCAGTTTACTTTAAATAAAGTTTATTCGCTGACCTCAACCCGAATTACAGTGACGAGCTAATACAAACGCCGCATTGAGTCGTGTAATTAAACAAGTGTGAAACGGGTGCAAACGGAGTGACTCTATTCCAATTTCGACCCCAAATCATCTGCGAAACTTTTACCACATAGTACCCGAGAGACTCCGTTGAAAGCGTGGCTATTGTGTAGGGGACCTGAGTGATCTATAAATCTTCCGTCTACACCCGTGTCAGGTCGGTTCGCGAGCGAATGCATTCCAGCAATTTAAAGAGAGCGCGTGTGGGGCATCTGATTGCACAATAGTCAGGACGTCAATAAAACTATAAAATGAAATATACAATGAATCAACGACTGAAGAGTGAAACTTACACGAGACACAACTGCAAATGCTGTGGCGAGTTCATGGCGCGACGTCGACGGTTGAACCTGACTGCTTTCAAGACACCTGCAAAATGTCGTCTGCTTCAATCTCGCCTATCTATACAGTCGATTTGGATTCGCGGTTTTTTGTGGGGGTGGCATACCTATCTCGTTTATGCACAGCATAAATGTGCTGTGGAATTGTCGACGGACTTAACTCGTCCGTCACTCGCTGATTCTACCTTCATAAGGTGCAAAATATATATAATTGTTATGTATGTTTCATATAAATCATGGTAATTGTTCTTTTTGTTTTGCCAACCTACTTCACACCAACCTAGTGTTTTTGCCTTCACGGCACCTACTGAAAACAGGTGAGAATGACTTGAGTTTACATGTGTACTGTTTTTGAGACGTCCCCTTCGCAGGACTATTCGTTTGTTTATTGGGAAACTACACAACCAGCCGGGTGAAGCTAGCAAACAAGAGCCGCATTCGTCATCCTCCCCCGACGTATTCTTTTAGCACCAAACAACAACCTTATGGGTTCTGGTGCCTTATAACGTCAACTGACCCTTCGCATTCCGTGTTTCGGGTAATACCCGACGGCGGCGACCCGACACCTTTCTCTCGCGCTCGATTGTAAGCATCGGGAAATATCGGTTATTCGCTGATACTTCGCTCTCCCAAAGTCTGGACTCCACCTCCCTAAACTATATTCTTTCGCATAACTATAATCGTCTTTCTTAAGCACTCACTCACGTATTTGATGAAGATAAGGCGTGTGTTTTTTGCTCTTCAAAATGCTCTATTTCCAAACGAGCCAATGTTTTCCTCCCTCTATACATCCGTTCGAAATTATCTTTGAGGAATTCAAACTCCCTTTTGTTGAGGGCATTGCAGTACAGCGAAAAAAGTCATTCCACGAGAGGAGAATATTCACGCCAGCAGGGAATAAACCCGTAAAGCTCATTCCCTGAACAATAATTACTAAAACCAATTAATAAATGTATTGTTATGCGGATTTCATTAAAATAAAATGAAGACTCACGACTGCAATTTTTGAAATACAATAATTATCTCCCGTTTGGTTTAATCTAAAAAAATCCGTGTCTTGATCAGCTTAATTTATTTGAAATAGCGCACGAGACAACATGCATCACCTTGTTATTCTTGGCGTACAGGAGGAGTCGTTTCCCCTGTCAGCGACCTCAACCACCTTTTCTCGCCCCATAAGCAATTATAATTTCCACCATTACCACCTTTTCTTGCTTGTCTTTTTACATAAACAATTTTAAAACATTGCGCCTTTGGATTCTGGTGCCAACCAGTCACTTGCGTACGCCATTATATTCGCTATGAATCGTTATCCTGGTCCCTATATACCTCTCGCTTCGCTTAACCCGCTAAGATTGCACCACAGCACCAACCTGCTGGGTGCCATGTGGTGCTAGAAATTGGCACCAGAATAATTGAGCCACCTATGACGCAAGTACCCCCAATTACTTGCATCATGACACCCTCCTAGCATTTCAGTTCACCCTATCGTTTACATCACGGTACCAACCAATTGCTTACATCACGGTACCATCCAATTGCTTATATTATGGTACCAACCACTTGCTTACTTCACGGTTCCACCCACGGAACCAACCAATTGGTTACATCACGAGACCAACCAATTGCTTACATCACGGTACCAACCAATTGCTTGCATCACGGTACCAACCAATTGCTTACATCACGGTACAAATTAATTGCTTGCATCACGGTACCAACCAATTGCTTACATCACGAGACAAACCAATTGCTTGCATCACGGTACCAACAAATTGCTTACATCACGAGACAAACCAATTGCTTACATCACGGGGCCAACAAATTGCTTACATCACGGTACTGGCCTATCACTTACATCACGGTACCCACATGTCACTTACATCACGGTACTGGCCTATCACGTACATAATGGTACCCACCTATCACTGACATCGCGGTACTTGCATATCACGTACATCACGGTACCCACCTATCACGTACATCACGGTACCAACCTATCACGTACATCACGGTACTGGTCGATCACTTGCATCACGGCACCCACTGACGGAACCATTCCCTCTCATCATAGTACACCTCATCACTGACGTCACGGTACACCCCCCTCCCCTCCCCCCTCACAGACCCTCCCTTGCATCACAGTACACCTGACCGCCTAAACGAAGGTACCCACCTTTCACGAGTGTCTGTCAAACCTAGTAGCAACAGGAAGACAAGCAGCCGAAGTGATGTATACCGCCTCAATGTCTTCCATCTCGTCACAATCCTCATTTTCACATCTATCAATACCCAGAATTATCATTTCCATGGCCTGTGTAATTCCCGTTTGGTTGAGTCACGATTCATGATATCCGTGGTGGTGCGGATGGGATCATCTGTGCTCATGTGAAGACAGCTCTGTTAATACGATATCGTTAAACAGGTTCTATCAGCCGAGAAAAGTCACTTCTTGAGATTCTTACATCAACATAGAGTTCGTCAGCAATCACTCCTGAGAGGGACAGTCACTAGGAAGAAATATGGAGGCCTCTTACTTAACGAGCTTTACCGAGAGAAGTGTCAAGTTTGACACAACCACCCTTAAGTCATTTTTCAGCCATGTCACTGAAGCGAGTGTGAGTCGACTCGTGCTGGGGGAGCCACACGTCAAAACTCGGTTCTAACTGGATTTGTCTCGACCTTTTATGAGCATTCATTGAGGTGAAATGACTGCGTTACCGATCCCCGCAGTTTCCACCAAGTCAAGCTGGGTTCTATTTAACTCAGACGATACATGCCTGTATACTTTCCGTGGGCACACAATAGCTACAAGTGGGAGCTATTATGTCAGGCAAAATTGAATGTAAACCCGTGGTAGAGAGAGGGTGTGTGTGTGTGTGAAAGGTAAAGATGAGTCGCGTGGGTCTCGGGGACGACGCGATTGTCTCATCACATCCACGGGTCGCGACGCGTTGAAGACAGCAGTGGTTGTCTGTCCGTCACGCTAGGGGGCAGGACGATCTCTCGTCGATTTCCTTGTGATGGGGAAGCGGTGGTCGTCTGCGCGGTGCTTTTTAACACCCGCGCTATTTCGGATACGCTGAAATTGTCAGGTGGTCCCCACGAGAATGTCGCGCGGAATGCGTTCCTGGGCAATAACTATGTATTTTTTACACTATCGTGATAGTCAGACTAGCCAACGCACCGATGCGGTGTCTGCACACCGAGGCTTTTGCACGCAAGGCATGGCTTTTTAAAAATTGTATATGATCCAAACAGCATCCCTTCTTTAAAATGCAACAATAAATGCAAACACAACTTCCATATAATCTATGATGATTGGAGGTCTTACTGACGCAAGAATGCATGGAGAGGCCTAGGAAATGGGTTCGCCATAAGCACTTGGGTTGATTTTGGGGACTGAAGTATTTTCAACAAATTAAGAAATTGTGTTTAAATCCCTCCTCATTGCTGCCAAGTGATTTGACCTTTGTCATAATCCTCTTTAAAGCGAAGCCTTATGATATTTGAAGTTGTCTACTCGAGACGCCAAGTATATTTGCATAGAGTTGATAGACCTCAGCAGACATACAAGCTTACGAAAGTGAGGTGGATTGAGTTCGTACCTTCGCTCCTACTCCCTCCCTCCCCACTCCACCCTTACTCCCGACCATAAAAACCGAACTCCCTCGCCCCAAACGTGACAGGTCAGGTGGGCGAGTGTATTATTGTCGTGGGTGAGATAATGAGTGAGTGGATTAATGGGTGAATTATTGACGGGATGCGTCCATTATGTTAATGATGATGGTTGGGGGTGCAAAGTGGGCGTGGTTTGGTGCATAATAAACATGACTGGCTGCAATATGTGCCGAAGTGGGTGCATCATTGAATGTGAGTGCATCATTGAATGTGAGTTCATCATTGAATGTGAGTGCATCATTTAATGTGAGTGCATCATTGAATGTGAGTGCATCATTGAAGGTGAGTGCATCATTGAATGTGAGCGCTTCATTGAATGCGAGTGCATCATTGAATGTGAATGCATCATTGAATGTGAGTGCATCATTGAAGGTGAGTGCATCATTGAATGTGAGCGCTTCATTGAATGTGAGTGGGTGCGTTATGGGCAAAGTTGGATCCAATATTAACATGGGTAGGTGCATTATGATAGAGGTGAGCGTCTTGAAAATGTTTAGGGGGGTGGGGGGTGCATTAGGAGCGTAGTAGGTCGCGTAAATTTACGAGCGTGATTTGGTGCATAACAGGCATGACTGGCTACACCAAGCGCATAGGTGGGTGTGATGTGAACGTGGGTGGGAGCCTTATTAGCATTTGCTGGGTGTGATGTGAACGTGGGTGGGTACATTTTTAGCATTTGGTGGGCGTGTTGTGAACGTGGGTTGGAGCCTTATTAGCATTTGGTGGGTGTGTTGTGAACGTGGGTGGGGTCATTTTTAGCATTTGGTGGGTGTGTTGTGAACGTGGGTGGGGACATTATTAGTATTTGGTCAGTGGGTGGTGAACGTGGGTGGGTACATTTTTAGCATTTGGCGGGTGCGTTGTGAACGTAGGTGGGTGCATTATTAGCATTTGGTGGGTGTGTTGTGAACGTGGGTGGGTGCATTATTAGCATTTGGTGGGTGTGTTGTGATCGTGGGTGAGTGAATTTTTAGCATTTGTTGGGTGTTTTGTGATCGTGGGTGGGTGCATTTTTAGCATTTAGTGGGTGTGTTGTGAACGTGGGTGGGTGCATTATCAGCATTTGGTGGGTGCGTTGTGAACGTAGGTGGGTGCATTATTAGCATTTGGTGGGTGTGTTGTGAACGTGGGTGGGTGCATTATCAGCATTTAGTGGGTGTGTTGTGAACGTGGGTGGGTGCATTATTAGCATTTGGTGGGTGTGTTGTGAACGTGGGTGGGTGCATTATCAGCATTTGGCGGGTGTGTTGTGAACGTGGGTGGGTGCATTATCAGCATTTGGTGGGTGTGTTGTGAACGTGGGTGGGTGCATTATCAGCATTTGGTGGGTGTGTTGTGAACGTGGGTGGGTGCATTATCAGCATTTGGCGGGTGTGTTGTGAACGTGGGTGGGGCATTTTTATCATTTAGTGGGTGTGCTGTGAACGTGGGTGGGTACATTATGAGCGTTCGCTGTGTGCATTAACAGCGAGGGTTGGTAAGAGACAGCTCGTGACAGACAAACGGCCGAGACGCCCCTTCAACTGTAAACAAGTATAAACCATGCAAGGATGTTGATCATTGGGTCGGATGTTTGAAAACACTTCAGTTTATTGCTACAACAATGATGTTCTGTCCTAACAAGTCACAGGTGTTTGGCTCGGAACCCACGATCGGAAACCTAACATGGACTGCCCATACACCTGTGATCATAAATGCCAATACTAACCTGACTGTTTACAGAACAAGATGATCAGATATTTTATTTCAGATAACATTTTTTTATGGGTATCATAGATAAGAGATTATCGATCAACCATACAGATGTAGGTTTCTATTCCTAGATCTGGAAGGCAAACAGAGACAAATGTGCGGAGGTGTGATGGTATAACAATCCAGACAAGCTAGACAAGAATCTATGTTTGCTATACCGATTGCCACAACGACACTGTGGCATTTCATGTACTGGAAAGTAACACGTCAAACACACGCTTTTCAAAAAAGGACAACTGGAAACCGACTCTCAAGTATTACCATATCTTGATACCTTCTCCCCGAGGTAAAAGGGTATACCTTATAAATACGACCCGTTCTCCGCGCGCGATAACTGGTGTGCAATGATGGTATGTTTTGACACCTGATTTGTATCATTGCACTTTTTTACAACAAATTGTATTAATTTTACCTGATGTGGATACATTGTTTACATTTAACCCTTGATGTGGATACATTGTTTACATTTAACCCTTGATGTGGATACATTGTTTACATTTAACCCTTGATGGAGATACATTGTTTACATTTAACCCTTGATGGAGATACATTGTTTACATTTAACCCTTGATGTGGATACATTGTTTACATTTAACCCTTGATGGGGATACCTAAAAGAAATCAAAATAAAACTATAAGTATACCGTAACGGCTTTGATAAAAATCATACGACAAGCCAATCAAAGTCACGTGGTGGGGTGTCTTGGCTTCTCATTGGCTGTCAATTAACATGTCAGCTGAACGTAAGGACACTTGGATGATAATGCATCATTTGAATTCACAACGTTCCGCCGTCAATTCAAAGCAAACCATAGCTGCGTCTAACAAACAAAACGAGAACTCAAAGCTACTGATAGATCGTTTCTTATTATATTTCATAATTTTATAATTCTTAAGACAACATGCATTGTCATCGCACGTGGTAGATTGCATTGTTACGTCATAGATGTCACGTGGGACGCTTCAAAATGGCTGTGTGTAACATGTGTTCGGAAATATACTCCACAAGATTCCCTTGTACTCATTGCAATGTATACTTTTGTGAATTATTGGTTAATTAGCGACTCCGGAACCCGGCCCTCTCCCTTCAACAGCCCCCCCCCCCCCACACACACAACCCGCACTCCATCCACGCAAAGAAAGGACAATCACGTGACGCCAGCTGGGTAAGTATCGAAGGAATGTGCTCGTCACCCAAAAAAGTACATATTCCGCACGCCAATGATCCAGGCGTTTTATGGAAACTGCGTCGGGTGCCACGAACACATCTGGATGGACAAATCTTCACACCCATGGAGTTCCGACTTTATCTTGCCCCAAGGAGGTACGTCAATAAGAGGGTAAACGGAATATGATTTGTGGGGTATTTGGGACAAGTACTCCAGACAAACAGCCTCAGGTTAAGTGGCCACGGCGAGATGAAGTCGGAGATAAGTCGACCGTAATTGGCCGATTATTTCCGCCATCCGACAAGAACGGCTAATGTCTATGGTAGGGTAAGGGAGTTAAACAGTTGGGGTAATATAAAGACATTGACATTCAATTATCATTGCCATATACCCGATCCGTCGACCTCCAGTTGAACAGGGTACTGAAGAGGCTGAACACGTCTCATACATAAAACACGTTCATTTATGACACTTAATGAAAGAAAATACGAAAATGGCAAAATCATGCACCGTAATCCGTAATACATCTCAATGCCTCATCTATATACAGTAGTCACCGAAATGGCAGTCTCTCTTATACTTTAAAGTATCATTGGTATATTGCAACAATAGCTTTCCGTTCATTTATATAACTTCAATCCGCGGTCAAATTCACCTATGCCTGCCTGTATCTCATATAATATATATATATATATATATATAGATAATATATATATATATATAGAGAGAGAGAGATAATATATATATATATAAGATATATATATATATATATATATATATATATATTATATATATATATAGATATATATGTATATATATATATATATATATATATATATATATATATATACATATCTATATATCAAATAAATATAAACATGCATATATATAACTATCCTATATACATATACATAAATACATATATATATATATATATATATACGTATCATATATATATTATATACTTATATATATATTTATATATATATATATATAAGTCAAATTAAATATATATAGATATATATATATATATACATATATATTATATACATAGATATATATATATATATGTATATATGTACATAGATAAATGATCTCATATATACTATATATATATATATATATATATATATATATATAATATATATATATATGATAATCTCTATCTCGTGTGTAACTAAATATTTACTGTAGGTATCATGTCAAAATTCATTTATACAAAGTGTTACTGTAATGAAGTGTTTCTGGATAAATCAACGCGCCCTGTGTGAGTTCTTCACTAAATCACGTTTAAGCCGGACGAGTGCGTCACGGCTCTTCTTGCAGGTGAGCCATCTCTATGGGGCACCTGCGAGAACACAAGTAAAAAATTTTTTCCTGTGACTGGTATAAGGCGGCAATGGATCGATAGCGCCGTACGCATGCATAATAAAATAGAGCATGATTACATGGGCATCAAGGTCTTTATTCATTGGCGCTGATAACACCTTCAGAAATTACAATAATGAACCCCAACGACAAAATTGTCGATTAAAGATACCAATATTTTGTACAAAAAATTGACGGCGGCTGAGATCCGGCCATCGGCGACACAAAGGCAGAATGACTTATTAAAATCAGCTGTGTTGATAGAGAATCTTGAGAGGTTTTTATGAAATGGCGAAATATCTAATCCAGTCTTATCAAGAGTACGTAGATCCGCATGCCTGTTGCAACTCGAAACGAAATTTTGTTTCTCGCTTTCGAATAAATTTGGATGACGACGAATATCACAACATAGGTAAAATCAGCAGGAGTAACCTTAACATGTAACCCATGATAAAACTGCGTGCTGACTCAAGCAACATAACGTGATTAATGTAATGTCAGCCTCAATGCTTGGTGAAATGGAGATCCACCATAATCACATAGTGCTATATTCAAACACCTTCGTCATTAATTGTAATTCAGTCTGCATCGTGCAAAACGTATTAATTAAGGAACACACCGTCATTAATGTAATGTCAGCATGCTGACCCAAACAACATAACGTCATTAATGTAATGTCAGCATGCTGACCCAAACAACATAACGTCATTAATGTAGTGTCAGCATGCTGACCCAAACAACATAACGTCATTAATGTAATGTCAGCATGCTGACCCTAACAACATAACGTCATCACTGTAACATCAGGATGCTGACCCAAACAACATAATGTCATTAATGCAACATCAGCATGCTGACCCAAACAACATAATTTCATCAATGTAACATCAGCATGCAGACCCAAACAACATAATGTCATTAATGCAACAAAAACAACATAACACTATTACTTCTACATGTACCCAATGACCCAAGCAGCGTGACGTCATAAGTTATACATCTACGAGCAGCATTTCATTAAGCATCATGACGTCATATGACACCACATAATGACAAATGACCCCAATTAATAATGTTTTTAATGCATGTTACCCACCAGGAAATTGCAACAAAAACCCGTAGGATCTCATTGAATAAAATAACAATAGCCTCCACCCACTCCGGGCGTTCTGACCGTGAAACAAGAACAAACCCAACGATTCAAGTCAATTTTCCTTCCGTTATATATACCACATTTTAACATGAAGAAGCCTTCCCCAATGGACGTGATGACGTGAGACGTTAAACATATGAGCGGACTACATGCGCACTGACGTAAACCGCCCCGACAAAACGCCCTGCAAAGCAACCTCGCGACATCGCTAAACATCGCTTCAAGGACGTCTATGTTAAGCAACAAACAGCAATAGGCATCCTAACACATGCGAAGTGTAGGCTTGTCCAAATTTTAATAGAAAAAAAACCCCTCATTATTTATGTAAATGATACGAAGATAAGACTGGCCTAAAAAAAACAAAGCATCAAAAATATAAATGCCGTTTAATTGCGTCATCAATCTGGCTAGTTGTTGTTCCAACGAGCGTTATTGCGATACTGTTTGCGCACGCACTCTCTGCGGCTGCCGGCTAGAGGGAGGGAAATGCTGCTTTTTCCCATTTGTCAAGTTGACACTATCACCCGTATAAAGATGGAAGAGTTCCGCACGTAAGCAACAGGGTTGCCTGTGTTTATTTGGTGTCTCGGGGCACTACAGAGATAGGTTGCCCTACTTGACAGAATGTAGCTTTGAAGTTGCACTTTGATATTGTGATTGCAACACTTTTCTGCATTTTATTATGTAATGTCAAACCACTGAAATGCTACAACATAATATTGTACTGCAGTATGATGTGTGTGAATTGAGGTAGGAACGTTGTACGTTTTTGGCTTCGGTGTTGTATTGTAGTGTCAAACACGAGCGGCGAACATTTTCTCCCTATCCACTTATTACTTAAGCTTAAATATACTTCTTCTTTACGAGGTTATCATAAAATTAAGTATGTTTTCTCTTTAGAATGCGATAAAAGATACTAAGTTCATATCAATTTTTATATAATTTATCCATACCTGTACTAAAATTCAGTCAGTAAATAAATTAAACAAAAGGGGTTGTAAATGAGACTTTTTCGCAAAGAAAGAGAAAAAAATAAACCTTACTTGGATTGTGTCCGGTTGCGCTTGGATTGTTCCCTGTTTTCTTTACCGGCGTGAGACAGAGGAACAGACAGACAGAGGAACAGGAGCGTTAGTCCCAGTATGACCCCTGCTCCGTGGGCCCTGACAAAAACCATGGGTGAACTGGCCGCTTAATGGCACTACGCATGCTCGGGTTTGGAGCCGTTTTAATACTCCATCCAGCAGGATATTTGCGATGTTGTTTTAAGTTGCGTGGGTCACAGATGTAGAATCATGACATCAGACCGAAGCGAGCCATCCTGGAGACAAACGGGCGTCGCTCTTAGGTCAATAAATTGTCTTCCGAGTTGTTCAGATTCAATATCCGGTTTCTAGGTGCTTAACGTGACGACACCAAGATAGAACTCGACCCGTGCAGTGGTTGCCCTGAACAATGTAGATCAGTCGGTGAATGCCCACCCGTGACTTTGAAGTCGCACAGAACCGTAAGCGCCAGTTAACATTGGCGTCTTCCTGGTCTGATATGATTACGAATTATTTTCATCATTTTTCTCCTGAACTAATTTGGAATTGTATCCACTGAACGCCAAAGGGGTAAGTTTGATAGCTGTTATATGGTTTCATTGTTAATTCCTCCCGAACATTCTGAATAAATAGCTGTTATTTTGTCACCTGGTTGAGCTGTTTCGTGGTTCTACATCGTTCAACATGCCTTAGTGCCTCCGACTCCAGACTAATTCATAGCAACTGTTATAATCCACCTTGTGATTGACACCGCTAATGACGACAAGACCCGCCAGGTGGTGCAGACACTCCCGCTAGATGACACCACAATCCATGCCTTCATTCCATGCCAACTCCTGCAATACGTAAGTTCTATTTACTTATCTCAACCGGAACTGCGTTTTCCCTCTCAAGGATCTGCGTAATTATCGCATTGCTGACAGATCGGCGTCGCTTTTCATCCCAGCTTATGGAGAGTGATGCGCGGTGCCGGAGTGAAACTATTCGAGTGTTCAGGGTTTGGGGAATTTCAACTCGTCTTTGTCAGCGATCCTGTGAGGCGCCTGTGAGCGCGAACCCCCTTCTCCTTGGTGTGTTCTGAGTGACGGGACTGATCGCTATCACGGGCCTACTAAGAGGGATCGGGCCGCCCCGATTGGCCGGATGCCCGGTGAGGCTAGGCGATATGTCCCTCCCGGTCGAGATCATATCTGATAGTGCGCTACTCAGACATCCGCTCGGATAATAATCCCGAATTTCAAGTCTCCTGGGTGAGCATTTGATGTCAATTTGAATAAATCGATGGAGGAAGCGTCCCGATTTCGCATTAGGATTTTTTAATGTCGATCCTTAACACGAAAGGCAACAATTTTCACAGACTGATTGATATTTTCTGTTTTATCAATTGCTGTAAAAAAACCCGGAGAACATTCCTGTGGAACTTGATTTACGATAGTTCATAAAATTGCAATATACCTCGTTTTCTACACAACCACCCCCCCCCCCCCCACCCCACAGACTCACATACACACACAGACGTCCCCGAGGCTTGTCGCGTTGGATTGGACAACCAGGAGGGGCTTCGTGCTACATAAAGGGACTTATCTACCGTAATCTACCACACAAACGCTCCTCGCGCCACACCTGACCTGTCGGTAATCTGACAATTGACGGGTATATTTGCTGATCAATATAATCGGGTTATCTTGTTTGCTTGAGCTGACAGAATGGAGAATCTGACTCAATCCAGACCTACCCACCCCATCCCCACCCAAACCAACGCGAGTCAGGATTAATTTTGTGTCAACGCGTTAATTTGTACATAAATAACTTTCATTGATGAGTACATTTCTACATGAGTTTCACAAATTGCGTAGAAATAACATGCGTCGTTCATAATCTACCGGCAAGCTACTTATTTCCTACTGCCGTGTCTATTTTCCAGTACAGAACAACCAGAGTCATGCTACGTGTCATTAAGCAGAATCAGGACGACTGATGCTAGCTCTTGCTACTTGTCGTTAAGCAGAATCAGGACGACTGATGCTAGCTCTTGCTACTTGTCGTTAAGCAGAATCAGGACGACTGATGCTAGCTCTTGCTACTTATCATTAAGCAGAATCAGGACGACTGATGCTATAGGTCATGCTACTTGCTAAATGTTCTCATTCTAAGTTCACCGTAAAACAAGCGCCAAATCCCTCGTAATAGAAAACAAAACCTGACAGTTTTGGAAACATGCATCCCGCTATACTCCACAGTTTGTCACAAACTCAAAAAACCAATATCAACAAAAATAAAGCGCTTGCACATCTTGATGTATAAATTGTTTATTATTTTGTACAATGTGATACCCATATGTTATGAACGGGAGCGTCCTAGGAGCTTGTATTCTAGTTTCGTTGGTGTCAATAAGATAGGTTTCAATGGGGTCGGATCATGATTACAGGTTGCCCACAAAGATAGATAATAACAAGAGATGGCTGCTTCATCGACACCTGAGGTAATATCTAAAAGGTGTATCGTGAGAATGATAATGGCAGATTGGTTATAAGTGAACTCGCCTACAAGATGTCACCGAATGAGAGAGGCTCAGAACTCCTGTTATTTCCTCATGTTTTGTTATATAAATCCTTGTGTTTTCAAGCACGTTCACTCTGCTTACTCATTTTATCACTGACAATTGTCACAGATAAAGAAGAAAAGGCACTGAATATGAAGGAAAAATATATGTATAGTATAAAACAGCTGATATTGTAGAGGCGCTGGGTTAGCATTTTATCATTGTTGGAATAATGTGCAATAGACGTAAATAATACATTTAGCAGATGAAGCGTTTGATGCGATGGACGCGTGCAAGTCGTCATCGAGTGTATGTCAAGGTTATCACAAGGTTATATGATCTATCATTCATCACGAAATGGTGACGGTTATTTGCATGCATAGTCCGACGCTGTCTGGGATTTTTTTTAGTTGCACAATGAGGAGGAGTTCGCGCACTTCCAGTCCACAATCGACATGTATCATTATAATATGAGTAGAACACATTTTTCTCGTTGGTGCCACCCCATAATCATAACCCCATCTAAGCGTGACAAACCATCAGATAGAGTATCAAATTCTGGTGGGTTTCGTTTTGTATTTACTATCAATCATTTGAGTCATATATCGGGATAAAACCACTTCATTGTCATAAGCATGTCATCATCGTGTCAGATCATACCGCATTGGCTAATAATGATGTCTTTGCAATGTCATGTGATTTGAATAGCCGTCTTTTTATCATAAAAATATCATAATAATGACATAGGTACGTTAATAAAGATATCATGACTATGACTACGAACCGTGTGTGAATTCAATGATCAGTTATATGACTAATGATAGAAGTTTCACTTACTCGACCGTGTTCTGAGTTTATCATGTTTTATCCATTCGCTTGTTCACTTCAAAGCATGGACATTTCTTCACACATTGAAATGATAAGCTATGAAAACAAAGGTTGCTGTACGCGAGCAAGTGTTATGGTACAATCGGTGCGGGCGAGCTATATTAAGAGTCTTATCTCTTATAATGTTTACCTGTTTATGTCCGTATCACAGACCACTTCTCGGCATATATACTCCAGTCCTCGGTGTATGGTGTAATGTAATATATATATATATATATATATATATATATATATATATATATATATATATATATATATATATATATATATAGATATATATATATATATATATATATATATATATATATATATATATATATATATATATATATATATATATATATATATATATATATATATATATATATATATATAAATCAACATTATCAATCATTATCAGTCCTGCATTTTCAAATTGTACGGTACGGTCTGTGTCAATCACTCTCCATGAAACAGCAGTGGATTCCGAATTACAGAACATTTCGTGGATTCGTGTGGGGAGCTCTGTAAAGTCAACTGTATTTTTCTTACATCTAGCTGCTATTGATTTACTACAATATTGTACAATGTACATAATCGTATGGAGTATTGGAACTATATAACCCCTATAGTTCAAGTATCATAAAGCCACGTTTATTCACAGGCTGGTGAATTGTGGTTAGTTCTCCCATGATAGAATGGAATTGGACCGCACACATGCAACACTCGTAGCATCTCTTTAGCGCCGGTGTTCAATTTTAAAAACTGTAAGATGATTAATTGAATACGCCCCATCGCTTCAGAGATTAAATTCTGAATTTATAGCACGAACTTACATTAACCTCTGGGATTGGGTGAGGCAGGGTGGGGCAGGGTGGGGTGCTACGACATCATTAACCAGAGTAGCCGTGTGTTTATTATCAGTGAGAAATGACAATGAACCCAATTCAAGACACTCACACGAAGACACGCTGGCTTTTATATCCTCCTGTCAATTGATACCGTACATTAAAATAACACTCAAGAAGCGTCACGTGATTTCCGGGTGTTTCTTCGCCACCCACGTGGCGGGGTGAAGACAGAGGAACCGCCCGGCTTGTGTGGTTCCGCGGTGACTCCTCGTGGCCCGCACTGTGTGTTGGCCGCCTCGGGCTGGGACCAACTAGCACAACCGAAAAGCAGACGTCAGGATGAAAGCGAGCAGTGGCTGACATAAGTACCGCCTCATCAATGACGCCGTTGTTTTGCTATATCTCAACGGGGATCATGCTTGGATCCTCTCTTTAAGGATTAAGTGTAGTTCACGATAAATATCTAATGTTTACCAAATATTGCTGTGTTTTTACGCGCGAGGCGACCAAACCTGATTAATTGCCCGCGCTGAACGCCAAGCTTGTTCGGGAAGATGTTGTGATAACAGAGCTCGGACATTTCTGCCAGAAGGGCATATACTGCTCTCTGTTTAACATACAAGCAGTCGTTCTGTGCCAATAAAAAAACATCTTAATTGGTGTAATTTGATGGGTTTTAGATGGGATCGTATTATACGAGACTAACTAATCACCTTTGTATGCGTCAGATGCAGGCAAGAACGAAAACTTTTCACCCTCGATATGTGAAAATGAGAGTGCGATCTCTGTCATCTTCCAGAATATTTTATTGAATTAATAGGCGATATGTCTGATGACAGCTTACATGTTATCAAATTGTGCTTGGTTTTTCTTATTTGTTGACGTTTTGCTCGGTCTGACGAAGTAACTGCGATGGTCAGGGTGTATATTATCTACAGAACGAAAGACGTTTATAAGGCTGAATAGGTGTTGTTGGCAGCCCCTGCTTTGTAGTTTCGATCCCGCATACTTCCGGCTTCGCGCCGAACACGCTGTGACG
The DNA here is from genome assembly GCA_034190875.2 of Urechis unicinctus. Classification (NCBI taxonomy): domain Eukaryota; kingdom Metazoa; phylum Annelida; class Polychaeta; order Xenopneusta; family Urechidae; genus Urechis; species Urechis unicinctus. The sequence goes on from CM067343.1 coordinate 25,288,109, forward strand.
AACGACCCGAGTCGTCTCCACAGCGGTGAGTTATCAATTAATGTAAAAGGCCATTGACGCGAGATAACTTTTAGCATCTAATGTGTCATCTTCGCATTCTTCAATCCGTATTTTTTTCTTGATGGTTACATTCTTTGATAGAATCCTGGAAATCACTTTTACCGTCATCTCCAATCGTTAGTGAATCCTAAATAATCGAATGGACCCATATCCGGATATGCTGAAGTGTATACCAATCGTGCCTTTTAAGCTGTTAATTTTGGTTTATTTTTCTGAGCGCAAGCAATCCCTCGAGTATTTCACCCGACGTCATACCCCATACAGAGCCGTTATGATGTGTTATCGAAACTTTGTTTTCCGATCATAACGTCAAGTACAACGTTGCGTCTGCAGGCTCTCGGTTCCCAGGTTTTCAGTGCCGAGCCGCGGGATAATGTTAAGTGATTTTACGCGCGTCCAACCCCTTTCTGAGACACTCTCTCATTCTTCTTAATTTATTCATTTCTATTCACATTTGGATGATCGAGATGAGCAGACTAATTTGCTAAAAACTGCGAAATAGTCGTATAAACACCAAATACACATGTGAGGTTTGGGCGCCTGATTCGCAATCAAATTTGCCAGTCGCGTCAGCCAATGAGAGGCCAGCGGCTTGAAGTTGACCCAGTTTGCATACCTTTCTTTCAGTAATCGGCTGAATGCCCCGAACGGGCGTTGAAAAGTCCTCGAAAAATACGTTGTAATACATGTACGGAGGCTGTAAGCTGCACTGAAATGACAAAGAATCTTTTTGGTGAGCTATGAGGTGATGAATAGTGCGGCAGTTATGTACGAAAAGCGCGCTGGGAAGCGGGTTTTTGGGCAACCCTCGCGTTTTCATCGGCGGATGTTGCCCACCTTCTATTATATTATATTATAATGCAAGGGAGATAAGAAATCATGATGTCCGAACTCGAGTGCCTGTGATCTAGTATTGGAAGCTAGCTACAACCACGACCTTCTGTGTGCCCTTTGCGCCTCAGCCTTTCTCCCGATTCAGGGACGGGTTTGTTTGGGCTGCTGACCATGCTATGTTCGGAGCCATACTCCGCCGCTAGTGTGCTGTCACTGCCCCTTATCTACAAAGACGTGTTTTGATCCTCGTTTGGTGGTCGAAGACCCTCCAGTTCCAGCTTCGTTCCCACTCGATCCCACGTTTCCGTCTACCGGGTAACCCATTGTGTGCTGTCTAGGCTGTATACCACGCCTAGCGCTATTCACTGACCGCGCCAACTTTAGTCTACCCTACGAACAACACCATCCTTAAAGAAACTGTTCAGCCCCATGTTTGTAACGAGGTTGCGTAGCAAGCTGCTTGGCAACCGCAACTTGGGAACCAAAAGTTTAAAGTTTTCAGACATTCAGTTGCTACGCGGTGCTGCGGTCTTTGAAAATAGATTCTTACTTCGGCTGTCGCCATTTATGTTGTCGGAAATTACCCTTCCTGCTTGTCGGTGTAATTTTTACGCAATAATCCAGTAAAATTTGCGGCACAAATTTAAAAAATGGCATTATTCACGTCTGCGTTAAACGTAGCTATGTCCCCCTGTGGGTCCGGAGGTAGAATATACCCACTGTATCCTCCTGTAATTCGTAAGAGGCGACCAATAGGGGGCAAGCCTGTTGGCCGTGGGTTGCGACTTGTGTCGGTGAACAATGGGATCCTGGTGGTTGAGTGGAATGATCCTTACAAGGGCCATATCTATAACTCACCACATTGGTCCGGATTTTACCTATACGAGAGGCTGGAATGACCGATCGGCTGGTGGTAACTTGCCCTAAGATAATCGTTTCCATTTTGATCTTTTTCATCATCATCCACGTGTTTTTCACTCTTTTTTCCATTTGTCCTAGAAGGCGGCTGCTTAATCAGGTCAATCTTATCTATTTACCTTTCGAGGCGCCATATAACACATTGGTGTGTGTCGACCATTTACTCACTCACTCACTAAACATAGCTATGTATTAACAAAATGATCCTTAAGTTCCCGAAATTGGGGCAGAACAGCCTCTATAATCTCTCGTTACACCCCCACACCTCTCCCGTCCTCTTAGCGGCTTTTCGTTAATGCCTCGACTCCCCGGGCGTGGACGCCCCTCAGTACAGCTCACATTCCTAAGTCTGAGGAGGGGCTGCTCGAGCCTTCCAGCTGTTGACTCCATTGAAAAAAAGGAGTATGGCGTTCTGATGCTTACACGGCGTAATAAACGCTTTTCCCCCTTCATCGCTTTGTCCTCCCGTAAGGCATGTGTTTACTTTTAATTGCGATGTCTGTTGAATATGCCATAAGAATATTGCAACAGCAATTTTTTAAGTAAGAGAACGTCATGATGATATAGATGCGTTATGATACCATTGTGTGACCTAGGGGGAAAGACTAATGTTTCCTGCTTACCCGAAATTATACTTTGTTGTGATTTTCGCAGTATAGTCGTAATCGAAGTATATCTGGTGTGACAAGGTGAACAGTGATCTATTCGTGAAGTAGAAAAAAACATAATAGAAAGAAAGGTTACTTCCGCATCTCCGAGCAAACTATAGAATTAGAGTTGTTTCAAATCCAATCAATACACAGCGACTGTTTCATTAACAATTACGATTTCATTTTTAACGTCTCACTCATAGGTTGCCCTACAAAGAAATCTGTTCCAGCTAGCTACCACGTATAACGAACCAAGTTTCATGTTTTTTTATTCATCTGCATTTTCGAATTGTATTAGTTCTAAGTTGGCGGTTAGTATATCAAATCCTTTCATGAGGTCGGTTCTATCGGCGAAATCCTGTTTTCAACGGCACGCGGCATTGCGACGAGATTTAGGATTACAAATGTTGTGACTGGTAATTATACGTTAGAGTGTTTCTGAGTTCCTATTGGTCACGAAGTATTTATGTCCAGGTATCCCAAACTGGTTACGGTAAACAATAACTGTTACTTAAAACTCCATGCTGACGCAAGTAAGAAGCCATAGGTAATGACTGAACTACTTTTAGCACATCGAGAAATACCGAACGTTACTTTGGTGGTGATATCGATTTCGTGCGAATAACACATTAGTATTTCCCTAAACTTTATCGATTTAGCGTTCCCTGGTCTGACTTAATACACTCAGCTTTATTGTAGATTAGTTGGTCCCCGGATAACAAAGCCCCTTTAACTGCTAACAATGGGCAAAATGGAGTTCTGGTAAGACCGAGCGACAAATCGTCCACCATGAGTACACACCGTAGAGGTTTGGTCCATGTAGAAAAGAAAAAGTGATTGGGCTTTACGGAGGTAGGGTCCGTTTCCTGGGCCTTGACATAGGATGTTAGGTTGAGGAATACGATATTTCTTAAGATGACTGGGGTGATCTGTATTGGTGACGTCATCACTCTCTATTCGGAATCCGTATCAGGATACATCCATTCCGTCCACACCAGGTGAGTGACTACCGAGTATTCATCTCGTTTTTTTTTCCAAAATATAAGAAACTTATATTTTGAATATTGATTCTTCATTTGACGAAGAATTAAAAACACTGAAGGCAACAATTGTGTAGGAGGTTTGTTGGAGGATCCCTCTTTTTTTCCACCTTTAGCGGGTAGAATTGATCATTGAGGATAGAGTTCTGATCATGGGATGGTCTCAGTTCCAGCACTCACTCATGCGATTTAAAACGTATGGTTGATGTTGAATGTCTGTCTGTCAGTCTGTCCGTCTGTTTTGTTTTTTCCCACACAAAATGTCCAGAAATGAAACAGTCAGATTACGATGAAAGTGTCAATGAAGGTTTATCACATGCACAGACTAATGAATTATATTTGAATGATGTTCAGAAGTTGTTTTGTTGCATCATCTTGATTGTTATGGTTTATAGACCACTATACGAGGAGGTATGACTGAAGTATGCGCGCTGTCCAGATCGGATACGCGATTCGTAGGGTTTTCCTCTTGCCCTACACCACTTACCTTCCCTGTATAACCCACCTCCACTTACCTTCCCTGTATGCCCCACATCACTTACCTTCCCTGCATGCCCCACTCCACTTACCTTCCCTGCATGTCCCACCCCCACTTACCTTCCCTGTATGCCCCACATCACTTACCTTCCCTGCATGCCCCACTCCACTTACCTTCCCTGCTTGTCCCACCCCCACTTACCTTCCCTGTATGCCCCACATCACTTACATTCCCTGTATGCCCCAACCAAACTTAGCTTCCCTGCATGCCACATCCCCACTTACCTTACCTGTATGCCCCAAACCACTTACCTTCCCTGTATGCCCCAACCCCACTTAGCTTCCCTGCATGCCACACCCCCTACTTACCTTCCCTGTATGTCCCACACCCATTTACCTTCCCTGTATGCCCCAACCCCACTTAGCTTCCCTGCATGCAACACTCCCTACTTACCTTCCCTGTATGCCCCGCCCCACCTACCTTCCCTGTATGCCCCACCCCAATTTAACTTCCCTGCATGCCCCACCCCACTTAGCTTCCCTGTAAGCCCCACACCACTTACCTTCCCTGAATGCCCCACCCCACTTACCTTCCTGTAAGCCCCACCCATTTACCTCCCCTGTATGCCCCACCCCCACAACACTTACTTTCCCTGCATGCCACATTCCCACTTACCTTCCCTGTATGCCCCACCCCACTTACCTTCCCTGCATGCCCCACCCCCACTTACCTTCCCTGCATGCCACATCCCCACTTGCCTTCCATGCATGCCCCGCCCCACTTACCTTTCCTGCATGCCACATTCCCATTTACCTTCCCTACATGCCCCACCCCCACTTACCTTTCCTGCATGCCACATCCCCACCCACCTTCCCTGCCCCATCCCCACTTTACCTTCCCTGTATGCCCACCCCCACTTACCTTCCCTGTATGCCCCACCCCACTTACCTTCCATGTAAGCCCCACCCCATTTACCTTCCCTGTATGCCCCCCACCCCACTTACCTTCCCTGCATGCCACATCCCCACTTACCTTCCTGCATGCCCCCCCACTTACCTTCCCTGCATGCCCCACCCCCACTTACCTTCCCTGCATGCCACATCCCCACTTGCCTTCCATGCATGCCCCCCCCCCACTTACCTTCCCACCCCACTTACCTTCCCTACATGCCACATCCCCATCTTAACCTTCCCTACCTTCCCTGCATGCCCCACCCCCACTTACCTTCCCTGCATGCCACATTCCCCACTTGCCTTCCCTGCATGCCCCACCCCCACTTACCTTTCCTGCATGCCACCACCCCACTTACCTTCCCTGTATGCCCCACCCCACCTTCCCCATGCCACTTACCTTCCCTACATGCCCCCCAATTTACCTTCCCTACATGCCCACACTTACCTTCCCTGCATGCCCCACCCCCACTTACCTTCCCTACATGCCACATCCCCACTTACCTTCCCTACATGCCACATCCCCACTTACCTTCCCTACATGCCCCACGCCAATTTACCTTCCCTACATGCCACAGCCCCACTTACCTTCCCTTCATGCCACAACCCCACTTACCTTCCCTACATGCCCCACCCCACTTACCTTCCCTACATGCCACATCCCCTCTTACCTTCCCTGTATGCCCCACACCACTTGAGTCAGACCATTGGATGCAGTAATTAAGCACACCTGTTACCCACAGGGCCACGTCGCCTGCCCGGGATATCCTTATGGGGGATTAGGGTGTAATATTACATTGCATGATTGTGCTTTGCGCTATTAATATATATTTCAAGGGCCTTGGTTAACAATAGCGAACACGACTGGGGTTCGACTTTGTCGACCGGCTTCAGATTGGCTCGCAATCAACAATTGATCGGGAACACAATTAGACATGCTGGGCTGTAAAATGCGCGGCCAATCATGGCGGGTTGATAAGAAATAAATGTATTAAGTGTGATTTGTAAACTATTGATAATGAATTGTGTTAGGTTACGTCACGTTCCCATTAGATCATTAACTAACATTAGGCTGGTTCCTGTCTGTGATTCTCATTCGTAGTTGATGTCAGCATAGACTACCTGTAGTCCTTACACACCTGGAATAAGTAAAGGGGGTAGGGGGTAGTTAATGTAAAATTATATTTATTATTGCCATGGATTCCATATATGTTTGTCGGTGAAGGGTATGTTTGTATGTGTCTCATGTTTATTCAGGGTTTGTATGGATGTATTCAAGTTTGCAAGAATGTTGTTGTTTTACTGACTGGGTTTTTAGCCTGTCAAACATGGCTACTGAACGTCGGTCAATCAACCCAACTTACCTTACAGCGGTCAAATCGAGAGAGTCGGACAGTTGCGTTATATTGTCGATGTCTACTGATATCACAACGTCCATTTAAAAAACAATAATTAACCATCGTGCTCTTGATATGCCCTAAGATGATGAAATCGATGCTTAATTCCACATATAAAGCCAGTGATATTGTTTGTCTGTCAGCAAAGAACACAACGCGCTGGTCATCAAACCGGGCCAAGACCGAGAAGCACCGGACATTCCCGATGTCCAAGGTACCCTGCAAAACTTCAATGAATGAAAAATCGATGATTGATTACCTGAAGATGAATGAATAATGAATGGTACCTAATGAATGATTGGGGATTTGATATGTAAGATCTGTTTTTTTCGCAGTGGTTGGTTTTGAAGTATGCTGCCCCAATCGGTACAAGTTTAACAAGTTGTTGCGACGTAGCGAGTCAAAGTTATCTGACAGTACGTCCTCAGAAGCCAGGGTCCTTCTCAATGAAGTCAGGGTAAGCATGCGAGATGTATATTTTTAATCAAATACCATAAATAATTGTGATCTACATTTGTGGTTAGATGTTTTACAACACCACGATTGAAATCAATTTGATTTCTATAATAACCTATCGAAGTGCACTTATTAGTGAAACTTCATCATGCTGTATGGTGTATTTATTTCAATCTAGTTAATCGTGTTCCTTTGATGAATCGCTGAAATTTTTTTCTTTCATTAAAGTTGCATTTCATCAAAAATCATAAAAATGCTAGTTTGAAAAAAAAATCGTCAATCAATACCCTTCTAGGTTTACTAATGATATTCATAGACTCCAGTGCAATCGAAGACTCGAGCTATATTAATATCCTTTGTAAAGTGAATTTTTACCCAAACGCTGAAAACGGGCGGAGTTTGAGCGATAATACCAGGAAACGGTAGTTTTGCGCTTGCGTAGTTTCGGGTTCTGTTCTTTATCCATTTTAATATTTTCGTAAACAAAGTTTTCAGTGCGCCTTAATCGATTAATTATCAATGATTTGGTGTTCCCAGTCACATGTAAGGATTATAAACGAGTCATTGAAGCAAGTACACAAAATTGGAAGCAAAATAAAAATTGCACAAAATCGCAGAAAAATGCAGCTTTAAAGTCATAAAAATATCCTCGATTTATAGCTGTAGGTAACGAAGAACAACCGACTAATTTGTTTATAAACGTCGGTATTCTTCCCTATTGTCACCCACATTTAGGAGACATTCCTATAACTCAAATACATATACACTTTATGATCATTATACCAAACCTCAATATATTCTTATCAATCATGTGTTAAATGCATTTTAAATGCATCATTTGGTACGAATAACTGTTGACATATTTACACGGCGATGTAACAGGAGAATGCGAAAACCGAGGAGGCCGCCAACAACTCAGAACAAAACAAGGCACGTGGTTCCTGGGTCGTATACGGACAAATAATACAGGTAGCTAACTGCCATTACTGCACGACCTCTATAGTGTCAATGCCGTTTTCTCTTTGACTATTGTTTTTTTTTTTTGCCACGTAACCTTAGCCATGCCGCCATAAAACCATGCGTGCTTTATATATAATAACATTGTCCGTGATTCCGTTCAATCATGGCTATATTGCTGTTGTTTGATCAATGATGGCTTGTTTTGATGTGTAACCACATGTTCGCTGCAGTTGCGTCATGTTTTCACCAACAAGTTTATCCATAGCAGCAACAAGTGTATGGCACACCTGGATAATGACACCATGCAGGTGAGAGGGTCGTCTTATACAAACCTCGTACACCCCCCAACCGAGGTCCATATGGCAATCGTCTACAACTCGAACAACGTAGCTTTAGCATGACGTCACGGTCATCACACCTTGAATATTTGGTTGCAGGTTGAGTTACAGACGCATAACGCGAAGCAATCGCTCTTCCGACTGATGCCGCGTTATAAAGTGTGCGCTGAGGGAGACGTGGTGAGTAGAGTGAGACAGGGGTCGGTGGGGAGGGGTGGGGGTGGCGTCGGGCATCGGACTTAGTAAATATAGAGACAACAGAAGCCTGCTGAGGTTTTCGATTGAGTAATGCATTGAGGGTGGTTGAAAGAGGCTTTACGAGTGGTTCATTGATGAATTCTGGTCGATTGAGTGTATTGTATTGTTGGAGAACGAATTATGAACTGCGGATGATTGAGTGCTGAATTATGATTGATAAAGTGATGCATTTTAGGTGATTCATTGATATATTCTGGTTGCGCAAAACTGAGTGCTTAATTGTGATGGATAGAATGACGAATTAGTGGTTATTTAAAGATTGGCAATGCAAAATAACCACAAAATACCGAGTGAAGCATTGTGCTTGATTAAGAGATTGAGTGATGCTTTATGGGTAATATAGCGACCAGACAATGATTAACTGATACATTACATCGGTGAGTAGTGAAATGATTGCAAACGTTTGACAGGGTAATGGAAAATATGTATAGTCATGTGCTGATTAACACTATATTGAATGATGTAGTGTACATGATGAAGTAATTATTCCTGACCTAGTGAGTATTCCTGACCAAATAAGTATAGTGAGTATTCCTGACTTAGTGAGTATTCCTGACCTAGTGAGTATAAGCGAGTATTCCTGACATAATGAGTATTCCTGACCTATTAAGTATAGTGAGTATTCCTGACTTAGTGAGTATTCCTGACCTAGTGAGTATAAGTGAATTGTCCTGACCTAGTGAGTATTCCTGACCTAGTAAGTATAGTGAGTATTCCTGACCTAGTGAGTATTCCTGACCTAGTGAGTATAAGTGAATATTCCTGACCTAGTGAGTACTCCTGACCTAGTGAGTATTCCTGACCTATTAAGTATAGTGAGTATTCCTGACTTAGTGAGTATTCCTGACCTAGTGAGTACAAGTGAATATTCCTGACCTAGTGAGTATAAGTGAATATTCCTGACCTAGTGAGTATTCCTGACCTAGTGAGTATAAGTGAGTATTCCCGACCTAGTGAGTATTCCCGACCTAGTAAGTATAGTGAGTATTCCTGACTTAGTGAGTATTCCTGACCTAGTGAGTATTCTTGACCTAGTGAGTATAGTGAGTATTCCTGACTTAGTGAGTATTCCTGACCTAGTACGTATAGTGAGTATTCCTGACCTAGTGGGTATTCCTGGCCTAGTGAATATAGTGAGTATTCCTGACTTAGTGAGTTTTCATGACCTAGTGAGTATTCCTGACATAGTAAGTATAGGGAGTATTCCTGACTTAATGAATATTCCTGACCTAGTGAGTATAAGTGAGTATTCCTGACTTAGTGAGTACAAGTGAATATTCCTGACCCAGTGAGTATTCCTGACAGATTCGCACGGGAGACCAAGTGGCCCTGGAGAGTGTCAAGTCCGCTGGCCAATACCTGAACGTCAGCTCCGTTGTATTTCCGGTGCATTCTGATTACCCCGGATGGTTTGTGCCATATTTTATCCTACCACGTTCAGTGTATCTGTCAAACTAGTCGAACTTTAATAGACCACAATGCTGTTTAATGTCAACCCAAACCAACAGAATATGTTCGGCCTGGATTCTTACAAACTAGCAGTCGCTATGTGACTATTTGAATTATCCATATCAGTACCACGCGCTGGTAAGACCACGAACAGTTTGCTTGTACTCGATCAAGTTCAGGATTATTATTCCTGTAAGGTATTGTGTGCAGTTGATGGAGGTTGAGTGGTGTATGTTTTGTGTGTTAGCCATGAGGTGGATCTGGGTGTCTACCAATCGTCCTTCACCTTGACCTGTATCAGCAAGAACACGATGAGGGACTGCGGTTTTCTCAGGGTAAGTTTAGTAGTATAGAGAGTAGCGGTTCTGGCGTACCGCCACTCATCCATACTACTCACCCTTTGACAGCTTATACATGATTTTTGCTTATAAGAGCGTACAAAACGTCGAGACTACCCATCGTTGGGACTGGCTCATGTTGGCCATTTTTTGGGGCCCAAGGCCCCCCGCCATTGAGCCTCCTCAACGTCCACCCACAACGCCCTTCGCGCATCGAGCTGCCCACACCTCTTGGACGCCCCACACGCCTTCCCTCTCGTCCGTCTTCCATTGTCGCCTCCCCATAGCCTACAAAGCCTCCCCAATGATGGCCCAAGCCAACAACGCCTTTTGCGCCCCCTCCCGCCTCGGTCTGGCACACATAGCATCCCAACGGCCGGCCCACCTATTGCACCGCCTTTGGTGAGAAGAACTCGGATTCGGGAAACCATTTCTAGCATCTAGAAGGCAACGGGGTGCAAAGCAAAGAACCTATGGCTGTAATTGTACCAAGAAAAGGAACCCCAGGGATACTATGTGGCCAAAGTCGACGTTTCCAAGATCCCAATTGAGACACTCCAGGCGCAGCTTCCACAGTTCTTCCGCTGACTGCACGCGTGAGGGGCAGATATCTACGCAATAGACTGCATCAAGGACATCAGGTGGGAGGCCATCTTGCCGAGTACGCGGACTGCTCAAATGCCCATCATTTTACACCCAGATGTCCAAGATCGAGGTTGCACTTGCATCAAAATCACAATCTACGGGTACGACAAGGCCTCCCTGGGCCATCTGGTCCAAGAGACCGCCAACTTCCTTGATGGTCACGATTTTTCGTAGTACAACCCCCGGCCGCCCAATGGACAAACCTGGCTTCAGTGCTTGATCGCTGTCTGGTGCTTGCAAACAGGTATTTTTGGGAAATATTTGTGGGCTGGTATGCGCACACCACATACAAATAAAGCTGGACACCACCTACGGCGCCAAATGGGAGAAAACGATACTCTGGGCAGCAGCGGACTTCGGCTTCCGCAAGTGTTCCATATTCTGGATAGATATGTCCTACAACGACCAATCGATAGCATTTGCACCACTCCGCTGCTATACAAAGTTTGGCCCCACCATCCTGTGTGCATCCAAGAAACTGACACAGCTGTACCGAAGCAGCCGCGGCAAGGCTCCCGAAGGCCCACCCGAGATAGCATACACAGGAGTAGCTTCCGATATACTTTCAGAGTCGCAATACGTAAATGGCCAAGGGGGACAAATAAGTGCCAAGCATTTGGGAGGAACAAACCAGCCCATGATCTGGAAGAAGTTCCCCAGGTAGCGATCCAGCGGGTGATATCCATGTGCTGTACCCGAATCCACCAGGAGATACCAGGAAGAAGGGAGAGCACTATGCAAAGCAACAGTGGATCCGAGAAAAAGAACTGGAAGAGTTGCAATCCATAGCCGCTGCTGCCACTGAGCGTCGAAAGAACCTGGCAAACATGAAATAGGAGATTGTAGAATGTTTGTCGGATGGGAAGACATCCAAAGTATCCCAGAATGTTGGCTACTGGTCGGTTCTCGAGTATTGGCGTAGAGATGGGGGACAAAAGAGTGCTCGGTTTGTACTTGAGAATGAGCGTTGTGTGGGCCATGTTGTCGTGGCCCACCAAGGCTCTGGACGAGATTCTGGAGCAGTGCAAGGAGTTCTTCAAAAACTTGGTGGATAGGCTGGACCGCCAGGTGTATTGGATGGAGTCGCAAAGACCCTTCTCTTTGGAGATCCAAATCCAGCCCGAGAAGACCTTCCGCTCGCGAGGCAGACAACTGTGGTGCATGCCCCACGTCCGGCATGCTCGAAACACTGCAAGCCTTGGCAGAATTGGCAAGCAGCCTGGATGCAATTGCGAAGGACTATTTAGTTCTAGAGGACTACGCATCGCCATATCTTGTAGAAACCATGGCCCCTAAAGCACCAGAGCTGTCCCACGCTGCAGCCATTAAAGAGGCGGTAAACACATGCACCCACTTTGCAAGGATAACCTTCTGAGGGGGCCAAGCGCACAGTGCTCTTCTTGGATCGGAATGGGTCAGAGTTTGCAGCCTATGGATACTTTCTGGAAAAAGAAGTCGGCCGGCTCTCGGAACCACTGGAAAAAAATACAGGGCCTAATTGTATGCAAGTTGGGCGCACTCCGGACCACCCCTACAAAGAACAAGTCCAGACTAGTTGCTATTGTTGGGGTCTAGTACACTTCACGGCAAGGAGGGTACACCAGCAGCCCAAGACGGGTACAGAACAACAAATAGTCTCTATCTCCTAAGGCATACAATCCGCCCAAGGACCACGAGCGCCACTCGTTCACCTGGTCTTTGTCTTTCCACGCCAACACCTTCGGTTCCACCACCAAGGAGGCCTCTTTTTCCATCTCCTCCAAAGTACATTTTGTTGGACTAGCATGGCGGATAGCCCTCTGGAACTCGGGATAGGGGAAGAAACACGGCTCTCCTGGTTTCCATTCGAGTTGCATCTGCACATATACACCCATTTTCTATGTTTATATGGTGTAGACTACTCGCCCCAGTCCACCACCCAAGGCTATTGTTTTCGACGATACGACCTTGCTCCTGCCCCAAAACATAACCCGTTTGCTGCACATAGAACGTACACGCCATCGTACTGCACAATATACAGCGGTCCATGCGACCATCTAAACATACTTTTTGCGTTCTCTAGCGAAACATGGCCAACAATTTTTCTGGGGCCAGAGGGCGTGGTGGTGCTCACTTCTGGAATCTCTGGGAGCACGTTTGGTTTCTTGTTGTATTCTTTGACCGCACCCAGTCGAATCTTGGTACCGCCAGGACCGCCAATACCATCAACGTTGGGAGCCATATACTTCTATTTTTCTATATGTCTATATTGCAAGGAGGAACCCACTCTAGCATATTGTATGCCATCTATATGGGGGAGTGCAGTATAGTATGGTTGGTGGTATAGTATGGTTGGTGGTATATATACAAGAAATCCGCAATTTGCAAGGGAAGGTTCTGGTAGAGCTGATTCGAAAAAACTTTGGTATTGGTACTAGTATGGTTGGTGATATAGTATGGTTGGTGGTATAGTATGGTTGGTGGTATTGTATGGTTGGTATATATACCATGTATTGAACTTTGGTGTTGATACATGGTATACACCATGCGAAAACATCATCTATCCGAGAAACAAATACAAGAAATCCGCAATTTGCAAGGGAAGGTTATGGTAGAGCAGATTCGAAAAAACTTGGGTATTGGTACTTGTAGATGCCATAGAATATGGAATACGGCAACAAGCTCTATGCTCCATTCCAATCTTGGAATGGAAGAGAGTGGCCCCCAGCCCCCAACCCCCAAAGAACCTACCAATATGGTTTCCGAGAGTGGGGTACTACAAGAGTCGCCAGATATGGACTTTCTCTATACGATGTTTACTATACGATGCGAAATATAGAGCAAAAAGTGGGCGATACAGGTAGACGATATAGAAACAAAGGTAGACGATATTGCAGAATCCATAGAGGAGGAAATAGACGACAGTTTGTCGGTTCTGGAAGACGATATAGAAGAGATTGGAACCAATGCAGGAACGATTGCGGACCTAGCGTCAAGATTGCAAATGGTGGGGTCTGTAGGATTTGCCGTATTTCTTGCATGGAAGGTCTGGAAAATTACAAAGCCGCATCGAATTTCCTACCAAAACCAGAACCGCCCGCCAAGCCTACCCCAATTCGGGACCCTTTCTACATGGAATAGAAGACAGAGCAGGCAAATAGATTGCTCGAGCCACCATTGTGAGAGGCTTTGTAGAGGCAAATAGATCGCTTGGGTCGGACCAAAGAAACCATTGGGAGAGGCTTTGTAGGCTATAGGGCAGACCAGGCTTTGTAGGCTGCAGAGTTACATGCTGATCACAATGATTATCCACTAGCGTCAGAGTGAATGTCTGTGCAGAATGAATGGTTGTCAGACTACCAGAAGAATCTCCTAGGTGTAGTAGGGAGCACCGAAAATGGAGTTGAGAAGCTTGTACCCAACCTGCGCAATAAAGAGAAGTATGTGGTTCACTATAGGAATCTCAAGCTTTACCTATCCCTGGGAATGAGGCTTACCAAGATAAACCGTGCGCTTGTATTCAATCAGAGCCCCTGGATGAAGCCTTACATTTGCATGAACACAGACCTGCGTAAGGTTGCCACCATCTGTACAAGCTAATGAACAACTCTGTGTTTGGTAAAACCATGGAGAATCTCAGAAGGAGAGTCGATGTTATAATTGTGCGCTCGGCAGACGAGGAAAAATTACGCAGGCTTGTGGCCAGCCTCGCCTATGCTCGACATAAAGTATTCGACGATGACCTGGCTGCCCTGCATATGCACAAGACCCACTTAGTGTTAAATCGTCCGGTGTATGTAGGTTTGTGGATACTCGACCTCTCCAAGCACCTGATGTACGACTTCTATTATTACACAATGAAGTCCAGATATGGTAGCGACCTTGCCCCGCTATACACAGACACGGACTCGCTGCATCTGGAGATCCGCACAGCTGACGTGTATGCAGACATGAAAGAAGATAGTGACCTCTTTGATACCAGCAATTATGATCCTTCCTATCCCTTGTACAGTAACGTAAACAAGAAGGTGCTAGGGAAGATGAAGGATGAGTGTGCCGGTGTGCCTATCAAGGAGTATGTTGGTCTGTGCCCAAAGATGTACTCGATCCTGATGTCTGACGAGGGTGAGATTAAAAAGGCTAAGGGAGTGAAGAAGGTTGTGGTTAAGAAACATCTACGCCGTGCACAGTACATGGAGTCTCTGTTCACAAAGAAGCAGTTCCGTCATGGAATGAACATACAATGCAGTGATGGTCATAAGTTATATGGACTCCACGTCAACAAGGTGTCCCTCTCTCACTTTGATTCAAAGAGGTGGATAGCCGCGAACGGTGTAGACACCTTGGCCTATGGGCACACTTGTTTACCTACAAACTAGCACCTCGGCCCCGTTTGGGGGTCGGGTCCGAGACGCCCTAGGGTGAGCAAAAATCTTGTATAAGCTGTCAAAGGGTGAGTAGTATGGATGAGTGGCGGTGCGCTAGAACAGCGACTCTCTTTACTACTAGTTTCATTGGTGCCCTCGTGGTGTGGCGTGAAACAGGCACATACCCGCGCGCACACACATTGCGACACTCACACTCACACGCTGACTCACGTATTTTTAACCCTTAGCTTTCACATCCAGATCCGCTCACAAGCGCTCACCAATACACTTGTCTGATTCACAAATATCTGTCTGAGATTATTGTAATAAACGGAAATATTCTGTAACCAGTGCACCGTGTGTGTACAGGGAGGCTCTATTATTCGATTGTTCCACAAAGAAATCGACGCCTACCTAACGGCCGAGGGACAGTTCGGCGCCGGGGTTTCACAGGATGGTGAGTGTGGCTTGTGCGTTGGGGGAGAGTTTATATTGTGTACACGGCATCTGATAGTCAGTCACCAAACGTGTGGCGTACATATACACTTGCCATAGACCCAATTGGTGCATTTTGGTTATTGTTTTTACTTAGCTGCTGTTGATAAACGTAATGTGTAATTTGTTCTGATATTGATATTTATTAGGTTTTTGTGATTATTTGCCACTTATTTAGCTTACCGTCTTATTGTTCAGACAACAGGTAAATCATAAGGAACAGCAGGAAAATCATAAGGATCAACAGGTAAATCATAAGGAACAACAGTTAAATCATAAGGAACAAAATGGTTTTATTTGTTCCAGTCCATTTACGCGTGAGAGAGCAAGACATCAGCATCCCCAAAACGATGTTTCCCTCCACATCCGCCATTACATACTGGCAAATCGAACTGCAGGAAAGCTCTCTAATAGGTACGCGTTCATACTACCACGTGACCATTATGAACAGTAATCTCCGTTATGATCCACTGATCGTCATCATAACGTTATTGGATACAGGTCATCCGGTGAAATGGCTGATGCCTTGTCGTCTGAAGCACATGTGCACACAGCTCTTCTTGTGTCAGTGCGGGGATGGCTTGTCTCTGAGTGATGATAGAAACGATCCAAACACAGTGTTCCGTTTGCATCCCGTCGTCAACGTAAGATTCGTTTTGTTGATGCTAATTGGTTCGTCCCGTAAGCCGCATGGTTGCGAGTTCGATTGAACCTGGCGTGGTTCATTTCTGGTGCCCCATTATCATTATAATCATAAACTTCCTTCATTGTTTTGACTTCAAATCCTGAATTCAGTGGTCGTTCTCACATATATAAGCACAATTTTATTCATTGAAATTTTCTGATAATCCGAAAAATCATTTCTTATAAAGTGACATAAAAGATGGCATTGAGGTGGAAACAATCTTGTTACTGCCATTTATCGGTCAAATCCAGACACCGTACCTGTTTTACACAATGAACCGGCTGCTGATAGGATTTCAATGCATGAACATACCATCTCTAACTAAGATGTAATTGATTCACAGAGTGGTGAAGAAGTTGAGTTGAATGCTAACTGCAGGATCGAACACGTGCTTTCGGATGGATGGCTGCACGCCAGTAGCGGTAAATGCACTGCGATTGCAATTACAGCTATATACACCAATTTCAACGTCATGTTCATTAATTTTATTATTTAATTACTCTCATCCTTAATGAAAATTCTCAAATGAAACAGAATTATATTAAATCAAATTTTAAACTTCCCTCACCGGGCTTACAGAAGCCACTTACGAGATTTTATGCCGGGTTGATGTACCCTGAACACGATTCATTCCGTCGCGGTAAACAGCATTCACTAAAATAGATATACCTACAAAGCGATGTGACATATAAATATCACATTTCGGCGTTTGTCTTATCTGACTCATGCTCTTTCATTCCAGTTGGGATCAAGAGATCGACTCACGTTATGGGCAAGCAGACTGCGTTCTCTGACATCCCGTGGACCACAGCAGTCATGCGACAGGTCAATATGATATCATATTATAAAAATAAGAAATGTTTGTAGCCACGATGCAACACGCATGCGTAGTGTTAACGAAGGGAATCGACAGACATCTTCATCGACACGTGACACCTCGTTGCTCTTTTTTCACCCGCTAAAGGCTGTCTGTTAATTCTCATGCCTCTGAGAGATAAACCTTGCGGTTCTGAATAAAACTAGCAGCCTTCAACATACTAATCAGACACGAACATCATCTTGTGGAAATCACTTTTTTTGAAGCGATCGTGATCTTCATGAATCCAATTAATGTCATGTTAACTGGAATAATGCACGAATTTGTGTCAGGTGGGATTGTCAGCTAAGATGCAGTTTGTCGACGCCTTCACAATACAGGCGGTCACTGACAAAGAACGGCTCAATTTCAATTTCGTGGCTGGATACGTACCCCTATTACAGACAATTATTAAGAACGTATGCAGCTAACTCATTTGCTATATTTATCAAATTATCTTGGAATAATACCATGATGCTACATTATGATATTTGTGTTAGGTTTTAATCAATTCTGTTTGTCACCCAACAGGCACCGACACAGAAGTTGGATGTGAAGCGAGCGTTCTCATACGCCCAGGTAACTTACTACACCTGTCGTGATTGATGATAGTTTTTTTTACATATTTCGTGCCTGTCGCATATCTAGACCGATCTGTTCGATTATCTTTTTGATGAATAACTCAGAGGTATTTGATTTAAGTATCTCCACGATGACAACAGTTTTATAACCTATTATCGTGCAGTGCAATAAAAAGATTTTTCTTTTGCAAAGGCACTACAGGAACTGCAAGACTTTTGTGACAATGGAGGTCAGCCGTGTAAAGACAGACAGAAGATCATCAGAAACCTCATGGTATGTTCCCAGCTTCTCGTTCTATTTGATGTGTTATCTCAAATCTTCCATTTCTATTAGATCGACAGCAGGGTGTTATGTATGTGTGCGCAGTGTATCAGGTCGATTGTTACCGCGCTTCATATCGACTGGGCGTCGGAAAGCCGGTAAGTACAACCCCAAAAGTGCGTACTCCATGAGATTGGCTCGGCTTGTTGTGATGACAATGCTTACAGACGCTCCAGTTTTTCTGAGCTCTCCCCAAATCGTTATCCAATAATTACAAAATATGAATTGACTGAGAAATCTGCGACAACGTCCAGTCTTATTGAATGTTGGCTTATTGATTGCGACTTGTGTAGCTATGCGGATAACGTCCTGGTGCAACTGTACGGCGTGCTGAAAGCGTATTCTTGCGGGGATAGCCGCAAGAATGAACTGTATTTAGCCAGACACATTGAATTCTTCTTCCGCCAAATTTCCAAAAAGGTGCATTGTACTTATCATCCTAAACACAAAGGGCTATTTATTATGTAATATACAGCAAACCTTAAATATGCTACTTTGTTATGGATAGGGATGGTCGATTGAAATGATATCAGGAGTAACATTATTTTCCTCTCTATCAACAGTTTCTTAAAGTTTGTTTGTCTCAATTGCAATGACCTGGCAGGCTTTACTGCTGAAACTTTAAGATATAACTGTAAGATATTTGTACATTTTTAATACCAGGGCATTTTAGGACAGAAAGCTACAGAAATGCTAACTGAGCTGATCCGTGACAACCGCAAGATTGTTGATCGCATCACAGAAGATAAAATCAAAAACGTCGCTAAACTCGTTTATCAACGCAAGGTATGTCCACAGCACCATCCCATTTCTTAAAGATACATTTACTATCGAATGATCCGATGAAATACAGTTTACTGATTGAGATTTGTTGTTTGTCTGTGTACTGCAGGACTTCCGGTACCTCGACTTGATGAGTGTCTTGTGTGTCTGCAATGATGTGTCCATTGTCCCGCATCAGAATATAATCAGCCGCGTATGGCTTGGTGCTAGGAAGGTAATCTCCCTAATTGAACAAATTTACTAGTTAAACAATTTACGAAAGTTGTTGAGGCATTAAACCAGAAAAGGCAACTGGCTTTATATGGTTTACGTAAATTGCACCACCGAAAAGACACAGCTGAACAGCCGATTAACCATGTGCGTTATTGTAATTGAATAAATTCAAATTATGCTCACAATATGTACAAATCTCATCCACCAGCCTCGAGATGTGACCGTTGATATTTGTTAATCAGAACTGACCGTCTATGTTTCGTTTCTGTGCTGGTCAGAAATCGGTGTTTCTCACCGAACTGGGTCAAGCAGTGGGCAGAGATTCCAACGTGATATACGTCTCCACTGACAATGGAAAACAATGGACGCCCCTTCATGAGTTCGCTGACGAGGTTTGAACGCAATTAGTCTCATAACAGAGTTGTGGTAACTAAAACCAGCGGCGCTTGGTGCGTTTTTGCGGCTAACAAGGGAATATAAGATCCCCAATTGTATTATGGCCCTTAAAGAAGAAGACAATATAATGGCTTTTTGTGCAAGATCAAAAACACGAATTTGAGCTCTCTGTATTTGTACGAAGGATTTGTTTCCCATTTAAGCATACAAATGGCGAGAGAATGTCCTTCCTGAATAGTCAGCTGGATCTCATGGCGAAACTTTGCCAGGTAAGAAATAATTGATATCTTATATTTGAACAGAAATGAATGGCAAATAGAATTAAATCTCCCGTCCCCCTTATCCATCAACGAAGTCACGTCACCTTGCTGTTGAGAGCACCTGTAATCGTGCTGTAAATAAAGATTGCTTGACTTGCGCCGTATGACCTACGAATGCTGAACACTACTACAGGGTAGAAACACTTATGCAATGGAAGTCATTACCAAAAAGCTGAGTTATTTGACGTGGAGTGAAGCCTTGATCTGTCTGACAAACTCCCAGCTCCCCGACTCTCTCAGAGCCAAGTACTGCAACCTCATCATAGGTCTGTCACATCTCAAGTAACAACATCTCGTCTCTCTTAAGTCTTTTTACCTTTGCAAACTATGCTTATCAAGTCGTAAATCGTGATATTTTTGCAATTTTGTAGCGCTCTTCGTGGATGTACCCGGAAATGTTGCCTTGGTCAAGAACGCCATTTTGACCTTCGTTTACGATGATTTGAATCCTAATGTGGAGAATCAGGTAAGTACTTATTTATTTCTCTTCCTATATTAGCATAGTTGACCTTCGGTGTGGACATTAACAAATGTGTTTGTCTAGGTCATTGAGGACGCATCTGTACACAGCCGCCAACAGAGCGAACGTTTAAATCAACTAGAAGATTGGATATCACGATTTCTGGCAGAAAATCAATACATGGTCGCCTCTGAAATCGGTCGAAACAAACTCATCAAACAAGTGAATTGTGTTTCATGACATTAAAGCATCTCTTAAGTGGACGCATGTGTCCTTAAAGACGCGTTTGAATATAATTCACTGGATTCGTGTATATATGAAAATCTTGAATCATCGTACATATATTTGTCCATCATCGTTAATTGTCAATGCACTATGTATGACCTTTGAGAACTCGGTATTTGACCTTCAGCTCATCTCTATCTTTGACCTCTGTTTGACCAGGTGTTGCGTCTTGTGCATCTCCTTGTTATGTACGGCCTATATGACAAGATTGAGTCCGTGGAAAAGCTCATGATACCGCTGCATAAGCTGCTGGATGGACGCAATGACCTCTCCATGCCCACTGAACGTTGGTCACTTTAACTGATAGTCACTTGTTACTATAAGCGAGTGAAAATATGATGCTGTTTTTGTGTATTAATGTCAGCGGGATATATGAATGCAAAGGATCATAATATATGAAAGCCTTCTCAGCGGAACATATGAGGTTCAATTGCAAAGAATGATCTCTTGTACTTCAATAAATTAGTTATATCAAATTGCTTCGTTGCATCTAATCATAAACATTGCATGTGTATCACAGACTCCTCTTTGGCAACACAAAAGGAGACAGACAACTTCAAAACCAGCAGTCGTTTCAAACAGACCCCTGAAAACAACGTGGTTTTTGAGGCAAAATATCAGTAGGTTGCCAACAATAAAAAGCATTTAGTTCTGAAATGATATTGCAGATCTTTATTCCGTTTTTCCCATAGTTAAAGCCATTATATGCTTGTTCTCCAGGGCCATGGAAGTCCTGAGTTTGCTTTTGCTAATTCAGTTTAACAGACGGCACATGGTAAGTCTGTCTTTTGTGATCGAATATCATGTATTCATGTCTTTGTTTCTTAGTGTAACCAAAAGGTCGCGTGATTTAGAAGCATGTCAGTATAGTTTCTTTTTAAAAAATTTGTAATTTGCCAAATAGCATTAAAAATCCGACAAGCAACGCATTATCCAACATGTTGTGCATTACCAAGTTTGTTATGTATTACGAATCATTTTATGCATTGCCCAACATGTTATGCATAACCCAACATGCTATGCATTACCCAAAATGTTATGCATTACGCAGCATGCTATGAATCACCCAACATTCTGTGGATTACCCCACATGCTATGATGTTACGCTGTTTATTCTGCATAACACAGGGATAACTGTGTGTTTCTTCCGCAGAGATTCGCCTACTTGTTCAAAAGCATCAGATCAGCAAGTCACACGATGGGCAAGGAGACATTGATGACGAGGTTACTCAGTACAGACTTCACCCATAATGAAAAGTAGGTTGACCTTGATAACCTTATATTTTTTTTATCATTGTATTTCTGTCATATGCTTGTGACTTTTTTCATTGACTGTACATACATATTCTATTGTCGTATCTGTGTGTTACTTTTTTATACGATAATAGATGTATCTATTGACCAACACAGCTGCACATCGTTAAGCTTGTAATGCCATCTAAAACAATCAGTATATTGTTTTGGCTTAATCAGACCACAATTTACTTTTGCTCTCATATATACCTGTGCAATATTAATTACCATTACAAAATGTTCACGCTTTTTTTACAAGGCTATCACAACTGGCACAGAGCGAACTTGCAGACATCATCACATCAACGTCGATATTCAAGAATTACGACATCGACGACGTCTTGATGGTGATGTTGAGACTAAAGCCGATAATTGATTCTTTAGTGATTTATCCATTTGTCTGTTGAAAAAAGATAACATCTTTGTGTTTGATGTTTAGAAACGTTAATGTTATAACTTTGACCATATCATTGAATAAGAGGTGTAAATTGATCTGGTGTTGACGTGATACGTGGGTTCCATTCTACCTCATCTTGTGTGTGATGGCACCGTAAATCACTGGGAACATTCATTCTCAATCTCATCTGTTATTGCCTTGATATGACCTGGTGTGATGAATATCCTCTGACTCCGTACATTACCTTAATATATCTCGCCCCCAGGATATATCGCAATATGACAGTGAGGAGCTGATATGCAAGTCGACGCAGCTGCAATTGATGTTCAACTCTGCACACGAGAACTTATTTCGGCATGCAACGCAAGCCAAGGTCATTTCGAACTTTCAAAATATCCCTCAATGCAATCTTAGCATTAACATCTAATATTGAATGTTTGCATTATTTGCAGGCTGTCATCAAAATCATGATGGCGGAAAACATATATGATGTATCAATTGTTTGTGGCGTGTTTTCACACAGATCATGATCACAGCGACCTGTTCGCGTGCTTAATGAGGTCCATAAGCTGGAAGTTCTCCTGCGCAGTCTGGCACGCTCTGCTATATTTGACGAACAAGGCGAGATAATCTGCAAAGTGCTCGACTCTCTCATCGGGTAAAGCAAGTGCCATGTGCAATTGAAATTTACCATCTTAATATTGTTTTAATAGTATCCGTTTTCGCGCTTTGAAGATATGTTGTTTTTGTTGTTTTTGGCAGGATGTGCATGGTTGAGGGCGATATCGCAGAGCCTCATCACACCAACCAGACCATTATCTGGAACAACAGTAAGATATCACGCCACCACTGACAAATTGTCGCAAATGTTCACCAGCCCATACCAACCCCACCCCTGCAACATTGTGTTTGGGTCCCCTGTCAATCGTATTTTCCCTTGTACATGACGTCATTGATTGTTTTGGTTTCAGGTGTACACAAGGAAGTGTTCACTTTGCTCAGCAGGGACATTGACCTTAAACAGACAGTGAGTAATTTGACCGATAAAGCTCTCTCATAAATTACTTTGACGATAAAAGTAGCCGTCAGTTCGTCTGTCAACTGCAAATTGAGCACAACAAAGTGCTGATGACGTCAATGATTGAATGCGTCATTCATAGCGTCACAATGACGTCGTTCACAATATTCTCGTGTTCATGGTAGCGATACGACGCAGCTAGGAGGGTGCGCGAGAAATGCTTTGTGCTGCTAAGACAATTGACCAGAGATAACCACGTGGTAAAGCAGAGTCTCTTTCTCAAACTCGACTTCCTTTTGGGAGTGCAAGGAGCGGAAGCGGAAATGGGCGACACCATTGCTGAGGTAAAAACATTCATTATGACGGCATCTATTGACCACTCCGTCTGATTGGATATTTTATGATATATGATATTATTTAATATTGATTTTATTCTTTTTAAACCTTGTGTTGCAATCAGATCTTCACAGACAATAAAGCCAACTGTTTGAAGGTGGCTCGCGAGCAACTACAAAAAATGGTGCATTTAGCATCTCAGCACAACACTCAAGCTCCACGTTTGTTGAACATGCTTCGTGCCGTTGTCAAGGTGGAAGAACTCGACTTACCCTTGGAACGAAACCAGGATTTTGTCATCAAATATGTCACACAATACTGGAACAATATCTGTCGTGGAATTGACGCGTCCAAAGATTACCGGTAGTAAACCCAAAAAAATGTCTATATATTGTTACGGATTGTTATTCTGAGATTACACGTACTTAAGAGCCATTTTGGAATATTAAGCAAATCACCAGCGTGTTGCGACAGCGGTTGGGATCAGAAACTGGACCCAATTTGATGAATGCTTCAATCAACTTTATTAAGTTATATAGCTATTTGTTTAAAGTAACTGCTTGCCTTGGGTCCTTAAAAGCACCGTGAGTTCTGATATCGTGTTAATGCGACCAAAGAGTTTGGTTCGTTGTGGTTTGCCGGTTTTAAAACGCATTTATATTTGTGATCTTCAGAAATTCCACGGCTCTTGGGAAGGAATCGGGAGACCAGGATTACATGCTGGGTTTTATAGACCTCCTTGCTGCGTGTGCAGAGGTGAGAATTGAGACGATTCTGTTTTGATTTGTTAATGTGATTTTGTATTTTAATTGGTTCAAAGTAATTTTGACAAAGATGGCTGCGGGTTAGGAAAGTAATTTTATGACGAGATTGGTGGGTAGTATTAAGGTGATTCTGTTACTATATGTAGGTCTATTAATATCTGCACAACAAGCTTGTTGCTTATTCATCTTGGTTACCAAGGTTTCTTGTTTACTAAGGAATAATGGCTTTCCATTTATGTCTGGCCTGGCTGAGTGTTGCATGCGTAGTATCTCAACCCTCTATCCCAAACGACTGGCTATGCTTCATCTGCCATACCATTACCTTCGCCCCCTCATGTCAACACGGTCTGATTGTGATGCCTCGTATGATGTATACTATCGGAGTGTGTTGGATGACGAGGTAGCTCTGTTGTGGATGATTATTCCTTACCTTATATGGAGACGGTAAAGCCAATACTACGGTATATAAGAGCCACAAAACGCGCTCCCTCACAGCCAGACAGCTAGACAGCCAGACAGACAGACTCCAAAAGAGACTGACCCACGTCGACTCCAAGAGAGACTTCAAAAGAGACTCAATCACTTCAACTCCAAGAAGCAACTTCTACCTTGTTTTCTGTTTGTGGATTATACTGGAAATAAACCAACATTGGTTCAAGACGAAGTGCTTCATTTACCTCTGCACTTACAAACGGTGTTGGTTAATTGAAATAAAACAGAACAAGCAATAGAAGAACAAATAATAATGTCTAAGCCTTACCCCAAGGCGCGATAAGGCTAACTACCTGTAATCAAATGATGACTTAAACGATCAACATTAAGTCGTCATTTGTCATTATGGTTCCAATTGTCATGCGTTTTCAAACGATTGGATAAAGTTTCATAGTGTTTTAAGAATAAAACAGTGCTGTAGGTTCAGGTATCAGAAGCCATTAATGCATTAAAGCGAGAACATTGCAATTGCTCAGCGTGTTTACTTAAGATGTACAGTCTTGTAAAACATTTCTCCTACAATGGTTTGTATCTATTTTACAGGGTGAGAACAGTTTTATTGAATCTATGTGCCAGACGATAATGTCAGTGGAGGAAATCCTGGATGTTCTTGTGCACGATGAAGCAAGCCATCGCGTCAAGCGAGTCTACCTCCGCTTCCTCGTGTGGACCTACCTGAGAACAAAGAAGCGAAGTGAAGCACTTCGAAGCAACCCCATTACATCTGACAAGTGCGTAGCCAACTTTCCCTCTGTTTACAAATGTTGATTAATTTCGAATAGTGTTTTCTCGGAACCAACAGATTGGATAATACATGCAGATGTGATGTATTTTATTTGTGAGGTTCATATGATTTGAATTCAATCTTGAATTATGCATTTAAAATTATCTGCCCACTTAAATTCTGTGGACTGAACGCAAATAAATGCTGTAAATTTTTCTGAATCTTTGTGACCCATGTGACGACTGCTAATATCAAGTATATATGACGTCATTAAAGGCGGATGTGGATATTTGTCACCAAGCTGAATGAGATCATGGATGAACTTACATCAAATGCCATCAAACATGGCGATAAGGTGTCTCCTCTGATCAGCACCAAGTCGGATGACAGGTATTGAACCTTAATCACCGATAAACCACTCAACAAAAGCCTTGCTTCTTTTCTATACACCTGTATATGAGTGCATATCACGAAAGCATTTTTATAACTGTTGATATATTGAAAGTGCTAACATATAAACACTGATATTTTTAATACACTGTCGCCGAAATCCCGATTTCAGGTTTACTTTGCAGATATATTCATGAACAGTTGAACAAATACTGCCTATGATTCTGTTGGTATATACCGGTCTGCGCTTTTACTTGTCGGCTAATTTGCGTTGAATATGTTGATACAGAGTCAGTCCAGAAGACGCTCACTGCCATGGAGCCTTGCGATTTTTTCGACGCCGTGTTACCATTCTTGGAGGTAATAAGTTTATCCAACTACTATATTCGTTTTACTATAATGCTGAATTTACTTATACGCCAATCAACCCAGTAAACAAATCACACAAGATACTATGTCCTGTCTCCCAAA
Source organism: Urechis unicinctus (assembly GCA_034190875.2). NCBI lineage: Eukaryota > Metazoa > Annelida > Polychaeta > Xenopneusta > Urechidae > Urechis > Urechis unicinctus. The sequence goes on from CM067343.1 coordinate 25,314,507, forward strand.
TGGTAATCACTGAACAAAGCATCACTCCCCCAAATCAACATGGGAATAGTTTATGATAAGTTACCCTCTCAAAACTCTCAATCATGGAAAAACTATACTTAATAACGTGCCCCATTTTCCACATACATAAATTATAGTTTTTAAAATGGGTTCATTATCTGTTTCCAGGCTGTGGATTTTTCAGATTCAGAGCAAGATGATTCTGGAACTCACGTGGACAGTCTCTTCCATACCTATGTGGTAACGACCTTTGTATTCATAACGCCCCCTAGCCCAGAAGTCGATCTCTGCAGGAATGTAGCATTGTGATAGTTTTGGAAATATTGTGTTTTTTGTCAGGACTTTTACAAGGCCATTGGACCCTTAACATGTGACGACATCAGCAAGAAATCGCTGCTAAACTGCTTCAACATCCTGTCGTCCGTCGCTACTGTTCCGTCAAAAGTATGTTTCGTTCGATAAGTTCAACAAACTGCAAGGTATCATCGCCAAACACATTATAAATTTGATTATATCTTATATTTACAGGGTGCCAGGACCTTACAGATGTCATTCAAAACGACAAGCGCTCTGAATGTTAAAACCCCTCTTCGCCAGGTAGGCAAATTTCCTTTTTTTCACTTTAGACCTCGCAATTTTTTTTGAGCATCTATAACAATGAACACAACTTGGAGGGTTTCATATTTTCTGTTTCGACTTCTAGAAGTATGAAAAATACTACTTACAGGAAGAGGAACTCAACAGACAATTCAACACATTTGCTACCAATTACCGCATCATATTTGGTGGTCAAAATACTGTCAGAGCACAGATTGGTTATCCATCAGACAACGGTACTCTTCCACGCAAAAAAATTTCCTTCCTGCAATCTTAACTTTAACAAAGTGTAGTCTTTTTAAAAGATTTTATTTGCATTCAGAATACACCAAACAAGGCTGTGACGAGGAGCTTCCGCTAGGCCCCGAGTTTCAGACGTTAGTTAATGTGTACGGCTCGACAAACGAGACCGGCATCAAAGCCCATCGGGCGATGAAGCTTATTGAATATTTAGGGTACGTTATGTCGTTTTTGTTTTGACAATTATGTTAGCTACAATCTACTGGGAGGATTTGTGTATTTTAACAATGCTGTCCACGATTGTTTTCGCTCACAATATTGAGTACAGTCTACTTGATGTTTTGTTGTAACTCTCCACCATGGTAGATACAACCCTATAAGAGTACTTTTTTACCATCCCTGCTTTTGTATATTTGTATTGATGTTTGTCTACAATGGAATGCTATTGAGATTTGTTTGTTGATTTATTGTCACAGTATAACAGGCCGGGAGCGGAAACGGAAGCACAACAACTCACACAATATCGACGGGACTATTGACGCAAAATGCGTCATGATTCTACGCGGGATCATCCACAATGAAGTTGTTAAACTGCCTTCTAACTGGGATACACATGTACTACAAAATAAGAAGTGGGTCATTATAGATTATTTAGAATATGATATGCTTCAAAATTAAAGAAAAGTTATTAACATAGCTAGAATTTTGACTATAGATATCAAAACTGGATATCATCTCCTATAATCAAAATTCCATATTGATACAGTCGTAGCCAATGTTCATTACGTTATGTGTGGTATGGGTTTGATTAACAGACAATTGCAGAAAATCGCCTCCGTCCAGTCGGCGCTTTGCCAGCACGGAGCAGTAGTGAACATAGCCCAGCATTTGTCGGCTAGTGTAACGGGGGAAATGGTAACACAGGTGCTGGCCTTTCTAGCCGATATACTATTCAGTGGCAACGAGGACGCCCAGGTATTGATGTTTACGGTATTTGGACCAAATTATCTCATTTTGTCATAAGTTCAATTAACAACCTGTGGGTGGCGGGTTCTATATGAGTGATGGTACAGAAGAAGATATAGTGTTCAATATCAATATTTACCAAAGACCTTTTTTACTTATTTTTTGCTGCGATTGAGGGCTTACACATGTCACTTTCCTTAATGCCATAATCACTACCATTTTCAGGATAGCTTATATCAGTACTTTCTGGCCAACCGAGAGGAGAGGTTTTTCGTCACGCTCAAAAGTAAAATGCAGCTAGCAGCTCTAGACATCAAGGAGAAGTGAGTTATCATCATACAACTACTACACGAGATGGTATAAGACAGACTGGACTTTTTCATGGATGCTATATCAAACCTAATGTCGATGTCGATGTAACAGCATCAGAACGCTGGTTGGTGGGTCCAGGATATTTGATGTTTTAAAACTGCTGTTTAAAGTATATGTCTCTTGAACAGGCTCTCAATGCAAGAGAAATATAACGAGTTGGTAGGAGACACACTGGAGCGTGTTCAGCAAGTCACACAGACCCGCCTTCAAACGCCACCGGAAACACGCGCCCCCTGTCGGCAAGGTACATAACCACAAGCAATTCTCAAATATACCGTACAGTTGACCATTAGTAGTGCGTTCCCAAGCATAAGATCATTTCACCCTGCAAAGAAGCCAGTTTCACATATATGTTAAACATCGATTTCGCTTTGGTATTAATTATTGCTAATTTCCACACGTTATGGATCCTCGTCGTAAGAAATGAGTACATTTATGATTCCATTGCAAATACTATTGTAGAGTGATGTAATGTTACTGTGTCGACTATGGTGCTGATCGATGTCCATGTTACTCTGTAGGTGGAGCCTTCATCGCCTGTACCTGTTTCCTCTAGGATGGGCGCGGTGGGTTCACAGATGGACACCTTCGATGTAATGATATCCCGGGATTCTATTGGCTTTCAAACAGTAAGGTCTTGTCTGTCTCTTTTGGTGATGTTATTAAAGTATTGACTTTTTTTTGATTTGTAACTGCAGGAAATAGATGTAATTGTTCTTCCTTCAAAATATATAGTATATTTTGGTTGACATGTATTCAAGTTCTGTGTAAATGATGGCGACTTTCAACCAATTATATTTCCAAATTTATCTGTTTCGTCACTTTCCTGATACCAATGGATACGCCAATAAAGGATCAAGAAATTGCCGGCAAAGAGGATGGCAATCTTGAGCTTATGCTGAAGACATTAGGGCGGATCTGTGATGGCCAGAATACGCCTCTACAAGTTGGTCATGTTTACATCGTAACTAGATTCTACTTCAGTCACTATAGTCCAATTTGATTAATAACGCAGATTTATTGTACGAGGACGTTTAGACGAAACCATGGTGTCTATCACCATGTGCTGCCCACTATTGGCTGCAGTAGTAAAGTATATTATGCAGTAGGATAGCCATTGTAATGATATACATTGTAATTATTATGATAATATTTTCTATGTCATAGCTAAATATCATGGCATTTTTTTTTCGCTTTGTTTGTGATTTATATCATATGATAACAGGATGTAAATTCACAATCATTCTAGATATGAAACTGTTGTTGATGTGGCAGGATTATCTGCGTGAGCAGAGTGACAACTTTGTTTCGGTTGATCTGGTGGCAGAAACTGTACAGCTCCTCGACACAATAGCTAGTGACATAAACGGCGTCACGATCCGGGTGATTTGTGAACTGATACAGACGCTGGTTGAATTTGCATCTGTACGTGACTGACGTTTACTGATTTTGGTGTTGTGTATTGGAAAAGATAGAACCAATATTTATTATTTAAAGAACTGAGAGTCTGTGATATCTGAGCTGGATGCACAATTGACAACCATTTATGGAACTTAATATAAAATTGGATGTGACTTTGGATATTTGTCATTTGATATTGGCATTGCAGGGTAATATACGGAACCAGCAAGTGCTATTTGACAGTCGAATATGCGACTTTGTTGATGTCACCCTCAGGATTGATTCATTCCCCGGCAGCTCACCGCACCTGGTACAACTTGCTTGAACAATTTAAATATAAACATAATGAAATATATTAATTATAGCAATAATGATAACAAGATAAATTAACTTGATAACAACAATTTCTCATTTATGGTAATGGATATAAAATAGTTTGAATTTGTACGTTTATTCATTGATTCACAGGTTCTACAACTGAAGAAAAACATGGGGAAACTCATCACCGTGATGAGCGAGGATAACTCCCTCAAGGCAGGGGAAGAGTCAACCAATTTTTCAAAAGTAAATAACAGCACACCACATGTTCGTTTGGATATCTTTTGATAAATGTGCTTCAGTCGAAGGCTCCAAATATCCACAGAGGTTTTTGCATGTGTTATTGATTCATAATTGTGCAGTTGATCTTGGACAACATCGATGAGAAATGCATTGCGGCCGTCATGTTCCAATGCTACCATGACGCTACGGTGAGTGGGTATCTGCTTCAAGATGGCTACCCTGTAAGCCTGCCAAGAGAATTCTTCAAGAAAATACTTAAACGATTGTAAAACCCATCGCCTAACCCGATGTGTACTCGTCGATTAGTTTTCATTGTTCATTGCTTATCACTGCTGAAAGTTTCTTGTCCAATCAGAATAAGTCCTTCCATTGTCCACTGCTTATTCGAAAGTTTCTTTCTTGTCCAATAAGAATAAGTCCTTCCATTGTTCACTGCTTATTCGAAAGTTTCTTGTCCAATCAGAAAAGAAGGTCGGCCAAGCGCCTATATGATGAAGTTGGATTCCAATACTTCCACATTCTGTGCCGTATGGATGAAATGGACACTAATGATAATGGCCAGCGACTACTTACCGGTCTGTTGTAATGATTTCATTTCTGACATTGTTGTTACGAAGGTAACGTGCTTGTTTGTTTTTGTGGTTTGACAATCTGAACATCCTAAACGCGATTTTTTTCTCAATGATCCTAGTATTTCGGTAACATATAATATACAATTTATGTGAGTGTATATTATTATAAACATCATTTAATTATATGATTGAAGGAATACTTGAAGAGGCGGGATACCTCTCTGTCTGGCAGTACTACGACAGCAATTCCATGTCGGTTGAGATTGTGAAGGATGGGTGTCTACAGAAAATTCATTTTCCCGTCAAGGACAAGGTTATTCTTCTTCTAGTGAGATGATAGAGCAGTGGACGTCATGATCTCTACCACAAGATGTCCTTCGATGTGGCCCATGGGAATCAATAGTCATCAATCACCTGTTTTTTTTTGTGAGCAGGGCGCACTGAGAAAAGAAAGCAAGGTGGCATTTAACTACGGTGTGTCCCGTGACGAGGGTGAACGCGTCAGCAGCTTCATGGAGTGGTCAGCGAGTCTTAAGAAGGACATCTCCTACACACGATGGGTTCAGTCCAATCCTATCACCAGAGGCATCGTGAGCTCATGGTAAGATGTCTCCCAACTGTATCATTGTCAACTTCAAGATAGCCATGAAGTATGTTATTTGTGTTGCTACTGTGATTAATGTCATGGTAAAATATATCTTTTACGTTGCATCTAGAAATTATTGTTGGTTGGAATATCCATATCAAATACCATTTTCTGGTATGCATTGTAGGCCTGATTTCCCCCCTCCCCCCGCAAATTTGATCCTTTGATTATATTTCAGGTTCTATATGAACATCTCCATGATGCTCCTCAGCTTCATCCTCTGCATTATCCAGATAGCATTCTGGAAAGCACCTGCTGATTACTCCAGGTAATAAAAAGGTTTCTGATGTTTTCGGAAACGGGATGCCAGAACATTGCGTGTTGATTACTTTTCCACATTTTTATTCATCGATAATAATGGCAATCAGACTTAAAATGTTGCACATCTACGAGGTGTTTCATGTGTGGTTTTGTTATTTTTGTGTTAAGTTGGGAGCCCGTGATTGAGTATCAGGCCGTGAGTGTATTCAGTCACATTCTCCTGGTTGTACACAACATTGTCACCGTCACCGTAGCTCTGGCTTTCATCCTTATACGCCGACCTAGGTTTCCGCCATTCAGTCGTTTAAAGAGTTTATGGAGGTAACTATTTCATTTTACAGACCAAACATCAATTGTGTTTTTAATCTTTTAACGCAATCATCAAAAGCGTTGATGTTCCTATCGTTGGCCTCTTTGTGATTTATCATCTTCTAATGTTACAAAAACCCACCCTAAGCATTACTGACAGTGCCTGTTTCATATCACCAACCTACCCGTCATCATTTGTCTAGATTAAGTTAAAGAGTACGTTTCATTTCAACCACAGATCAAAAGGTGTTAATTTAATATATTGTTCCCAAGATCATCTTATTTTCATCCCAAGCCGTGTAAGGGGACTATGGCGATGGGTGAAAAAACTGGGGAATGAGGATGTCCAGAGCGACCCAACTGAACCCGATTCTTCCGAAGTCATGACAACCTATGTCTTCAGTTTCATCACTTTTTGGTACTTGGTCAGTATCCTTCCAATAGATTAGAATTGATATTAGTGATTGACATTAGTTTTCTTTTGTCCATTAAATATGTGATGATAATTATGTTAAGTTGATCTTTAGAAAAAGATAATGGAAGTCTAGATTTGATTCCATATTTAGCCGAAATATATGTATTGTGAACAATTGACAAAATCACCACAAACAGTTGGAGGCGCATGAAGATATTTCAATGGGGCTGTTTTGTTGTGATTTTAACAGTTACAAATATATTCATTTGGTGTTCTATTTTGTAGAATGCATGCAATATGTTTTATATCATTTGAATAAAAATATCATTGTTAATGTTATTTGCTGTTGATATTGGTTGCAGAGTCTGGTAATGACGTCAATCGCATCTCACTTTCTGCATGGTTACCTGGTCGCCTATCATCTCTTGCACATGGCAGAATGCAATCAAATGATCAAACGTGCCATTTGTGCCATCTCCAAGAATGGTTAGTTGCATACATTGTAGTGCTACGATGATAAAGATGCAAAACGTACAGCGTAATTACACTTCTCAATATATTTGTTGTATTTGACAATGTTTAATGTTATTGGATATGTATAATGTTTTGCTCATCTGGTTCCCATATGAGTTGTTTTAATTGTCTCAATGCTTATGATCAATTAGTAGTAGGTAAATCTCATATACACACCCTATATTGTGCCTATATTGTAGTGTGGTCCTCACATGCGGTTAACGTTACAGGATTATCCCTGCTGATGATCAGCTTATTCAGTCTGGTTTTCATCTACATCTTCGGACAAATCAACTTTGCTTTTTATCGGGAGTTATTCAACGGAGGCGAGGGCCTGTACTGTCGATCAATGTATGAATGCGTAGTGTCGACATTTCACCATGGATATATCGTTGGACTGTTAGAGGTGAGAACCACAGCTCTTATCGTTCTATCAAATAGTTCAATCTGTTGGAGTTACAAATTATCAATTGATCACATTGTGATATTCTGCTATTTCCAATTGCTATTGATGCAATTTTGTCGGCACCATTTCCTTAATTACACAATGTGTACACATTTGTTGTCAATATACTAATTTAGCCCATGCCGATAGTTCCATTTGATCAACCTACTATGTTTGGTGGGATAAACCTTTCTCTTTCAGTCACTCATCACTTATGCGTGCAGGGCATTCCTTTGGCAGGCGGGGAGTCGTTTCAATATGGTCTCATGAAAGCCTTGCTAGATATGTGTTTTTTCCTGGTGATAAGCATTATCTTCCTCAACATTGTTTTTGGTATCATCGTTGACACCTTCGCTGAGCTCAGAGATGAGAAGGTAATAAAACGTTTGACATTAGATAATAACTCCAATTGCGTTGGTGGAAATATTTCTAATGCACTGGAAATGACCCTATAAAAACCATCCCAAAATAAGCACTGTAAATTGAATGTTCTTGGAGCTAAGTAATTATTGCTTTGTGATGTATCAACGAATTAATTGCATATGTGTATGTTAGTGGCAAGCAGATAAGGACATGCGAGACTCTTGCTTCATATGTGGAATAGATAGCTATGACTTCGAGAAGAAAACTGGAGTGGGTTTTAAAGCAACCATTCAACGGCATACATTTATATATATGTATATTTATTTATATATGTTTATTTATATTCATTTTTATATATGTATATACATTGATATATATGTATATATATAATTATATATATGTTTATTCATATATACAGTACATATATATTAATATTTGTGCATATATATATTCATATATGTATATCAATATATATCTAAAAATGTATATAAATGTATACATATATATGTATTTATATATGTATAAACATCTATATATATGTATTTATATATAAATATTTATAAATATATATGTATATATATATATATATATATGTACATATGTATATATATATATATGTGTGTGTGTATTGATTTATATATATATATATATATTCATATAAATATATATATATATAAATATATATATATATATATATATATATATATATATATATATATATATATATATATATATATATATATATATATATATATATATATTTACTCACTAAGTGTACGTTATTTACGTGATGCTTTACAGGGGTTTGAGGAACATGTGAAAAAAGACCACAATCAGTGGGCTTATGTTTTCTTCTTCCTTTACCTGGATGAATCGCGTCAAAACGATTTTACATCGCTGGAACTTTTCGTTAGCAGAAAGGTGGCAATGAATATTGACCATCGATTGATTTTGCGATTGTTGAAAACGAAGAAATCAGAGATATTTCGGAGAAATCTCTTTAACTATGTAAATTAAATAATTAGTTATTGTGTCATCCAGCTTGCGCGAGATGAATATGACTTCCTTCCAATCAACGAAGCCATGTGTTTGGGTAACAATGATGGCGATAAAATGGACCAGCTCAAAGTTCTTGAACTGCGACTGAACTATGTTGTCGGCTGCATGAAAGCTATCGTGAGTTCAATGTGGATAACAACTGACGACCCTCTTAACTACTTTCTGTGTGTAAAAATACAAAGCACACATCAACACACCCATATACGCATACACACACACACATACACACCCACACACACACACATATATATGTATGCATATGTATATATATATGCATATATATATATATATATATATATATATATATATATATATATATATATATATATATATATATATATATATATATATATATATATATATATATATATATATATATATATATATATATTATTGTGTAGGATATGGAAAGTAAGAAGGCTAAGGAATTGCTTCGTTTGCAACATTGGGAGGACCAGCAAACGCGATCCGATATGTCTGTCATCAAGAAGAAGTTTACTGTGGTCCAGGAGGCGTCTATCGACGTCAAAGATGCAAGTGCTAGTGGGAGCGCCAGTGAGGCTGATGATGATGAATGGGAAGAAGAAAATTGGTCCATTAATGTCTTACCTGTGGTCGAAGAAGTTAGTGATGTCCATCGTCAGCACTTGCCACCAGGATCCGGAGGTACTGCACCAACAATTACACTCACAACGATACCTTCAGATGATGAACACGACAGCCATGGTGGTGATCAAAAATGAACGGCTTCGGTTGAACTACTGCAGACAGATTATAGGTTTTGAATCGCACAGGGTATTGTAGCATTTTGCAGTATTCACATTTAATATTTGTGTGTTTAAAATTTGTAAATAAAACAGGTTATGTGTATATATATAAAATAAACTCTTTAGTGAATTGGTTTATCATATAAAATGTTCACATCTATGTCTTGCATTTGGTATATGGTATTTGATATAAAATCATAATCACTTAGTTTTCGTTTAGGTAGTTGGTAGTTGAAGTTTTGGCAAACAGGCTTGTTGAATATCAATATTCGATGCTTATATGTTTATATATATATATATATATATAATATATATATATATATATATATATATATATATATATATATATATATATATATTTATATATATGTACATATATATATATATATATATATATATATATATATATATATATATATGCATATATCTATATATATGTATATATATATGTGTATGTATATATATAGATGTGCATATATATATATATATATATATATATATATATATATATATATATATATATATATATATACATAAATATATATATATATGTATATATATCAGGATCCCCTTAATTTTAACCGCATTAAGGTGTTTTTGAACACGACAGAGACTCTTTGTTTCCTCGCTATGAGTTCGGTAATTGAAGCCATCAGAAGCTTTATGTTAGCAGCTGTTAGCTTTTGTTCAGTCCGCCACTGGTGTTCATTTTATATGGAGGCCGCATAGAAATATATATTAATCTGTGGCAGGCTGTCTGAATCATGGGAACAAACAGATGTATAAAACATTTGTATAAGAGCAAATTATAATTATTGAGTTGTTCTAATATCGTTAACGAGCATTTTATGTTGCAAAATTTGCAACAGCAAACGCCGACGTAGGCAGTTTGGTAGGCAATCTATTATGGAGTAAAGAACCGTGCGTGTGCTATATAGGTGTGCACTACAGTATCGTTTCTAACAACTTTTAGATGCACTAAGAGGCAATAGAACTGTCCGTCAGCTATGATAAAACAGAATGATATATGACAGCCGGCAGTCTAATGGGCATCAGGTGTCGCATATGAAGCCCCAAGAATCGCCACTTAAGCACGCACATTTAGCGGTGAAATCCATCATTGGCGTCACCGCAGTTTGTCAATCGAGAAGCCATTGTTCAGCAATCACGCAGCGCATCGCATATCCGGTGACTTTTGTTCATGGACAAAAAGGGAAACTCTGTACTGTGGTATTGTTGTGCTGACCGATATTAATTTTAATGTCGTATTCCAACAATAATCGTGGTAATTTTTTTATCTCACGCACTGAGAGACATGTGTGTCTTATCCAATCCCCGATGCTTTCTCATATAATAACGTGACCTTCAGACAGGAATGGTATCTCCATGGCGGAGGTTTTGGCGGTTATGTTCCGCCGTGACTCGCTGGTTTCTTGTTCGGGTTTCTTGTGAATTATTTCGAACAAACTTTGCCTTGAATATAATGAGTTAATTGTACAGCATGCAGTGGGTGTCTGTTTGTGGATCCCATCCGCCACGGTCGTTTGACTGCGCTATTTGCATTTGCCATTTACACAAACATTACTCTTCAACACATTTGTATTACCGAAAATAAGATGAGCACATCTGATGTGAAGTCTGAGCAAACGATGAGTTTGCTGTCTCCTTTATGAACGGCTTAGACAAACGCTTTGGCATTCGATTGGTGACAAAGCATGGAAATGCCACACGATAATGCAACATCTACGAGTAACGTTGGAAGTGAGTTCATTAAACTGTAGTGGGTGTCGAATATCAAAAGGAGCGTAATACAAAATGAAAATTAGAACGACCTTGGTATAAAGTCAAAAATAATAATATACATTTTGTGATTCTTTTGATTTCAATGGTATAAATATCACACAGCAGGTTATCATATTTTAATGAAAATGAATAGGAGAGCGAAGATAACTGAAAATAAGAACATTATTATGCAGAGTAATATTTGGCTGTGGCAAGGGAGGGATAGATCTCCAGAAAAACAAGATAACCGGAGCGAAGCATTTGCGCTTGATGTCACTATTGATGTCAAAGGTCACATTGCAACGGAGATACGCGAGAATTGTAGTGATGGTAGGACTATTATTATCATCAAACCACCGTTTCTCATCTTGCACACATTCATGACTGACCCCCGAATGATTAATTAAAATGGATATTAAAGCATATCTCGCGATATTTAAAAAATAAGAACAGCCAGATGTCTCGTGCAATAGGCATGATATAATTAAACATAATTTTAGCAGTTTAATTGATGATATTTAAGATATGTCCTGGTAAGATATGTCCTCAGATTGGCAACTGCGCCTAGATCCCTCTCGACACATTCTCCAATAAAAACCATTCCCACACAGCCACGCCCATATCGGCGGCCACTATAAAAACTCATGCATACACGTCTTATAGCTGCAGAACTCTGTTATTGCGGGTTATAAGCATGGCACTCGATCCGTCAACTGACGCCATGCTTTCAGACGAATACTTAACATCAACTGCGAATTTAATGATGGAAACCAGCGGACCAATTGAAGCCAGTACTAACGAGTTGCCGGATGATGATCTCACCTTGTATTACCACAATCAAGCGTCTCTGATGTACATTTACGGAGCACCTGTTTTGCTGATAGCGGGAACTTTTGGTAATGGGATGACAGTGCTGGTGATGCTGAAGAGGCCAGCGCTGCGAGCCCCAACCAGCAGTGTGTATATGCTGATGCTAGCAGTGCTGGATACTGCCATTCTCTATGCTGGGCTAGGACGCCGTTGGTTGAACGAAGTGGCAAATGTGGATGTCCGAAGTCTCAGTGATGCAGGATGCAAAACCCATATTGCCTTCTTGTACTTCAGCATACAACTTGAGGCTTGGGTTATTGTACATTTGACATTGGAGAGACTAGTTGCAGTAATGTGGCCACATCTTATGAAGGTTTACTTCAGCAAACGCCGAGCGATAATCGGACTAATCATCACAGGATTCATTCTCGTAGCATTCGACTTGCACTATTTCTTCACACAACGACTAGTACTTGTAGGAACTCCAACTGGGCTGTTGAAGGTGTGTACCTTAAAGATGAAATATTTGTATTTCGCTGTGAATGTATGGCCTTGGTTAGACACCACTTTGGCGTCTTTACTGCCATTTCTTATTTTAATAACTACAAATGTAACTATTGCCATAAAAATAGTTAAACACAACCGTAGTATGAATCTTGGCACAAACCACAATGCGGGCAAGTCGAAAATGACAAATATGACCGCCATATTATTTGCTGTTTCAATAACTTTCCTTGTCCTAACCGGTCCAATTTGTTTTTGCTTGGTATTTATGGCTGGCATTGATGATAGCGCAAGCGATATCTATATAGCTAAAGTGCAACTCACTTTTGCAGTCATGAATATTTTGTATTATCTTAATTGTGTTATCAACTTTCTGATGTATTGTATAAGTTCTCCAAAGTTTAGAAAAGAAAGCCTAGCTTTGTTCATGAGAAAAAACTCTATACATCCGGTGAGTACAATCGGTAACGCGTTCGAAGCTGGTCAACGTTCGTCGGTACTCGGCAGGCACCAGGCGACATCACACAGGGAGCTGGGTTGTGTCACTCAAGCTAATACCCGTGTTGATAATAACAGCATTCAAAACAGCACCCAGATGGCAGTATTCGATGCACAGGGGTGAAACACAATGAGGAAAGAGAATACAGAACAATACCTAGACAAATGAAAGCAAAGGATCCGAAGATTTGTAAATGAACGTATCGGTTCCGCAAGGTGTGACTGATTAACAGATGATGACAGCAAACAAATAGGATTGGCTCGATTATCTATTGTATAAGCATATATGGAAATACAAATATACACTGATATATATATATATATATATATATATATATATATATATATATATATATATATATATATATATATATATATATATATATATATATATATATATATATGTGTATATATATATATATATATATATATGTAGTAAATATAGATATTCATTATAAAAAATATTTCAATATACTCATACGCATAATATATATATAGATTCAATATTTATATTTAAATATACATATACATATATATATATATATATATATATATCAATATATGCATAGATATATATATATGCATATATATATATATGTATGCATAACTATGAATATATATAAATATGTATATATATATGTATATATATTTATATATATATATATAAATATATATATGTATATATATATATTTATATATATATATATATATATATATATTTTTATATATATATATATATGGATTTATATGAATATATCTATATATGTATATATATATATATATATATATAATATGTATATATAATATATATATATATATGTATATATATATATATGTAAATATATATGCATACATAGAAATATATATATATATATATATATATATATATATATATATATATATATATATATATATATATATATATATATATATATATATATATATATATATATATATATATATATATATATATATATATATATATATATATATATATATGAGAGGCAATTTTAGGTCAGCTGAAAGCAAATCCATGTTGTTTTGTAATTTTCTCATTAACTAGGGCACCAATGATTTTCAGGTATTCAACAAGTTTTACATGCTCATATTGTTAGAGTATAATTGGTATAGTACTATTATATTCACATCATTTGCGCATGTGTAAGATTAGCTCTTTCATCTTGTTTCAAAACACACAATAAATATTGGTAGAGTATAATTTGTATAGTATTATTACATTCTCATCATTTGCGTATGTGTAAGATTAGCACTTTCATCTTGTTTCAAGACACGCAATAAAATAATTCATGTTGCAAGGAGGCTGGTCGTAATGTAGTTCTTCACAAAGATGCCACGAGGAAACCAGTGGGGACTATTACTACATTATCGGCGAAGGGGTTAAGTTCATATTATGATTTCCATCCACGTGACTAGAAACATCCCGCGTATCATTAATTGTTACAAAGGACGTCAAAGCGATCAATTTGGTAGGCAGTTTGTATCATGAATATTAAATAAATCTTTTTACCAATGATAAGATATAACCACCCCGACCTGATTTGCAAGAGCAAAATTTCCAGGTCGCTTATTTTTTCTTACCACAGCCTTCGTATATTTCTAACACAATAATAGATATATGTCGTATCAAATACGATAGATGCAAAAGATGAATATTGTGATTGCATTTTGCACCTGTACACGATTTCCCTTACCTGACTACTCGAAAATCGTAGATCACACCGATAGTGCGTTGAATTTCCCTCAATAAATCTTATCAATAGAAAGCGACGAGTGTGAATGGTGATTATGACGATAATGGCCTCCCGGAAATAAGGTATCAACTCGGATATTGCATCTGTAGATGTCAAGCCGACTATTGCAAGTCGATTATGTTACCAACGTAAGTCCCGAACGTGTTCTCGAAATGCTATTTGTAAATAAATAATGGTATGGCCTGGTTAGCGTGTATATAGTCAGAATATATATAGGGCCGAATATATGTGCCCGCCAGTGTGTTACAATATCTTCCTGCTGAAATCTAATTGAGGTTAACAGCCTGTTGCAGTCAAAACTTCCGACGCGGACCCATTTAACACTCAAAGCTTTAATTGAAACTTCACGTAACAGGGAAAATCTACGTAACAAGGTCCATTACAAGTCTCAATAAAATTTCCATCATTGCATTAGCTTCAGACAATGTGCATACAACCAACCAATCATAGCCGAGCAAACATCCTCGTAAAATATCAAAGGAAATTGTAATTTTTGGCCGAAGAACACAGCCACAAATACGTCGTCAAACAAATTCATTTGCAATGACATGCCTTTAATGCACACCGTACGACTGTGTTGCTTGCAGCTGAAGGGTCTTGCTCCACAATTCGTTCTGATATGTGATTGGCGCTCCGTGTCCCGTAAATGATACAAATTTCCTGTAGGCTTGATCAAAAATACACTGACAAACACAGGTACAAATGCACACACAAATACGCATTAACACATGCCGTCTCATACACACACACGTACGCGCGCTATATATATATTACATATATATATATATATATATATATATATATATATATATATATATATATATATATTTATATATATTATATATATATATATATATATATATATATATATATATATATATATATATATATTTTATAAATGGATCGGGTGTCAGATGTCATATCAGACTATTATATATCTGAAGCTTTCACTGTGGCATGAGCATATCGTCAGGTGGCATTGTATCACTGGTGTAACAGATGCAACTGTGTCTTAAGTCCCATTTCTTTCAGAGATCACCTTTCACAAACAGTCATGCCAATGACAAAAAAATATAATTGCAGTCATAGCAGTTCATACGCCCGTACTGTGGGCATGACATATTAAAAGCTTTCATTATAGCGCACCTGTGTTCATACCAGTTGTTGTGACACTGGCATTACGCCTGGGTCTCATATGTTGCCGGTTATAAACATTATCTTCCACATACTGTCCACATACACATAGAACTACAAGGTGCAAAAACCAGGACACCACGAATGCTACTTAGTACCCAGAAAGTTCACCACCTTACAATATATGTGCATTTTGTATACGGTCAGGCATTCCAGATGTGAATGCATTTCAAGTTTGAACAAGTGGAAAAGTAACCTTACCGTAGTCTGATTGACTACGTTACAAAATCCTAAACTTGAGGAGCTGGATCGACTAAAAACGAGCAGAGTAGGCGATATGAGAGGCAAAACTTCCCCTAAGGGCACAAAGAATCAGCTTTGTTAAAAGGCGAAAACATGTAATAACAGTCAATTTCCTTTTTTCTAAACATGGGAAACAGAGAGGTTGATAATGTACAGCATTACCCAGCAAGACCACAATTTCTGTAGAGAGACTGATGTTACATCCACGCAAGGGCTGTTATCAGTTGCATTATGAACAGGATACGCGGCGCATAATAGAAGAATCACACTAAATAGATGCGAAATAAATCATAACAAATATGTATATAGTACTTCTTCATGCACGTAAACTAATTTGAACGTCAAATCAATGTCCAAGCAATTGTCTGATATGCACTGACGTGTCAAGCTGTTTTGCCATACGATAATCTATATGCACATCCATATTTTGCAATGCCATGCCCTTACTGCATCCTAGGCTCGACCGCGCACAGCTTGTATGCGAGTCAGTCATGTTAGCCTGAAAAAAAGCAATGTGGGTTTTACACGAAATAAATACAGAGCACCTTTTATCGAAACACAAAGAGAACATTGCAGTCAGAACTATTCCCGAAAACATTACAAGGAGAAGAAAGAATGGGATATAGGACGATAGCAGCAGATGTAAATGGTGATGTCGATGATGGATATCAGAGGCTAGAATGAAAGCATCCGATCCACAAGATGTGAAAGATGAACTGATAGTGACATATTCAGATATGATAACACATATATATATATATATAAACATGAATATATATATATATAGAGATATATGATATATATACAGAGATATATAGAGACAGAGAGATAGGAGATATACAGAGAGGTAGAGAGGAGAGATAGAGAGGGAGAGAGAGAGAGATACAGAGGAGAGAGAGACAAAGAGAGAGAGAGAGAGAGATATCATATATATATATATGTATATATATAGATATATATATATATATATATAGATATATATAATATGATATATATATATATATATATATATATATATATATATATATATATATATATATATATATATATATATATATATATATATATGTGTGTGTATATATGATGACATATATATATATATATATGGGAGTCCATATATATATATATATATATGTATATATATATATCTAGATATATATATATAGATATATCTGATAGTCAAATATATATATAATCTATCGAATCGCTAATCCCTCTATCTCTATATAGATCTCTCTCTCTCTCTATATATCATGCTGCGGTATAAATATATCTCTCTATATATCTATCTCCTCTTCGTGTGAAAGATGACCAGATAGTGGGGAGGGGGTATGATGACACGTCTGAAGTCAAATCTATCGAATCGCTAACACGTTCGTGCTGCGGTATAAATCCATAGCTTCCGTCATTGCATTTAGCTATTCTGTAACCCAATGTCCGCGATAAAGTTTCTCTTCGTTGAAAAACCATGCTTTGTCATGTACTGTTATCCGACAATAAATTTTAAATGACGTTAAAACTTTATCCATGTTGCCATCTGTGCTACTGAAATTAACAACGTTGGTCTATAACTGTTTATTTACAAAATGAATAATTTAGACCTATTCTGAAAACCTTGATTTGTCTCAAACCACTGGTGATAAACAGTTGTTTTACAGAAAACCACTTTCCCCATTCATGTAGCGAACAAAATACCTCTGCATAGACAATTAACAGTTACTATATAAAAAACCTAACTATGCTGTTGACTTTAATCATGATTATCCAGTGAAATATACAAATAGCACTAGAATGTCTCCCGATCAATAATGAGTTTTAAGTGTTCAACAAAAATACTATGCGAGCTAAAACATAGGGTTTATTCCTACACTTAACTGAAAAACATACCGGAAGGAGCACTATATAAATCAAACATTGCCCGCATGTTGATTGGTACGCTAATACAAATAAAGGTTCGCTCTCCTAATGAAATGACAAGATATGTAAAACTCTTCCATCCCATGTTTAGCATCAATATCAATATAATGTCGTTAATCATACCATTGAGGCACTAACTGGTTTCTCAGATGGGGTGTGAAACTCTTTATGTTGCAACGTTCTCTTTAAAAATTCTAATCAGATCCCTCGGAATAACTCCAGGTGATAGTAGTGAGAAAGTAATCGCCACTGTGCTACGTTCAAGTACTTGAAATATGTGGAAAATAGATTAACCATGAATATGTGTGTTGCTATGTCGGCTGAACACAGCAATGTGCGTGTTGATATGTCAATTGGTAGCGGGTTTTTTTTGTTCAAACCAACTTAATATTAATGACTCCTACAGTTGTCAGAGTTTTGTCAATCTTTGTTGGTGTGACGTGTGCCTGGAAGTGTGTCTAGGTTAGTTTTGAGTTTATTCACATGTGTTAGTGACTGCATTACGACAGTCGTGCAGACCTTAAGCAAATTTCCAATAGGTAGTATAGTGCAAGTATAACTGTGGATTAATTGTTTTGCGGTAAGCTCCACATATTCAATGCCTGTCTAAACAAAGCACTGTCCTTCGCTATCCACTTTTAACCAACAATGTGGCTATTGTCTCTAGTTTATTTGGAAGACTGAGGGTTCTTCTAAGTTGACGTTTCATACAAAATGGTAAATGAAGTATAAAACTCATTTCCACTGACTCTGTGGGTGGATTGGATTGTGTTTTGCAAAGGGTTGTCATGTTTTTGTTTTTCTGCATGGACTCATCTGCATGTTATGCTAAATTACTTAGCATAACGGTTGCATAATTCCTACAAAAAACAATACTAAATAAGGAATATAACACCCATGGCAGCAAGAAATTGTGCTGGCAACCATGTAATTAAAACTTGATCTGCACCCTTAATAACAAATGGGTGCAAATGTAGATTAATAATAGATTACAAAGGCAGCATAAATGCTATGTTAATTATAACGAGCAATGCTGAATATGGTCCTAAAATACCCATTGTAACAATAAATGAATTTAGCAAACATGCAGATTCTCCTGCTCCTGCAACATTAAAAAAGCGAAAATAATATGGCTACGAGTTTCTAATCTGCTACGTGTATATGTCTAACCACTAGCGTATATCATATTAGGCCAACTGCTGTGCAATTAATAACCTTGAAATAGCAATAAAAATAGTGCTGAAGTTTTGTTATGGCGATGGGGCAAACGTGGAAGGGTATGAAACTCATCTTCCAGCAAGCCATCCCTAGTCGCATTCCCTTCTGCAATGACTGCCATCGTAAGCAATTGAGGCAATTTGTATCTTTCAAATCTAATCTAACTGTAGACAAGTGATAGAATGGAACCTCGCCAAAGTGTTTGATAACCTTCTTCGAAACAGTTGTTATTGGACCATGCTATTGGACAATGATGTAGGCTGCATTTTAATTGGCATCAAATGTCACAACTAAAGGCCAGTAATCGAATCGCATGCACGCGCTTGATTGGTGAAATACATGCATGTATGATGCTGCTATTCGATAGACCATCGTTTTGCAATCACGTAGGATGTTTTGTATTCGCAGACCTTTGCACAGGGAAAAACAAAAGACGTTGTTGTTTGTGCTGGAGAGAGCAAACAACTTCATGTCACTCTTATTATTGACAATTTTAACTCCTTCAGGCCGATGAGCTAGCTATACGATATATATATATATATATATATATATATATATATATATATATATATATATATATATATATATATATATATATATATATATATATATATATATATATATAAATATATATATATAGATATATATATATATATATATATATATATGTATATATATATATATATATATATATATATATAAAACATGGTTACGGTGTGTTGTAAAACATGATTTAGTGTGTGACCATAAAAGGAATTGGGACACTTGGATGGGTCGGAAGTCCAATATGACAATCGGGTATTACATATCTGAAGCTTTCCTTGTGGCGCATTCGTCTTCGTCATAGTTAGAATATCATCAGATAGTGTTATACCACTGCCGTACTATATGCAGCTGTGTCTTAAGTCTCTCTTCTTTCAAAGATCACCTCTCATCATCAGTTATGCCCATTGCCAGGTTAATATTGATTTACTTGCACCCATAGCAGTTTATGCGCCAGTAATTTAGGTATGGCGCAAATCAATTCCTAGAATCATTATGTCACTGTATGGTACAGGCAATGAGGATTGTATCACCAAGTATAGGTTGGCCAAGTGCGTATCTAAAAGTTATTGTAGGAAAACAAATGAAGATGCATTATCTTTTTTGTTTGTTTTCTGTGAATGTTCATACAATACTGCCAACGAAATCTATTTTGTGTGAATTGTGAATAACAATGCTGCCAACGGCGTTTAGCGTCTTATGGCATGAACAGAAAATAGATTATCCCAATACGCTGCAGAGTGGCGGAATAAGGGCTTAAATAGATGTCACATTTTTGTCATCGCGCGAGAGATGCAACATCAGATGAGAGGTGATGATTTATATAACAAAGCTGCAGGTGTTAACGAGATCAAACCATGCAGTCGTTTTTGTATTTCATTCTGAATTGTACGTGCAGCGGTATTTCGTACGCGATGGGGTGGGAATGATTAGACAATTATGCTCGCTACGCGAATCGTCGAAAAGTCAGTTGTGAACTTACTGTGCTGCTCTTCTACGTAGACTGCCATGCAGTGAACAGTTTATATTCAGTGTTTGAAGGGAATTGCTTTCAAGTAAAATATTGAAACCTGAAGTATGACGTCACGCGAGAGCTAAGCATGCTCATGAAAGGACCGTGGGGATTGAAGTCGTTTGCATGTATTGTCCTGTGATTTTTAATTTCTTTTCAGCTTAGTGTTGCAGGTGATTGCACATCGCTTGCAGATTTGTATATCAGCCGATCTGATACCATCACCTATACACAACAATCCTGCATTTGTCAGCGCTTTGTAACACGACATATGGTGAGTCGTAGGCATGAATATGTATCAAGGTAAGTACAGGTAATTGTTTCCCCTTGCATGAGTGACTGCATCCAGGTTGTCGACTGATCGGTAGAATGCAAACTCAAAATAAACATCGCAGAATTCCAACAATGGAAAAGCAAAAAAGCATGCGTCCTGCAATTAACAGTGAACGTGCTGTCCATATTTTTTAGCAAGGTTTCCGATTGCTCTGAATTATCATTTCCTAGAAATGGTAGACGAACCTTGGAAATAAATGCTTATGATTGCTTGGAATTGTGACGGCCAATTAGCTTATATATATTACTTGGTAAAACAATGTACAATTATATTCGACGTTTTTACAATTCCTTTAGAATAAAAGAGTTCATCAGTATATTGTCGATTTTGTTTACGTCGACCATTTATGCATTTCATACTGAATCACATATATCATTGTCGAACGTTTTGTGGAAAAGGCAAAATGCATTAAAGTGCAATGGAAACTTAATGCATTTTTTCCACAAGATACCTAACACCATACACTTTAAAGTTAGAAGCACATACATTTCGCTGCTCGTTAAGTGTGAGATTAAGTAATAATTGACTTGTAATTGGTGTCTGTGAAACTTTAGTCTTTGGGTTTGGTTTCTTTTCAAAGCGATGCATTCTTTAATACGTTTGCATGATTCCTAGAACGAGCGATTATAAATAATGGTCCAAGGAATATTTTCAGATGAATAAGAATGATATTAAATCAAATTTAAACTTCCCTCACCTGGTTTACAGAAGCCACTAACGAGATTTTATACCGGTTTGATGTACACTGAACACTATTCATTCCGTCGCGGTATTCGCTAAAATAGATATACCTACAAAGCGATGTGACATATAAATATCACATTTCGGCGTTTGTCTTATCTGACTCATGCTCTATCATTCCATCAAGAGATTACGTTATGGGCAAGTTTGCGTCTTGACATCCCGTGGACCAC
This sequence comes from Urechis unicinctus, assembly GCA_034190875.2. Classification (NCBI taxonomy): domain Eukaryota; kingdom Metazoa; phylum Annelida; class Polychaeta; order Xenopneusta; family Urechidae; genus Urechis; species Urechis unicinctus. The sequence continues at coordinate 25,336,735 of CM067343.1, forward strand.
AGCAGTCATGCGACAGGTCAATATGATCTCATATTATAAGTGAATAAGAAATGTTAGCAACCACAATGCAACACGCATGCGTAGTGTTAACGAAGGTAATCGACAGACATCTTCATCGACATGTGACACCTCGTTGCTCTTTTTTCACCCGCTAAAGGTTGTCTTTAACGGTCGTGCAAAGCGCCACCTTACGGGCGTAAATTCTCATGCCTCTGACAGTCTTGCGGTTCTGACTAAAACTAGCAGCCTTCAACATACAAATCAGACAGGAACATCATTTTGTGGAATTCACTTTTTTTGAAGCGATCGTGATCTTCATGAATCCAATTAATGTCATGTTAACTATCGCTTCTTTTTCCTGAATTTAAAGAATCCCATGTAAAAACCTGATAGTTATCAGATGTGGAATAATGCACGAATTCTCGAATTTGTGTCAGGTGGGATTGTCAGCTGAGATGCAGTTTGTCGACGCCTTCACAATACAGGCGGTCACCGACAAAGAACGTCTCAATTTCAATTTCGTGGCTTCATACGTACCCCTATTACAGACAATTATATGCATTATGATATTTTAGTTTTAATCAATTTAATTTTTCTTCATTTCGCAAGTTCATCTCTGTTGTCACTTGACAGGCACCGACACAGAAGTTGGATGTAAAACGAGCGTTCTCATACGCCCAGGTAACTTACTACACCTGTCGTCAGTTCATTGTGATGATTGGATGATTAAGTATTTCGTGCCTGTCCCATATCTAGACCGATTATCTTTTTGTTGAGGTACATGAATTATGCATCTCCATGATGTCAACAGTTTTATTACCTATAATGGTACAGTACAATAAAAAGATTTGTTTTTCTGTTGCAAAGGCGCTACAAGAACTTCAAGACTTTTGTGACAATGGAGGTCAGCCATCATGTAAAGACAGACAAATGATCATCAGAAACCTCATGGTATGTTGCAAGCTTTTCGTTTTATTTGATATGTTATCTCAAATCTTCCGTTTCTATTTGATCGACAACAGGGTGTTATGTATGTGTGCGCAGTGTATCAGGTCGATTATTACGCGCTTCATATCGACTGGGCGTCGGAAAGCCGGTAAGTACAACCCATAAAGTGCGTACTCCATGAGATTGGCTAGGCTTGTTGTGATGACAATGTTTACAAACGATCCAGTCTTTCTGAACTCTCCCCAAATTTAATAATTGAAATATATTTTATACGCACTCCGAGGGCACTCGCTGCGACAACGTCCAGCCCGTCTTCATGTTGGCTTATTGATTGCGACTTGTGTAGATATGCGGATAAAGTTCTGGTGCAACTGTACGGCGTGCTGAAAGCGTATTCTTGTGGGGACAGCCGCAAGAATTAACTATATCTAGCCAGACATATTGAATTTTTCTTCCGCCAAATTTCCAAAAAGGTACAATTTACTTATTAGCCTTATCACATGGGGCCATTTATTATGTTCATATAAAGCAAACCTTAAATATGCTACTTTGTTATGGGTAGGGATGGTCATTTGCACAGTTTCTTAAAGTTTGTCTCAATTGCAATGACCTGGCAGGCGTTTCTGCTGAATCTTCAAGATGTAACTGAAAGATATTTGAACTTTTTAATACCAGGGCACTTTAGGACAGAGAGCTACAGAAAAGCTAACGGAGCTGATTCGTGACAACCGCAAGATTGTTGATCGTATCACAGAAGATAAAATCAAAAACGTTGCTAAACCCGTTTATCAACGCAAGGCATGTCCACAGCACCATCTTATTTCTTGAAGATACAATTACTGTCAAAGAAATCCGATGAAATACAGTTTACTCATTGAGATTTGTTGACTGGCTGTGTACTGCAGGACTTCCGGTACCTCGACATGATGAGTGTCTTGTGTGTCTGCAATGATGTGTCCATCATCCTGCATCAGAATCTAATCAGCCGCCTATGGCTCTGTGCTAGGAAGGTAATCTCCCTTATTGAACAAATTTCCTAGTTCAACAATTAATGAATGTTGTTGAGGCATTAAGTAAACCAGGCTTTATGTGGTTTACGCGACTTGCTCGGCCGAAAAGACACAACCAACTATCCATGTGTGTTATTTTAATTGAATAAATTCAAATTATGCTCACAATATGTACAAATCTCATCAACCAGCATTGTGATGTGGCAGTTGATATATTCTAATTTGAACTGACCACGTATGCTTCATTTCTGTGCTGGTCAGAAATTGGTGTTACTCACTGAACTGGGTCAATCAGTGGGCAGAGATTCCAACGTGACATACGTCTCCCCTGACAATGGAAAACAATGGACGCCCCTTCATGAGTTCGCTGACGAGGTTTGAACGCAATTAGTCTCATAACAGAGTTGTGGTAACTAAAACCAGCGGCGCTTGGTGCGTTTTAGAGGCTAACAAGGGAATATAAGATCCCAAATTGTATTATGGCCCTTAAGGACGAAGACAATATAATGGCTTTTGTGCAAGATCAAAAACACGAATTTGAGCTCCTTGTACTTGTACGAAGGATTTGTTTCCCATTTAAGCATACAAATGGCGAGAGAATGTCCTTCCTGAATTGTCAGCAGGATCTCATTGCAAAACTTTGCCAGGTAAGAAATAATTGATAACTAATATTTGAATAGAAATGAATGGCGAATAGGATTCAAATTCTCCACCCCTTATCCATCAACAAAGACATATCACCTTGTTGTTAATGGCGGAGTAAAACACCTGTAATCGTGCTGTAAATAATGATTGCTTGACTTGCGGCGTATAACCCACACTGAACACTACTACAGGGTAGAAACAAAAATGCAATGGAAGTCATTACCAAAAAGCTGAGTTATTTGACGTGGAGTGAAGCCTTGATCTGTCTAACAAACTCCCAGCTTCCCGACTCTCTCAGAGCCAAGTGCTGCAACCTCATCATAGGTCTGTCACATCTCAAGTCACAACATTTTGTTCCTCTTACGTCTTTTCAACATTGCAAATTATGCTTATCAAATCGTACATCGTGATATTTTGCAATTTTGTAGCGCTCTTCGTGGATGTACCCGGAAATGTTGCCTTGGTCAAAAAAGCCATTGTTACCTTCGTTTAGGATGATTTGACTCTTAATGTGGAGAATAAGGTAATTATTTATTTCTCTTCAAATATTAGCATAGTTAACCGTAGGTATGGACATTAACGAATGTGTTTGTTAGGTCACTGCTGATGCATCTGTACACAGCCGCCAACAGAGTGAACATTTAAATCTACTAGAGGACTGGATATCGTGATTTCTGGCGGAAAATCAATACATGGTCGCCTCTGAAATCGGCCGAAACAAACTCATCAAACAAGTGAATTGAGTTTTATGACACTTAGCATCTTTTAAGTGGACGCAAGTGTCCTTGTAGACGCGTTTGAATATAATTCACTTGATTCTTGTTTATATGAGAATATTGAATCATTTTACTCATTTCTGTCCATCATCCTTAATTGTCATTTCTTGATAACTTAGTTAGGTTGTTTGTGAGTGCACTGTGTATCACATTTGTAAACTTGGTATGTGACCTTCAGCTCATCTCTATGTTTGACCTCTGATTGACCAGGTGTTGTGTCTTGTGCGTCTCCTTGTTATGTACGGCCCCTATGACAAGATCGAGTCCGTGGTAAAGTTCATGATAACGCTGCATAAGCTCCTGGTAGAACGCAATGACTTCTCCACGCCCTCTGAACGTTGGTCACTTTAACTGATAGTCACACGTCACTTTAACGGATAATCACAAGTTACTATTTCCGAATGAAAATATGATGCTGTTTTTGTATATGAATGCAACAGATAAAAATATTTAATTGCCTTGTCAGTGGGACATATGAGGTTAAATTGCAATGAATGATTTCTTGTTTTTCAATAAATTAGCTTTATTAAATTGATTTGTTGCATCTGATCATAAGCATTGCATGCGCATGTGTATCATAGACTCCTCTTTGGCAACACAAAAGGAGACCGACAACTTCAAAACCAGCCGTCGTTTCAAACAGACCCCTGAAAACATCGTGGTTTTTGAGGCAAAATATCAGTAGGTACTGAACAATGAAAAGCATTTAGTTCTGAAAATGATATTGCATATCTTTATTCTGTTTTTCCCATAGTTAAAGCCATTATATGCTTGTTCTCCAGGGCCATGGAAGTCCTGAGTTTGGTTTTCTTATCCAGTTCAATAGACTGCACATGGTAAGTCTGTCTTTTGTGATAGAATATCATGTATTCATGTCTTTATGTTGTTAGTGTTACAAAAAGGTCACGTGTTTAGAAGCATGATGATATAGTTTCTATTTGAAAAATTTGGAATTTGCCAAATTACATTAAAAATCAGGCAAGCAACGCATTTTCCAACATGTCATGCATTACCTGGCATGTTATGCATTACCAATCATGTTATGCATTGCCCAACATGCTATGCATAACCCAAGATGTTATGTATTAAATAGCATGTTATGCATTACCCAACATGCCTTGCCCAACATGTTATACGTTATCCTACATCCTATGCATTTCCCAGCATGCTATGAAATACCCAACATACTGTGCATTACCCCACATGCTATGCATTACCCAACATGCTATGCATTACCAAGATATGCTATGCATTACCCAACATGCTATGTGTTACGCAGGGGTTTTTTTTGGCATAACATAGGGGTAACTGTGTGTTTGTTCCGCAGAGATTCGCCTACTAGTCTAAAAGCATCAAATCATCAAGTCACACGATGGACAAGGAGACATTGATGACGCGGTTACTCAGTACAGACTTCACCCATAATGAGAAATAGGTTGACCTTGATGACCTTTACTATATTTTCTCATTGTATTTCTGTCATATGCTTGTGGCTTTTTTCATTGACTGTACATACATATTCTATTGCCGTCTCTGTGTCACTTTTTTATACGATAATAGATGTATCTGTTTACCCACACAGCTGCACATCGTTAAGCAAAACAATATCACTGTTTATATGTTAGCACTTTCAATATATCAACTGTTATAAAAAGTGCTTTCGTGATATGCACTCATATACAGGTGTATAGAAAAGTAGCAAGGCTTTTGTTGAGTGATTTATCGGTGATGACGTTTCAATACCTGTCATCCGACTTGGTATTGATCTGAGGAGACACCTTATCGCCATGTTTGATGGCTTTTGATGTAAGTTCATCCATGATCTCATTCAGCTCGGTGACAAATATCCACATCCGCCTTTAATGACGTCATATATACTTGATATTAGCAGTCGTCACATGGGTCACATAGATTCATAAAAATTTACAGCATTTATTTGCGTTCAGTCGAAGTCCACGGAATTTAAGTGGGCAGATAATTTCAAATGCATAATTCAAGATTGAATTCAAATTATATGAACCCCACAAATACAATACATCACATCAGCATGCATTATCCAATTTGTTGATTCCAAGAAAATGCTATTCGAAATTTATCAACATTTGTAAACAGAGGGAAGGTTGGCTACGCACTTGTCAGATGTAATGGGGTTGCTTCGAAGTGCTTCTCTTCGCTTCTTTGTTCTCAGGTAGGTCCACACGAGGAAGCGGAGGTAGACTCGCTTGACGCGATGGCTTGCTTCATCGTGCACAATAACATCCAGGATTTCCTCCACTGACATTATCGTCTGGCACATAGATTCAATAAAACTGTTCTCACCCTGTAAAATAGATACAAACCATTGTAGGAGAAATGTTTTAAAAGACTGTACATCTTAAGTAAACACGCTGATAAATTGTAATGTTCTAGTTTTAATGCATTAATGGCTTCTGATACCTGAACCCTCAGCACTGTTTTATTCTTATCACACTATGAAACTTTATCCAATTGTTTGGAAACGCATTACAATTGGAACCATAATGACAAATGATCGACTGTCATCATTTGATTACAGGTAGCTACCCTTATCGCGCATTGGGGTAAGGCTAAGACATTATTATTTGTTTTTCTATTGCTTGTTCTGTTTTATTTCAATTTACCAACACCGTCAATCATTGACGTCATCAGCACTTTTTTGTGCTCAATTTGCAGTTGACAGACGAACTGACGGCTATTTTTATCGTCAAAGTAATTTATGAGAGAGCTTTATCGGTCAAATTACTCACTGTCTGTTTAAGGTCAATGTCCCTGCTGAGCAAAGTGAACACTTCCTTGTGTACACCTGAAACCAAAACAATCAATGACGTCATGTACAAGAAGGTCGCTATATTGATAAAAGGGAAAATACGATTGACAGGGGACCCAAACACAATGTTGCAGGGGTGGGGTTGGTATGGGCTGGTGAACATTTGCGACAATTTGTCAGTGGTGGCGTGATATCTTACTGTTGTTCCAAATAATGGTCTGGTTGGTGTGATGAGGCTCTGAGATATCGCCCTCAACCATGCACATCCTGCCAAAAACAACAAAAACAACATATCTTCAAAGCGCGAAAACGGATACTTTTAAAACAATATTAAGACGAAAAATCTCAATTGCACATGGCACTTGCTTTACCCGATGAGAGAGTCGAGCACTTTGCAGATTGTCTCGCCTTGTTCGTCAAATATAGCAGAGCGTGCCAGACCTTGCAGGAGAACTTCCAGCTTATGGACCTCATTAAGCACGCGAACAGAGATCGCTGTGATCATGATCTGTGTGAAAACACGCCACAAACAATTGATACATCATATATGTTTTCCGCCATCATGATTTTGATGACAGCCTGCAAATAATGCAAACATTCAATATTAGATGTTAATGCATAGATTGCATTGAGGGTTATTTTGAAAGTTCGAAATGACCTTGGCTTGCGTTGCACGCCGAAATAAGTTCTCGTGTGCAGAGTTGAACATCAATTGCAGCTGCGTCGACTTGCATATCAGTTCCTCACTGTCATATTGCGATATATCCTGGGGGCGAGATATATAAAGGTAATGTACAGAGTCAGAGGATATTCATCACACCAGGTCATATAAAGATATTAAAGGTGAGATTGCGAATGAATGTTCCCAGTGATTTACAGTGCCATCACCCACAAGATGAGATAGAATGGAACCCACGTATCAGGTCAACAACAGATCAATTTACACCTCTTATTCACTGACATGGTCAAAGGTATAACATTAACGTTTCTAAACATTCAACAGACAAAAGGATAAATCACTAAAGAATCAATTATCGGCATAAGTCTCACCATCACCATCAAGACGTCGTCGATGTCGTAATTCTTGAATATCGACGTTGAAGTGATGATATCTGCAAGTTCTCTCTGTGCCAGTTGTGATAGCCTGGTGAGACAGCGTGAACATTTTGTAATGGTAATTAATATTGCACAGGTATATATGAGAGCAAAAGTAAATTGTGGTCTGATTAAGCCAAAAAATGTTGGGCAATGCATAAATTGCTGGGTTATGCATTACATTTTGGGTAATGCATAGCATGTTGGGTTATGCATAACATGTTGGGCAATGCATAAAATGATTCGTAATACATAACAAACTTGGTAATGCACAACATGTTGGATAATGCGTTGCTTGTCGGATTTTCAATGCTATTTGGCAAATTACAAATTTTTCAAAAAGAAACTATACTGACATGCTTCTAAATTACGCGACCTTATGGTTACACTAAGAAACAAAGACATGAATACATGATTTTCGATCACAAAAGACAGACTTACCATGTGCCGTCTGTTGAACTGAATTAGCAAAAGCAAACTCAGGACTTCCATGGCCCTGGAGAACGAGCATATAATGGCTTTAACTATGGGGTAAACGAAATAAAGAAATGTAATATCATTTCAGAACTAAATGCTTTTTATTGTTGGGAACCTACTGATATTTTGCCTAAAAAATCACGATGTTTTCAGGGGTCTGTTTGAAACGACCGCTGGTTTTGAAATTGTCGGTCTCCTTTTGTGTTGCCAAAGAGGAGTCTGTGATACACATGCAATGTTTAAGATTAGATGCAACGAAGCAATTTGAAATAGCTAATTTACTGAAGTACAAGAAATCGTTCTTTGCAATTTAACCTCATATTTCCCGCTTAGAAGGCTTGTAAATATTTTGATCCTTTGCATTCATATATCCCGCTGACATTAATACACAACACCTGGTCAAACAGAGGTCAAAGATAGAGATAAGCTGAAGGTCAAATACCGAGTTCTCAAAGGTCATACATTGTGCATTGACAATTAACGATGATAGACAAATATATGTACGATGATTCAAGATTTTCATATATACAAGAATCAAGTGAATTATATTCAAGCGCGTCCATAAGGACACATGCGTCCACTTAATAGATGCTAAGTGTCATAAAACTCATTTCACTTGTTTGATGAGTTTGTTTCGACCGATTTCAGAGGCGACCATGTATTGATTTTCTGCCAGAAATCGTGATATCCAATCTTCTAGTTGATTTAAACGTTCGCTCAGTTGGCGGCTGTGTACAGATGCGTCCTCAATGACCTAGGCAAACACGTTTAATGTCCACACCGAAGGTCAACTATGCTAATATAGGAAGAAAATAAATAAGTACTTACCTGATTCTCCACATTAGGATTCAAATCATCGTAAACGAAGGTCAAAATGGCTTTTTTAACCAAGGCAACATTTCTGGGTACATCCACGAAGAGCGCTACAAAATTGCAAAAATATCACGATTTACGACTTGATAAGCATAATTTGCGATGTTGAAAAGAGGAAGAGGAACAAAATGTTGGGACTTGAGGTGTTACAGACCTATGATGAGGTTGTAGTACTTGGCTCTGAGAGAGTCGGGGAGCTGGGAGTTTGTCAGACAGATCAAGGCTTCACTCCACGTCAAATAACTCAGCTTTTTGGTAATGACTTCCATTGCATAAGTGTTTCTACCCTGTAGTAGTGTTCAACATTTGTAGGTCATACGGCGCAAGTCAAGCAATCTTTATTTACAGCACGATTACAGGCGCACTCAACAGCAAGGTGATGTGACTTCGTTGATGGATGAGGGGGCGGGGAGATTTAATCCTATTTGCCATTCATTTCTATTCAAATATAAGATATCAATTATTTCTTACCTGGCAAAGTTTTGCCATGAGATCCAGCTGACTATTCAGGAAGGACATTCTCTCGCCATTTGTATGCTTAAATGGGAAACAAATCCTTCGTACAAATACAAAGAGCTCAAATTCGTGTTTTTGATCTAGCACAAAAAGCCATTCTATTGTCTTCTTCTTTAAGGGCCATAATACAATTGGGGATCTTATATTCCCTTGTTAGCCGCAAAAACGCACCAAGCGCTGCTGGTTTTAGTAACCACAACTCTGTTATGAAACTAATTGCGTTTAAACCTCGTCAGCGAACTCATGAAGGGGCGTCCATTGTTTCCCATTGTCAGTGGAGACGTATATCACGTTGGAATCTCTGCCCACTGCTTGACCCAGTTCGGTTAGAAACACCGATTTCTGACCAGCACAGAAACGAAACATAGACGGTCAGTTCTGATTAACAAATATCAACGGTCACATCACAAGGCTGGTGGGTGAGATTTGTACATATTGTGAGCATAATTTGAATTTATTCAATTACAATAACGCACATGGTTAATCGGCTGTTCAGCTGTGTCTTTTCGGTGGTGCAATTCACGTAAACCATATAAAGCCAGTTGCCTTTTCTGGTTTAATGCCTCATCAACTTTCGTAAATTGTTTAACTAGTAAATTTGTTCATTTAGGGAGATTACCTTCCTAGCACCAAGCCATACGCGGCTGATTATATTCTGATGCGGGACAATGGACACATCATTGCAGACACACAAGACACTCATCAAGTCGAGGTACCGGAAATCCTGCAGTACACAGACAAACAACAAATCTCAATCAGTTGTTCATCGGATCATTCGATAGTAAATGTATCTTTAAGAAATGGGATGGTGCTGTGGACATACCTTGCGTTGATAAACGAGTTTAGCGACGTTTTTTGATTTTATCTTCTGTGATGCGATCAACAATCTTGCGGTTGTCACGGATCAGCTCCGTTAGCATTTCTGTAGCTTTCTGTCCTAAAGTGCCCTGGTTTTAAAAGTACAAATATCTTACAGTTGTATCTTGAAGTTTCAGCAATAAAGCCTGCCAGGTCATTGCAATTGAGACAAACAAACTTTAAGAAACTGTTGACAGAGAGGAAAATAATGTTACTCCTGATATCATTGCAATCGACCATCCCTATCCATAACAAAGTAGCATATTTAAGGTTTGCTGTATATTACATAATAAATAGCCCTTCGTGTTTAGGATGATAAGTACAATGCACCTTTTTGGAAATTTGGCGGAAGAAGAATTCAATGTGTCTGGCTAAATACAGTTCATTCATCCCCGCAAGAATACGCTTTCAGCACGCCGTACAGTTGCACCAGAACGTTATCCGCATAGCTACACAAGTCGCAATAAATAAGCCAACAATCAATAAGACGGACTGGACGTTGTTGCAGATTTCTCAGAAAATTCATATTTTGTAATTATAGCATAACGATTTGGGGAGAGCTCAGAAAAACTGGAGCGTCTGTAAGCATTGTCATCACAACAAGCCGAGCCAATCTCATTAAGTACGCACTTTTGAGGTTGTACTTACCGGCTTTCCGACGCCCAGTCGATATGAAGCGCAGTAACAATCGATCTGATACACTGCGCACACATACATAACACCCTGCTGTCGATATAATAGAAATGGAGGATTTGAGATAACACATCAAATAGAACGAGAAGCTGGGAACATACCATGAGGTTTCTGATGATCTTCTGTCTGTCTTTACATGGCTGACCTCCATTGTCACAAAAGTCTTGCAGTTCCTGTAGTGCCTTTGCAAAAGAAAAACTAATAATATTTTTATTGCACTGCACGATAATAGGTTATAAAACTGTTGTCATCGTGGAGATACATAAATCAAATACCTCTGAGTTATTCATCAAAAAGATAATCGAACAGATCGGTCTAGATATGCGACAGGCACGAAATATGTAATACACCTATCATCAATCACGACAGGTGTAGTAAGTTACCTGGGCGTATGAGAACGCTCGCTTCACATCCAGCTTCTGTGTCGGTGCCTGTTGGGTGACAAACAGTATTGAACTTGTGAAACGAAGAAAAATTAAATTGATTAAAACCTAACACAAATATCATAATGTAACATCATGGTATTATTCCAAGATAATTTGATAAATATAGCAAATGAGTCAGCTGCATACGTTCTTAATAATTGTCTGTAATAGGGGTACGTATCCAGCCACGAAATTGAAATTGAGCCGTTCTTTGTCAGTGACAGCCTGTATTGTGAAGGCGTCGACAAACTGCATCTCAGCAGACAATCCCACCTGACACAAATTCGAGAATTCGTGCATTATTCCAGTTAACATGACATTAATTGGATTCATGAAGATCACGATCGCTTTTAAAAAAAAGTGAATTCCACAAGATGATGTTCGTGTCTGATTTGTATGTTGAAGGCTGCTAGTTTTATTCAGAACCGCAAGCTTTATCTCTCAGAGACATGAGAATTTACGCCCGTAAGGTGGCGCTTTGCACGACCATTAAAGACAACCTTTAGCGAGTGAAAAAAGAGCAACGAGGTGTCACATGTCGATGAAGATGTCTGTCGATTCCCTTCGTTAACACTACGCATGCGTGTTGCATTGTGGTTGCTAACATTTCTTATTCACTTATAATATGAGATCATATTGACCTGTCGCATGACTGCTGTGGTCCACGGGATGTCCGAGAACGCAGTCTGCTTGCCCATAACGTGAGTCGATCTCTTGATCCCAACTGGAATGAAAGAGCATGAGTCAGATAAGACAAACGCCGAAATGTGATATTTATATGTCACATCGCTTTGTAGGTATATCTATTTCAGTGAATGCTGTTTACCGCGACGGAATGAATCGTGTTCAGGGTATATCAACTCGGTATAAAATCTCGTTAGTGGCTTCTGTGAGCCCGGTGAGGGAAGTTTCAAATTTCATTTGAGAATTTTCATTAAGGATGAGAGTATAAGTTATATAATTAATGAACATGACGTTGAAATTGGTGTATATAGCTGTAATTGCAATCGCAGTGCATTTACCGCTACTGGCGTGCAGCCATCCATCCGAAAGCACGTGTTCGATCCTGCAGTTAGCATTCAACTCAACTTCTTCGCCGCTCTGTGAATCAATTACATCTAATTTAGAGATGGTATGTTCATGTTTTGAAATCCTATCAGCAGCCGGTTCATTGTGTAAAACAGGTACGGTGTCTTGATTTGACCGATAAATGGCAGTAACAAGATTGTTTCCACCTCAATGCCATCTTTTATATCACTTTATAAGAAATGTTTTTTTCGGATTATCAGGATATTTCAATGAATAAAATTGTGCTTAGATATGTGAGAACCACCACTGAATTCAGGATTTGAAGTCAAAACAATGAAGGAAGAAGTTTATGATTATAATGATAATGGGGCACCAGAAATGAACCACTCCAGGTTCAATCGAACTCGCAACCATGCGGCTTACGGGACGAACAAATTAGCATCAACAAAACGAATATTACGTTGACGACGGGATGCAAACGGAACACTGTGTTTAGATCGTTTCTATCATCACTCAGAGACAAGCCATCCCCGCACTGACACAAGAAGAGCTGTGTGCACATTAGCCCTACAAGACGTCTGAGTAGACGTCTTACTCTTTCTGGAAACGACGCAACGCGATTTTTTTTAGATCGATTCAGACAGCTACCAAACACCAAACATACACAAGTGATGGAGTTATAGAATGCAATGATGTTTTACGGACAATTTTATCCCTTTTCGGCGGGGGATTTCATCCATAGTAATTATTTATAGTTCGAACAATTTGGGAAGCGGTAAAAAGTCAGAAACACAACAACATGTTTGTTTTCAAGTTCAAGACCACGTGCATTGCGCATGCTCAGAAAGACGACGACTAATGCTAAGCCCGGGGGGGGGGGCACTTAAGTCTATAGATATAGTATAAATGTGCCGCGCGAAAGGGCATGTTTTTACGGCCTCTCGACTTGTACGACGGGTTATACATTCGCATAATACCTTGTACGACGGAGTATACTTTTTCCCATTCTCAACTTGTACACGGGTACGGGTTTTTCACGCGGCCCATCCCTATCGAGTTAGGGTAAACTCCCCCCCCCCCCCCCTTGGGATGCTAAGGCAATGCGGGAAATCGCGGGAATTAATATTTTCCAAAATGGCAGACATCGTATCGCGATTTTCTCGGAAACGAACTATCGATGGCATTTATTGAAGAATACCGGCGAGTGGGGGTAAGTTTTTGGGTGCTCAAAGTCTATTGTTTGTAAAGGCTCTTGATATAGGTTATTTTCTAGTTACGCGAAGTAGCCCTTCAACCCAAACACGGCGACGCGTGTATAATGATCGCCTCGTAACGGTATAAATTCATGTTACCGTTACGATCGGAGCTATGTGCACATGTGCTTCAGACTTACGGATAAGTGCAAATAGTCGTAGGTTGGTTTAAATGCTTCAATGCGCTTGTTATGATGATTAATTAAAGAGAGAATCACAGAAATATCTTCTGGTGCGGTTTTAGTGTTATCGCTTGGTGTCCACTAGGTCTAGCCTTACGGCGCTTGGTGTCCACTAGGTCTAGCCTTACGGCGCTTGGTGTCCATTAGGTCTAGCCTTACGGCGCTTGGTGTCCACTAGGTCTAGCCTTACGGCGCTTGGTGTCCATTAGGTCTAGCCTTACGGCGCTTGGTGTCCACTAGGTCTAGCCTTACGGCGCTTGGTGTCCACTAGGTCTAGCCTTACGGCGCTTGGTGTCCACTAGGTCTAGCCTTACGGCGCTTTATGGATATTGCCGCAGCCAAATGAATCAGTTGCTAACGTTTTGTCATTCAATAAGCCTTCCAATTTCTGGCGTTGTCAGAATAGTAGGGAGCTTTTGATGATTGAACGTGATAACAGTTGATATGATTCCACCAAACAAGACGCCTTTTTAAGACACAGATCATTGTCAGGAAGAGAAACACACCTCCGAAGTTTAGAAACTCGCAATTTGTCACAAGTTACACTTCTTTAGCCAGAAGAACATTTGACCGGAAGTGATAGTTTGCGTTGATAATGGGAATGTTGTAATTGTCGCATCTCTTAACAAGTGTTACTGCTAAGTTCAGAGGGCACTATTGCCCAAAGCACCATCTGCATTATCTCCTGCAGCACCATCCTCTGTATCATTATCATCATTCCCAGCAGCAGCAGCAGCAGCAAGCACCCCTACGCCATTGTCATCAACAGCCTCAACAGCAAATGCTGCCTAAATTCCTTCACTGGCGTAGCAAGTTTTAGCCGGATTCAAACGAGGGTGATTTATTTCAAAATTCACTTAAATCATCAATATCTCTGCCATAATTAGGATTCATAAAAGTAGCAAAATTAGAATACAATGGGTGCTGAAAATATTACAAAGCGGAACTCCTCCGACAAAGCGGAACACTTCCGACAAAGCAGAACACTTCGACAAAGCGGAACACTTCACACAAAGCAGAACACTTCACACAAAGTGGAACACTTCAGACAAAGCGGAACACTTCAGACAAAGCGGAACACTTCAAAGAGGAGACTCGTACTCTGATGACGAGTTCAAAGTGTCATCTGGCCTACATGCTTTCTTCCAATGCGATTTCCTTGATGACAGGTGACGTAGAGAGCTCAGGCCACAAGCTGATCGCGCCAAATCGGGATTTACTCGAATATTTGTTCCTGGCTCCCTACATGCATTTATGTATAACACAAAGATGAAATAGCCAATGGAGAGCTTTTGTACAATATAAAACAGGTACCCGTCAACATCCCGATTTAGAAGAGCATTTCATCCACATATAATTCTCTCCTACCTTAAATTTGGACGTGCTGCCTGCTTGTAAGAAGTATTTCTGCATGCATTTATCTAGGTCCGCTTCGTTATAGGTGCTGTAGTAAGCTAAATCCCTGGTCCACACGGCCTCGCCGAGCTTCGTGCACTCTGAGCTCTCTGCGTCTCTGGCGACGATCTTAAGGGCAAAACACATGGTAGAGGCTGCCTTAATGGATGCTGGGTAGGGCACCAGAGTGCTGTCGAGGAGCCCCAGATCTAACAGGTAATTGGCGAGGTTCACCAGCTGCCCAACAATACACAATGCGCACATTTACATATGTTATAGACCCCATGCAAACAATGACCCAGATACAGCCATGGTGCCAGCTCGACTGGATGCAAGATATGTATACTGGTTAGCATTTATGACTGGAACCAAAAGGTTACAGGGCAGAGGAGGTCGACAAAGCGACTAATGTGAAGTGTCAGTACTGGCCTTGCTGTCCGAGCTCAACTGGACCACTTGCTGGAGCCGGTCAAGGAAGTCACACGGGGTTGGCATATACAGTTTGAATTCCAGAGCGCGTAGGATCTTACGTTCTACAATAATGACATTCTCTGGCTTGTACGAGTCATCCGTTAACTTCACCAGCTTCTGTATCTAGACGGACAACATTCACCACAAACAACAGAAGCAAATGTAACCGGATCGCTCTCATCAAAGCATATCCACAGTTTGGTAAGTGTGGTGTAGACGCAAACTATTGTAAAGCAGATTATAAAGTACGAGGTACGGGTGTGTGTATGAGGGTGGGGGTGGGGGGTGGGGGGGGTGTGGTAGAGGGGGTGGTGGGAGTGTTGGTATGGGGATGTTGGTGGTGGGGGTGTGGAAGGGGGTGTTGGGGATGGGGAGGGCGGTTTTGGTGGCTGTAGGGAGGGGGTGGGGATGTTCGTCATGAAATCTACTGGATGGACTCAATGAAGACAGCAGTCTCACCGAGGGTGTGAATCGCTCCAGGTATTTACAGGCGACGAAGAGGCAGGTGATGCCGACCAGATGGAGGTTGACGAGGGTGACACGACATCGCTGGATGCAGTGGTCGATCATCGTCACCGCCAGGTGGAGCGTCTCATGGTGCAGTCGCAAGTAACGCTACAACAAACAACGGCCAGACTGATATATCCCCGTGTAAACAACAACAACAACATCTTTAATCCTCACGTGACCTCCCTCTCGCTCACCTGTATCTCGACGAGCCAGTCCATGAGGATAGCGCGCGTGTCGGTTGATACGGCCGGCGAGTTCTGCGGATGCAACCGGAACTTGTGCTCCAGACCCTGTATTAGAAATCCAGGCATCGTCGTCATAGATGGTTCGTAGTTGTTACGAAGATATAAGCTACTTTCGAATTTGTATTGGTGATAACTCTGCAATAGCTTACAATTACTGATACATAAGAACCGGTCATGAAGGTGGGACATTTTCATCAAGCAATACAAGGTGCAGACCACTCACCTTGAGGTAACGGGTGACGTCATTAGCGTATACTGTCAGCGCCAATGGATCGGTACTCCGGCTGTCAATATCCGTGATGCCATCCGGGGCTTTACTAACCAAGTCTTCAACAGCCTCGGCCAATTTACCCATATCCCATGTCTCGTCTGCAGGACACGTCACACAGAGTCACGTGGTACAGTTGCCTTGTTGGTGTCGTAACGAGCAGCCATGTTAGCACACCTGACATTTATTGCACATGCGCAGTCCATTAAACTCAATTAATATGTAAATCTGGTCAGTCACATGGATTAATGGTTTAACAGATGCTGGTAATAAGCTAGCGTTTAACCGATGCTGCTGTGACGCCGCAGGGGTTTCTTCTTGGCTTGGAGAACGCGGTTCGCTGCTCCAACACCCACTGGTCAAAAACGCATGCATGAGAACAACAGACTATGTACGTTTATAATAACATAGCTATCTGAACTTGAATATCCTGTGAAGTGGAAGGTAATTCTGTTTAAGCATTTACCGTTCATATCTTTAACGAAGACGTTGTCGGCTTTGTAGCGCCTGCTTTCCATCTTCTTGGTGATGTCGTCATAGACGGTAGAGCCTTTCCGCTGGCGTTTGGCGTTCTGCAAGACGAACGGGCGTCGCTCCTGCTCCAAGTTACCCTTTTCTGCCATGGCAGCGCGCGTCATGCTTTGGCGTCTCTGGGTAAAGACAATATTTACAACTAGTGATCTTCATTTGACAAATGATAAAGGTTAGTATTTGCTCCTTTTTGTGTTCTCTGATGCATCCAACACAAGGCATGGCTAGCGACAATTACTTTGGTGAAGTAAATCACATAAGCGCCGCTGGCACGACCAGGGTAAGACAGTCATATTTGCATGTACCTTTTCTGTGATGTTACTATTGCTTTTCATAGTGACTGTTGGCCCGACGAAGCCGCCGTGTACCTTACCGGTCATCATGTCCGGCCGGTAGATGTTCTCATCCTGCACGTCGACGGACGGTCGGGTGGAAAGCCTCCTCTTGGATCCGGCAGTGGGACCACCGCCGCCCGCCATATGGGGGTTGACGAGGGCGTGTATGCCCTTGACTGAGCCGCGCCGGTGATGGAATGTCATTCCCGACATGATGGGCTCTGGCGGTCCCGATGAGACTGGTGTGATGGGCTCTGGCGGTCCCGACGAGACTGGTGTGATGGGCTCTGGCGGTCCCGACGAGACTGGTGTGATGGGCTCTGGCGGTCCCGACGAGACTGGTGTGATGGGCTCTGGCGGTCCCGACGAGACTGGTGTGATGGGCTCTGGTGGTCCCGACGAGACTGGTGTGATGGACTGTGCTGACTGCCAACATACGAGTACTTATAACATATCTCGTGTTTCAATGCATTTAACAAATGTGCGTCAAATTCGCCAAGAGTGTCTCAACTCGCCATTGTTATTTTGCTTATCTACGCAACATACTGCAAAAATCGAAACACAACACACATGAGTCTTGCTTTGCGTTGTAAAGTTTTTACCAAATCGACCAATGAAAACCTCCCCAATAATATTTCATATTATTATTATGTAGCGATTGAACGACAGTTGTCCGAGCGACGTAAGATCAATACCTCGTTACCGCGAATTCCAGAGGATAAAGTGATAACTAGTCCAAACACTGTTACAATTAACATGGAGACAATCCGATCTACTCACAATCTGGCACAAATGACTGAATTAAAGACGGCCCGCACCCCTCAAGTGGTGAGAGTTACAGGCAGTTTTTTAATGCTAAGCACTTCAACTAAGATTACATCATGATTATTTCACTTTTAGATGAAAAGAACAATTTCTTTGTGGGCTGGTGTAATCTGCCGGCGGGGTTGCTCTACTTAGCATTAGGTAGAAGACATGGACTTCTTTCCACCACAAAGCGAGGAAACTCCTTATTCGTAGAGTAACCCCCCAGTTGTCTGAGCGGCGAGTCATCTTCATCATCCACATAGTCGTCGTCGGCATTGCGCTCCCCATCCTTGCCGCCGTCTTCGTTGACGGGGGTGTAATGCGATGGTTGGTATTGACGGTTTTTGAGTAACGGGAAGGTTAAGTCAAGATATTGTGTACGGAAACCTAAATTTCACAGAATTAACACCACGCATTCTAAGAACCAATTCTTGTCATGTGCGCGAACCTTGTTTCTTGTTTTTCATGGAGAAAAGATAGTCATATTTTATATAAAACAGTACAACTTAGACTATGTATATACCCCGTTATCCTATATCAGTGATCCTGCTTCTAACAACAGAGGCTGCTTTAGGTACGTTATCCTCTATAGACGTTCCCGCGGCGATAAGGGATTGCTCGCCTTGAGGAGAAGTCGTTTTTGCTCACCAGAGAAGCCCGGATGACGCTATGAGGGCCGGGGGCCGGTCAGGACATGTGGCCATGTATTGGGGAGAAAACAGCGCACAACGGCATGATTAAAACGAGAAGTTTGTTATACCAGGCTGTACATTATGACAGGCTGCACATTATGACAGCCTGTCTCGGAAGCATCCCCAGATGACAGATGACGATAATCAGCTGTGTGTAGTGTAGCACACTAGACATGATCCGACACCAGGCCGAACTATTTAGTCATCGCTCAATTGAATTCACCTATATGCAAATAGGATTTCACCTATGTGTATCCCACAAGATGTCGTCAATGATCTGCCCGTTTATGCTACAAATAAGGCTGCTTTGACGGGGCCATGCAACATTACAAGTCCTGACCATAGAGTCACAAGAGATGGCTGACATCGTCAACAAAACTGCGCCATCCGCCTGACCAGGAGAGCTACGACTCACATCCACGTCTCGCCATCCGCATGACCAGGAGAGCTACGACTCACCTCCACGTCTCGCCATCCGCATGACCAAGAGAGCTACGACTCACATCCACGTCCCGCCATCCGCATTACCAGGAGAACTACGACTCACATCCACGTCCCGCCATCCGCATACCAGGAGAGCTACGACTCACATCCACGTCCCGCCATCCGCATTACCAGGAGAACTACGACTCACAGCCCGCCAGTTGAAGGAGGTGCCTTTAGGCAGCGTAGAGCTGGAAAAGGCGGTCAAACAATTCTCATCTTTACCACCACCGGTACAATCGTTATCATTATGGATCTCTTTGTGACTCTGTGTGATTACAAGGATCAGTAGAAATTGTATGTTACATGATATGATATTGTATATTTCTGCGAGTAGCTCTATCTATTTCTGTTATATCGTTGCCAGCTCAAACAATGTAAATATTCTAAGCAAACATAATATATAGTTAAAACAAATTCACTGCGCATGTGAAATCACGTGACGACTGATTGATCTCGTTCGCGTTCGTCAATTGCATGCAGTTTCATTGTGGTAGCTGTGGGCTCGCCACTAACATGGCTTTCTTAATTCCTGCATTAGTTTCGACAAAACGATTCAAGAGGTCGCTCTTGATGGGCACATAGCCAGCATGTGTCATGTATGGTATTGTAAGTGGTAGTTTATGCGAACGATACATTATCGCAGAAAATTACCTCGCTGCACAAATGCAAAATGGAAATAATTTAACTAAGCCATTACTTTACTAGCATAGCCACCCGAACGACTGTTTTCTGACAGGGGCTGAAATACAAAACACGCCCCACTGTGATTGGTACTATCGTTCGTACAATGGTTCGATGTATTATCAATTTTACTTAGTTATAGGCAACAATTAAGATTTTGAGCTCTCGTGGGGTAGTCAAAAGATATGCATATATTTGTTCACCTCAATATCATGCTGGCAAGAGTAGTTACTTGAGACAGACAAATTGTTTGAGATGAGCATGTCTTGTACATGTCTTGTGCGAATCATGTGTGTGTTTTCTTAGTGGATCTTTTGAACTCGATTTTATTGGGCGTGTGGGTGTAGTGCGAATCTTTGAGTGAGAGCGATGCACGATTGTTTTCATTGGGTTAATCTTGAGTGAGAGCGATGCACGATTTCATTGTCGGGGTGGGTGTAGTGCGAATCATTGAGTGAGAGCGATGCATGAGTGAGAGTGCGCATTGAGTGAGAGCGATGCACGATTTCATTGTTAACTCTGGGCGTGTGGGTGTAGTGCGAATCATTGAGTGAGAGCGATGCATGATTTCATCGTTAACTCTGGGCGTGTGGGTGTAGTGCGAATCATTGAGTGAGAGCGATGCACGATTTCATTGTTAACTTTCGGCGTGTGGGTGTAGTGCGAATCTTTGAGTGAGAGCGATGCACGATTTTATTGTTAACTCTCGGCGTGTAGGTGTAGTGCGAATCATTGAGTGAGAGCGATGCTCGATTCAATGATTAAGCCACCAGCCGTTGTGGTGAGGTATTGTATAGAGCTGTAGTGGGTCGATACGGAGCCACCAGCCGTTGTGGTGAGGTATTGTATAGAGCTGTAGAGGGTCAATACGGAGCCACCAGCCGCTGTGGTGAGATATTGTATAGGCATTCTGATTGTGAACCATTAAACGCTCTGCTTCTAAGGCTGCAACTAGCCATAGTCATTACTCAGACCTGTTGATTAAGCAGAATATTTCAAATTGGTTGAAAGTCTGGCTCACAGTAGCCGCATTGAGGCTCAGATCCCTAGACTATACAGTGTATGATTTGCTCGAGATGTCGCTTGGTTAGAATTACATTCGAATATTGAACCATTTGAACATTACTCTCTCTCCAATAAAACTACGATGTGAGCATCTGTTTCTAAAGTCCTCTGTCGTACGAGTGAGCGCGTAGTGCACTGTAGCCCTCCCAATGTCACGATGTTTGGTGTAACGACCGATTGTTTCATCAGCTTGCCATAGTAGTATGCATCCGATTGATTCACACCATTCCAGATAACCAGCTTTTTTGGTCCCAGATAAGCATTAACAGCTCACTCAAGCCATTTGCGGCAAAACACTTTAAAGCGAAGCATGATGCTGATTGCCCAGCCAGGGATTCAAGGCTGTGGAAGGCTTAATAAAGACAATTGCGACAGTTCTAAATTCGTGCATAGATTTTCACTATTTTTTGCAGAGAGTAAGCTCGTATATAAAGCTAACGAAATGTAAAATAAAAAGTATAGGTCACTGGTGTAAATTTCTGAGTATGGCGAATTTAAGATCCACATGTTAAGCCAATGGGAATTATGATAATTTGATAATATTTTGGTTCTACAGAAAAGTTCATGCAGCGAATTACATTATATTTAACATACAGACAGCACAATATCTGCTTTACAAAAAATCAAGAAAAAAATGATGTCTCGCCGCATAAAAAAGATTTGACCGATCAATTTTAAACTAAACTTGGTAATATGGTGCAGTGGTATATGTACTATGAGCAGAAATTTAAAAAATGATAGGTCCACTTAGTGTATGGGAAGCCACAATGGATTTTCGGTTGTATTCCCTGAGTGCGGCGTATTACATTTTTAAAATGACATAAAATGACTGCTATTGATTATTACAAAATATATATGTTTATTTGTATAACACTTAACTTCAAAATTGACGTACAAAATAGCATTTCATCGTCATATACATAGTCAACAACATAACTGTCTAAGAGTCCTTCTGTTTCTGTTGTGTTGTGCCGTGTGAGTGACACTACCCCATGGTGATCGTCAGTCTGTTGACTACACGACACATCGTCACCACATTCATCAGATCGAAGATCATGCTCACAACTGCTGATAACTGCTTTATTTAGATTCACCATCCGAGCTGCTGTTGCCCTTCGTCGCTCTAGGAGGCTCGCCTTTACAAATTTTCCTTTATATTTCATCTTGATTATGCGTAGCACAGGCCAGAGACCAAGTTGAAGCATATTTTCTTTCTGAACCATAGGTCATTTATTTCTTTGAAACCAACTCGTTGCGGCGCAGACGCGGTCGCACCGGGCGCGAAAATGTGCGCAGCGCGTCAAAGGTGGTTCCCGCCAAAGGACGCGCAGTTACGCGACGGCCGCTGGGTGGCGCGGCAGTGAACTGTAGCATTTCCCTTTAAATCGGGCGTGGCCCTTTCATCGCCGGTCGGTCACCTCATTCATGTAATGCAGCCTAGAGGTATTTCGCCCAGCACAGAGCGTTGCGATATCAGCATATCCGAAATATTAAACTGAGGTAAATCAATGCGTGGGACTCGTACATTCAGTTTAAACGAATGAGGCTTAGCAACGCCTCAAGTCAATGCCTACTCTTTAGTCTCCATGGAAGCTGGTGCTGGTCTCAGCAGAATAGCATCATGCTATGTTTGTTTTGCTCTGGGGCAATCTCGGCTGCACAGTATATTGCATAAACGGCGCACAGCCATTTGTCAGTTTAAATGCACCATATTAAGATTGACCTTGACAAGCGCAGCCACTCTAACGAGCTTATCTTTACGTAGACGGTAATATGATTGCGAGGCGCTAAGTCAGACCACGCCGCGTAGGGGGAGGGGGGCAGGGACCACCCTCAGAGTTACACTCGATGAGGGCGACGGTAGGTAGGGACCACCCTCTCAGTCACTCTCCATGAGGGCGACGGTAGGTTGGGACCACCCTCTCAGTCACTCTCCATGAGGGCGACGGTAGGTAGGGACCACCCTCACAGTCACTCTCCATGAGGGCGACGGTAGGTAGGGACCACCCTCTCAGTCACTCTCCATGAGGGCGACGGTAGGTAGGGACCACCCTCTCAGTCACTCTCCATGAGGGCGACGGTAGGTAGGGACCACCCTCTCAGTCACTCTCCATGAGGGCGACGGTAGGTAGGGACCACCCTCACAGTTACACTCCTTGAGGACGACGTGCTACTGGCAGGGACCATCCACTTAGTTACACTCCATGATAGTCGTACATCGCCTAGTTGCTAAAAACGACTATAATTCCATACACTGACAACCACGCCAAGGCGCCTGGGCATCCTGCTAAGCGAATCGTCCCCATCATGCAAATATTATCCCGTTATTTGAAACGACGTAACATCCGAGTGTCAGTAATATTACACAATATTTGGAAATACGAGGTTGATATCCGAGCATATCGTAATATTGATGGTGATGATTCGGCACGTGGGATAACCTAGATGGTTGCGCATGGTTGTACTGATGTCGGTACTGACGATAAAGTGAATACGCTGCACGACCAGTCACCCTTCTCTGCAATCAATTACAGTCGTTACTATTTATTTTATTGCTGTTTCCTCCACGATTCAGTCGCTTCATCAGCACAGGTCAGTTTGCGTTGGGAGTCCCGTCTTCGAGTGTCATCATTAATCATCAGATAATAAATTAAGACTGACCCAGATGATGATAGCTGTGGTCTAATAATGGTACGGGAATACAGGTCCCCACTATAGGTAAGGGGTTGCTTTGCGCGATGAATCTCCTACAGCCAAATACATCATGCTCACCAGTCCATGAGGGTTTGCGTTGATGTGTATTGTGCATTAACAACATACTAGGCATATGGTCAGGCGTAGTCACGGATGATTGGTTGCGTTATGCATGGTATGCAATGATGTAATGACACAATCGTGACACATGCAGCTAGTAATAAGTATATACACCAAAAGTGTACTGCAATTTGCAATCATGCTGTTTACCTGTAATTTATATTAGCAATACATAAT
>CM067343.1:25368276-25380776 GCA_034190875.2 Urechis unicinctus
TCATGTCACGCAATGGTAGACTAGTGTAGGTTATCATGTCCTCACTGATGATATCAGAAGGAATACTTTCGCCAGTTACCATTATTGCTTTCAAAACCAGCCCAGTAAAGCGCATACTTCGAGACAAAGCAACTTGCTAAATAATAGACAGTCAAGTAAATGCTTACAGGTGTATACAGATTGGTCACGGTGCACAAATACTGAAGCAGTCATTATTGCGACAGAGATGAAGACATAGCATTGTGTTAGTGACAATATGATAATACATCATTCATATTTGCCATAGCAACAACCAATCAAATTTGTTTCTTCCGATCAAAGAATGTGGAACGTTTATCCCGCCATTGCGATTCTGGAAAATATTATATCATCAACATTATCAATTCTATTTTCGACAATAGACTGTATTTCTATTTCGGACAAGAGGCTGAAAATTATATGTATCAAAGTTCGCATCATTCCTGGAAATATGACATAGCTTAATATTGTCTAAAGCTCCCTTTGCAGCAGATGTCGACTTAAAAAAAGGAAATACATTGCATAACATGCATCAACTGCAGAGTATATCCGGTTACTCGATATGTACATAGATAAATACTTACATAAAAATACATCTGCCGGTAGACCACTACCGTATATCATATTGTGTACACTATTGTAGAGCTAATATAATCTTGAAATAGCCATTATAACCATTTCAGTGATATTTGATAGTGATGAGGCAACGTGGATGGGTCGTACATTCATCGTATTACTTATATCCCTCGTCATATATCTTCTAACTACAAACGCTAGTGTCAGGGATTGTGAGGATGGTTTGAAGAACTTGAATAACTAATCAGACTATCGACGGATTTAAACATACAGGAGAAACAATAAAAACACTTTTCATCGCTATATGCGTTCCAAATTGTCCCATTCCGAAGGATTTATGTAGTTACTGTCACCAGACGGTACTAAAACCAAAGTAGGAATCGAATAACCATGGCGCTTCATCAATGGAGCAATCAGAGGCTAGAATGAAAGCATCGGATCCACAAGGTGTGAAAGATGACCAGATAGCGGGGAGGGGGAGGGGGGGGGGGTTTATGACACGTCTGAGAGTCCTATCTATCGACTCGTTAACACGCACATGCTGCGATACAAATCCATATCTTCCGACGTTGCAATTAGCCGTTCTGTAACTCAATGGTTTTGCGATCATGTTGCGCTTCGTTGAAAAACCATGCTTCGTCATGTATCTTTATCCGACCATAAATTTTAAATGACATTAAAACCTGATCCATGTTGCCATCTGTGCTACTGAAATTAGCAACGTTGGTCTAGAGCTGTTAATTTGCAAAATGAATAATACAGACCTATTCTGAAAACCTTGAGTTGTCTCAAACCACTGGTAGTGAACAGTTGTTACACAGAAAACTACTTTCCCCATTCATGTAGCGTACAAAATACCACTGCATAGACAATTAACAGTTACATACAATAAAAAACTACGCTGTTGACTTTAATCATGATTATTCAGTGAAATATACAAGTAGAGCCTAGAATGTTTCCTGACCAATAATGATTGTTAAGTGTTCATGAAATATACTATGCGTGCTAAGAGCATAGGGTTTCGTATACTTTACTGAAAAACATACCGGAAGGAGCACTATATAAATCAAACATCGCGCGCATGTTGATTGGTATGCTAATACAATTAAAGGTTCACTCTGCTAAGGAAATGACAAGATAAGTAAAACACTTCCATCCCCATGCTTAGCATCAATATCAATATAATGTCATTAATCAGACCACTGAGGCACTATCTGGTTTCTCAGACGGGGTTTGACGGTTCTGAAACTTTTTATGTGGCAACGTTCTTAGTAAAAATTAGTTTATTTTGTTTTCTAATTATATTCCTCGGAATAACTCCAGGTGACAGAAGTGAGAAAGTAATCGCCACTGAGCTACGCTCAAGTACGTCGAATATGTGGAAAATGGATTACCCAGGAATATGTGTGTAACTATGTCGGCTGAAGACTGCAATGTGCGTGTTGCTGAGTCCATTTGTAGCGGATTTTGTTCAAACCAACTTAACATTCATGACACCTACGGTTATCAGAGTTTTGTCAATGTTTGTTGGTGTATCGTGTGCATGCAAGTGTGTCTATGTTAGTTTTGATTTTATTAACATGAGTTAGTGACTACATTACGACAGGGGTGCAGACCTTACACAAATTTCAAATAGTTAGTTTAGTGCAAGTATAGCTATGGATTAATAGTTTTGACGCAAGCTCCACATATTCGTTGCCTGTTTAAACAAACCACTGTACTTTGCTAACCACTTTTAATCAACAATGTGGCCATTGTTTCTAGTTTATTTGGAAGACTGAGGGTTTTTCTAAGTTGATGTTTCGTGGGCAATGATAAATGAAGCATAAAACGCATTTCCACTGACTCTGAGGGTGGATTGGATGGTGTTTCGGAAGTCTTGACAGATAAGACACCGGATCAAGTCGCAGTTATGCCAAGGGTTGTCATGTTTTTGTTTTTCTGTGTGGACTCACCTGCATGTTTTGCTAAATTTCTTTTCGTAATAGTTGCATAATTCCTACAAAAGGACGATGCTAAATGAGAAATATAACACACATGGCAGCAAGAAATTGTCCTGGCAGCCATGCAGTTAAAACTTATCTGCACCTTTAATAACAAATTGGTGAAAATATTAATTAATAATAGATAACAAACGTATCGTAAATGCTTTGTAAATTATAACGATCAATGCTGAAAATGGTTCTAAAATTACCATTGTAACAATAACGTAATTTAGCAATCATGCAGACTCCTCCTGCTCCTGCTCCTGCTCCTGCAACTTTGAAATAGCGAAAATAATATGGCTACGTGTTTCTGTTCTGCTACGTGTATAGGTCAGACCACTATCGTATATCATATTAGGCCAACTGCGGTGAAATTACTAAGCTTGAAATAGCAATAAAAATAGTGCGTAAGTGTTGTTATAGTGTGGATGGGTATGAAACTCGTCTTCCAGCAAGCCATCCCTAGTCGCATTCACTTCTGCAATGACCGCCACCGTGAGCAATTGAGACAATTTGTATCTTTCAAATCTAATCATACTGTTGACAAGTGCTAGGATGTTTAATTACCTTCTGCGAAACAGTTATTTTTAGGATATGCAATTGGACAGTGATATAGGCTGCATTTGAATTGGCATCAAATGTCACAACTGAAGGCCAGTCATCGAATCGCATGCACGCACGTAACATGTAGTGTTGTTTGTGCTGGAGAGAGCAAACAATTTTATGTCACTCTTATTATTGACAATTGCAACGCTTTCCGGTTAAGGAGCCAGCGAGTACGACCTAGCTGTGCATGTGCCGCACAAAAGTAAGACCAGCGGAAGACTTACTACTTTGCATGACCGCTCTTATGCATCTCGAACACTTAATTTCTCTGTGTACTGAGAGTTTTCATATCAGAACTCAACTCAAAACAAACAACAATGCCATTCCCACTTTCGGTATAACTTGTGAGGATAGCTCAATGTATCAATCTATATTGCATGATTGTGATGATGTCAATATGCAACTTATCTTCTATTACCCTTACCACTGTCCAACAAAGTTCTGAGTTATGTTACAAACATCCAGGCGAACCAAATTGACAAAACAATAAATAGCTATGTAAATTCTGGCAGGTGTTTCCAGGTGTGTCCCGTTGCATAACGGTATGTATGGGAGAGTATGCATTGTATTCTATGTAAGGAGTTAACAAAGAATCCATCATTTCTATAGGGGATTGTATGCCATTGTGAAGGCACAAATACGTCAATGCATCACTCATACATGCCATATACGTAACCAAGCCAATTATTGTCTCCCAGACAAAGAATGACTGGTCTGCTGAATGTCACTCTCACTACTTGGATTATATTATCAACATTATCAGCAATGAATTTGGCAAATGGTATTGACATTAGGGAGGGGTGGTTAATTGATACGATATCTAAACGGACATTTTGACGTACATTTTGCACGCTGATGCATGAGATATTTATGTATATATATATATATATATATATATATATATATATATATATATATATATATATATATATATATATATATATATATATATATATATATATATATATATATATATATATATATATATATATATTCATCATGGTGAGAATATGATCAGTTGGTGTTGTACCACTGGCGTAGTATATGCAACTGTGTCATAAGCTTTCCTTCTTTCATTATCAGTCATGCCCATAGCCAGGTAAATATTGATTTACTTGCACCCATAGCAGTTTATGCGCCTATAATGTAGGTATGACACATTGAAAGTTGTTATTGTGGCTCACCTGTATTTATCAAAGTGAGAATATCCGACCTGGTTGTTTCTCGTTGTCTTCATCATATTATTGTCAAGTACGGTAAACTCATTTCCGAAGCGTCCGTTCGTTCACATTTCAAACGAGCACAACAATTTCTAGTAACATTCTGCCACTGTATAGTTCAGGCAATGATGATTTGATCAGCATGTATAGGGTGGCCAAGTGCGTATCAAAAACCTAAAGTGGGAAAACAAATGAAGCTATGCAATCGTTTTTTTCTGTGAATGTTTATACAATTTTGTCAACGTAATCTATTTTGTGTGATTTATGAATAACGCAGCTATGGCATGTACACACAATCAAAACTGATTATCAAAATACGCTGCAGAGTGGTGAAATAAAGCTATGTCATAAATATATGTCACAATGGTTTCATTGCACGAGATATGAAACATCAGATGAGGGGTGATGATTTATATTAGCCGTATACCAATAACAAAGCTGCAGGTGTTAAGGAGATCAAACCCATCAGTCGTTCTTGTATTTCATTCTGAATTGTGCGTGCAGCGGTATTGCTTACGCGATGAGGTGGAAATGATTAGGCAAGTACGCGAATCGTCGAAACGTCGGTCGTGAACTTCCTTTGATGCTCTTCTACGTGGACTGAGACAGTTTATGTTCAGTCAAGTGTTTGAAGTGATTGAGTCTTTTTCGGGAATTGGCTTTCAAGGTAAATATTGAAACCTAACGTATGACGTCACGTGAGAGCTAAGCGTGCTCATGAAAGGACCGTGGGGATTGAAATCGTTTGCATGTATTGTCGTCCTGTCATTCTTAATTTTCTTTCCGCTTAGTGTTGCAAACGATTGCGCATCGCTTGCAGATTTGTGTATAAGCCGATCAGATACTATCACCCATACACAACACTCCTACATTTGTCAGCGCTTTATAACACGACATAGGGTCGTATCAAGGTAAGTACAGGCAATTGTTTCCCCGTGCATGAGGGACTGCATCCAGGTTGTCGATAGATTGGTAGAATGCAAACTCAAAATAAACGACGCCGAATTCCGACAATGGAAATACAAAAAGCATGCGTCCTTCAATTCACAGTGAACATACTGTACATTATTTCCAGTAAGGTTTCCGATTGTTCTGAATTATCATTTCCTAGAAATGGTAGACGAACCTTGGAAATAAATCCATATGATGCTTGGAATTGTAAAGGTCAATTAGCTTATATATATTGCTTGGTGAGGCAATGTACAATTTTATTCGACGTTTTTGCAGAATGAAATAGTTCATCCGTATGTTGAGGATTTTGTTTACGTCGTCCATTCATGCATTTCATATTGAATCACATAAATCATTGTCGAGCGTTTTGTGGAAAAAGCAAAACGCATTCAAGTGCAATGATTACTTGATGCATTTGCTTCGCAAGATACTTAACACCATACACTTTAATGTTAAATGCACAAATATTTCGTTGCTCGTTAAGTGTGAGATTAAGTAATAATTGACTTGTAATTGGTGTCTGTGAAACTGCAGTCTTTGGGTTGGCTTGCGGCACTTTTTTTATTAATAGAGCTTACTGTTGTGGGTCATGAAAACAGATGAAATTAGTTTGCAATAAACAAACAAATAAACATTCTTACGCAATGACATATGCATATTTTGGCATATATTAGCTCATATCATATTGGCATTATAACTCTGATTTGTTCAAACTTCTCCACAAAGCGATGCATTCATTATTGAGTGTTTCCATGATTCCGAGAACGAGCGATTATAAATTATGTTCCAAAATACTTCCGTCAACAATAACCTAAAGACAAGTTGTCAGATAAAACTGCACCAATTATATATCTTACTTTCTTAGAGTTCAAGAATAATTTCTCCGTTAGCTCTGGTTCTTTACAATGATATACGACTTCAGGCAGTCTAATCTGAATCAAATGTTGCATATTAAGTCAAACGAATCGTTACGGTAAGACACCCTTTGCAAGTACGACAAAATTGACACTACCAAAATTGATGGGCTTCGTAAGAATAATTCGATTGTAATATTTGTGAACTTATGGGAGCAAAAATTTTGTTATTATTTAGCGATATCGCCTCCGTATATTGTTTACAACAGATGCAAATGAGTGGCAACCAGGTCAAGTGACTACGCATGCGTCATTCCATCATATTATGACATTATCGCTCAAACACTGACCGTTTTCAGAATTTAATGTCTAACAGTGCCATCAATGTGCCATGTACGGAATTTAATTCATGTCCCGTCAGAAAATAAGCAATCGCAGTTAACAAAGGGGTCGCCGATTGATCTCGATTTTACTGATAACGTTTGAAAAAAAGAGGGAATCAGTTTTTGTCACAACTGAATTGTCATGACTTTTTATGAAATGCACCTTTATAATAACTTCATCTCACGTAATCGAAGACTTACGTGGGTTTTCAAGCCCTCGCTGCTTGTTTCTTTATACGATAATGTTCAGCCTTTTTATTTCGTAATCCTAATATTGTTATATGTTATAGCCTTTAAGAATACATATTATGACACTAAGGAACTTGGCACTGGACATTTAACCATCATTAGATATTGAACTTCTCCTGAGAATCGCATCGTATATAACAACTCTTCAAAAGTCGCCACATATGCTAATACCAAGGATTGGACCGAATTCGAAAACGGTGAGACAGCAAACAGCTAGAAAATGAACAGAAAAAGAGGCTGTTAATTGGAGATTTTGGTTTTAAGTGGTCGAAAAAGACTGCCTACAATCAGAATGTTATTGAATATAATTACACTACACACACAAAATTTGATGCCGGCTATCAAATGCTTCATACATCATACAACCGACCCTAATCCGACCTGATTGATCCCGTCGAGGAGCATTAGATGGATCACTTGCAAAGATTTAACGAAGGTATTGGGAGTCTTGGTAAGTACATGAAGTAGTCGATGAATAGTACGCAAAGCCATTGTAACGACGAGTTATTGCTGCATCAGCCTACATTATGCAGTAAATGATGATAAATGACGTTCAGTCCATTTGGCCTGATTGGGGCTGTTGAATATCCATGATGATAAAGAGCAGAAGACTCATTGGCGACCTTAAGTGGATTTTTGAGAGTTTTTCCCGAAGTTCTTGGAAATATGTTCTGCTTCATTCCAGTGAACTAGGCATGTTTCCTTATAATCATTGGAACATGCATTAATGTCATCGAGTTTAAATGGCAGCACTTGAATGGGACAAATAAGACCGTATGTTCATTCATCTTAACTGCTCGGTGACCTGCAAGATTTGTTCTAATCCTCGGTGCGTTCTGTACAGCGTTTCGTACATTTGCATTGCGACCAAATTAACACCCATAGTACTCAACTATCAAAACAAATTAAGGTTCCTTTATAATATCTTGATGATAATGAAGAAGCACCACCAAAAAAAGGAGTATACTTTGCTCATTTCCTAACACTACTGTAGTGATGGTGACTCCAATGAGCTTGTTATAACATGAGCAGTGGAAGATTGGGGTCTCAAGCCAATTATCGAACAAAAGTTATGTTCAAATGTATAACATCGGTTTGGTAGAAATAATGAAACCACAAAAAGGGCCACACGCCACACAATGTGTATAAACAGAAAACGAATACGAATCATATGAGCGTTCATGTCGCCGACTCCGCCATGAACAAGTCCGTCAGTCACATGACCTTGATAAGCACCCCGTCCCCACTCCCAGCCCTTTCCCCGCCACCCGCTAGGTGGCATATGTGGATGAATTCCAAGGTGTTGTGAAAGTGGCAATAATGCTTGATCCATAGCAGTTGATAAGCTTATGACAATCATCACAATGAAACTGCCAGCACGTGAGGTCAGGTGTGATTTGGACGGCAATGGTTTCTGTTTAAAAACAAAAAGACTATTGGTACATTCAAGCATGCATGATTTGTATTTACACATAATCAAAAATATCTGTTGGCATTGAATTTGATATTGTTCATATGCCCTTATCGTGTCTTTCGTGACGAAAAGTCGATTTGTTTACGATTTTGAGATACAAGGTTTAACTTAGTTCCGACTAATCATAACGCAAGTCCACATTTACTATGGTATAGAACGTTATGATCATCTGTAGCAGTGGATCCAAGCCGGTTGGTATCATTAGAGATGAGAGCTTCGTGATAAAGCACTTAACAATGAACACGATATTTCCGACAGCGAGTTTCCTCCTCGGACCCGTCAGAGCAACACGCACTATGGATTCTTGCGCTAGCTATTCTTCAGCTTTGAATTCAACTTGTGTTCATTCTAGCGAGCTGCACACAACCAGCAATGAGGCGTAACATAGCACCTGTCGTTCTCTCAAAGGCAGGATGGTCAATTTATAACCATCCTTTTTCCCATCACAACACTGTTGATAAGTATCAAAAAGATAATGTCCTCCTTCGTGTGAATTGCTATCAATGCTCCTCTTGTCTTAGATGTGGTTTAACACTTGTCTACGAGTTACAATAGTGAAAATTTTTTGCTATTCTAACCATAAAATGTGTTTCCGTTCACCACCGCTTGTTAGTAAAATTGTCAAAACTTCATTCGTTCAGCAATAGACCTTGCCCCAAAGAGTTTAAAGCTGAGTTAAGAGGGTTCAATCCTTCAAGCTGTGTGACAATTATGAAATTACACAAAATACATGCCCGTCATCAGGTGACAATACCATGAAATCAACAAAAGCACATGGAACTATGTTATAATATTATTCTAACTAAAGTTCCCCCTGCCTCCCCAATTAATTATCAGTTAATAGCTAACGAGTCCACTGTCCAATGCGGGCTCGTTAGGCCCAAGGCCGTGGTCCAATAGCGTGTGTTGGGCAAAGGCCTCTGGGGAATACAACTCCTGGGGGCACGATATAACCAACCAGCTCCCATCATTTAGGAGAGATTCTTCAAGTCCAGGGACAAGATTTAGACCGAGAACTATAACGCTTAACTACAATAATAAAACCAATAAGCAACTCTACTTCTGGACACGTGTAATTTTTCTGGTAAGTACCCACTCTGTAACCACAAGCAGCAACGAAAACTATAACGAAAGAGGAGCGCACACAAACAAGAAAATAAAGAACTGTTGATCCAACATCTTGGGGCTCTGCGTCAGTTAAAGATATGGAGTCATCTGAATGGTCGAGGCGACCACGCCTCTGAATTGATAATTAAATTCAACGTGGTTTTAAGAGACGCTCTGACAAAGCAACACGCGGCTCACAGATGGTGTTTTCACATCTTCTCTGAGCGGAGGCTTGTATTAACACTTGGCGTACCTCTTAACTCTCTGCTGCCCCCCGCCTCACACCTTCAGCCCGGCCAAACACGATGAATATCTGTGCTTGAATCATAACGTTGAAAGCAGATGGTTGTTTCTTCTGTGAACATCAGTCTTGATCATTTCTGCCATGACGGTGTGAACATCGACTCTAAGCATTAATCCGGTGATGACAGTTTGTGAAGTTTCCATAAAAATGTTCGCGTACAGTCATTTTTATTCTTTCAATGTAAGAAAACTATTGAAATAAATCAAATAACTATCGCATGTAGGTCAAAAGCTGATTTAATTTTACCATTGTGGTATTAATGTTGGATGTTTGTTCAGCAGTGCATTCAAGCCGCGGTCCGCTGGCTGCAGTTGGCTGTGCTTTTTATACCCGTTATGTTATTATGTGTTATTGGTTTTTAACATTATGCGGCTGCAAATGTTTTTCTACAAGTCTGCCATTGTTTCAGACCTACTGCGCGATCAGCCATACCTAAAGAGGATGATGTATGGTTTGAATGGTGTTATGAGATAGGGATGTTAGCCTACTCTTAAACATCTTTACCACATTTTACTGTAAACATTATAATAAAACAGGCGACATTATGATTCAGCCATCTTCTCGTGGATCAGAGGAAGCGGTTTTATTGAATTAAAACATTTATACCCATTTGTTCCCATTCTGCATATCTGCTAGATATTTTCATAGCCCTGATCAAAGATGACGTGATTGGGTCGTGTCAGATATTGTATATACTGTAGTAACCGTTGGAGAGGTTTCAATATTTGGCCAATCGAGATTATTTATGGAAGGAAGAGTTATCTGTATCATCACTAGTATATTCTTCTCCACCACTTGTGTCATCTCTCAGTTTGAGTAAATGTCTCTGCACACGCGTCTAATTCCTGCCTTCACTATGTGGCAACTAGACAAAGCACTTTCTGAATTTATTAAGCTCTTGGTGAGCAATATATTCCACTCTATTGACCCACACCATCACCCTCTTGCGTAGTAGGACATTGTTGTGTTTCATTTATGTTGTATAAGACTCTGCGGAATATGTGGTCCTCGGCACGGACGCTTCTGTAGGTGATGAGCAGATTCCCGGTGGCCTTACTCTGCGGTCGAGTCACCAAAGATAAGGCTGGTTTTCGCCTTCTTTCGAAACTTTTCAACCATGTGCACGCCTCTTTTCAGCCGGACTAGTTAGTAGGGCTACTTATGGTGTGTTAGAACAGCTTCTCCGACACCTCTTTGGTGGACAATCCATTCTTGCAAATGCAATTAACCCTACTAGTTTATTCATAATTGCGTCACCCAGATTTAAACACCCCGCTTTCGACTAGCTTGATGGCCCACCCGAACACAGCCCGAGTTGTACGTGGCCAAAGCTACAAAAACCACTCTATTTTGATAAAAACACCAACAACAACAACAGATAACACCCCGCCATTGAATCATGGCTTGTAACGTCGCTATTGGAACAAATTCCTTCATCGATGAGAAGCAAGGCGCCATTTCGCGCTTGTTCGCAGGCGGAGAAACTTGTCAAATTTCGTTGTTCTCCATATTTCGTCATCGATAAGCGTTGTGGCACGAAGTTTTGCGGCAAATCAGAATATAATGGACGAAGTGTACATGAGTTGCTGTAGTAGAGGGTTGTCAGACGTCAGGGGGCACAGTTTGTAACAGTGAAACCGGGCAAGGACTTCAGTGAAAAGTCAATAACTAGACTACACAAACAGGACATGTGTATGTGGGCACATTTCTCTAAAGAATCGTTCACAAGTGACATTATTAGGAAGATCACGACCAGGTTGACCTATCCATAAGAACAGATCAGGCTCAATAGTCATTATATATATATATATATATATATATATATATATATATATATATATATATATATATATATATATATATATCTATATATATATATATATATATATATATATATATATATATATATATATATATATATATATATATATATATATATATATATATATATTAATAAGTAAAAGGAAGACAATTAACAATTGTATTTCTACTATTTCCCTGATGGAATTGATGCTGGTGCTCCCTCAGAACACTGGAGCTGCTACATGTTATGGAATCTAGCATTTCACAAGATGTATCATGAATGCTAGCTATAAAAGATTGCAAATAATGCTTATTGGAACCTACTTGACGCTAGCCGGTTACCGTGGAGTAGTGGTAAACTGCGTCGGCCATCTTCCTATGGGTTGTGGTTTCAGGATGATCACCGTCTCATCTCTAAAAGGGAATGCATTCGACCTAGTAGCTCAAAAGAACAAAGCTGGACCTTCGTCCTAGCGGTGTGGGTTTCGAAGCCTGGTCTGAGCAACGGCTTTGTGCCAAGTGGGCGCAGGCACTTAAGCTGATCAGCCCAGGCATCACAATCATCCTCTTCCATCATCGTCGCGATATCAAAGTGACGTAAGACCTCAACATTACCAAAGCTCTTCTTTAATTATCGGGAATATTGAACGAAGACACTCACTAAATAATTACATCAAATTATGGAAACAAATATAAATGTTCTAATTCAAGGTATTAGGCATTGATGAGATGGTTCATATATTCAATAAAAGGGATAGTTATATTCTACAATCACATTATACAGGTAGTGGGAAACCTATGATGATGACCCCTATCGATGTGCGCTCGGGCAACCTTCATTGCATCAAAACAAGTGTCATGACAGACAATTTAGGCTCGAGTAGTATTGCAGTTTGTCAATGTACTTAAGCGATCTTGCATACATCTTACATTATGTTAGTGTTTAAATGTAGTGATATGTAACCGACTA
>CM067343.1:25385776-25438276 GCA_034190875.2 Urechis unicinctus
CGGCATCTTTCAATTGATACAATGAAATAGTTTTATGCGAATTAAAATCTTTATGTCACTTTTTATTCCTGGTATATACTTTTGGTCCTCGAAAGGTCGTCCACGAAAGGTCAAGACATTAATTTATACGTATAAACCCAACCTTTTGTGTCCAAATATATTTTTGAATATTTGCGGAATACCGAAATATTAAAATCATTTTCGGTCTTCATGGATTTGAAGCACATAATATTTGTTGTAATGGTGATCATTATGAACCATTGGTTGCATTACGTGATCTAATTCAATGTTGTAGATTAATGAATAAGCAGAAAAATAGATTTTTTCGGTAATGAAATTTAAAAAAATAAATCAAATATTTTAATTTTTCAAATCAACATATCCAACACATATTATTAAACATTATTTCGGCAATTTGGATCGAAGTATATATGATTGTATGGAAGATATTGAGGTGTGCGGGTTATGTAAACGAATGGTTAGCTGTTAAAATTTTATTTCGCTATTATATTCAAAATCCAAAGAAATTACGAGTGAAAGATTATCTTTGTACGTTACTTAGACTAGACTATCACATTAGAATAGCCAAACCAAAATATTTTCATTTATTTTGGACGAAAATGTGCGTTGACTTTATGTTGACATACTGGTATCCTTTCGTGTACCAAAGTCTACGAAAGGTTGGCGGTTTGTCCACTAAATGTCGCGTTCGTGCTAATATATATATATATATATATATATATATATATATATATATATATATATATATATATCTATATATATATATATATCTATATATATATATAGATCTATATCTATATATATATATATATATATCTATATCTATATATATATATATATCTATATCCCCCACACATATATATCTCTATCTCTCTGTCTATGTATATATATCTATTATCTATAGATCTCTCTATCTCTCTCTATTCTCTATATCTCTCTCTCTATATCTAGATATCTTCTATATATATCTATATATATCTCTAACTATTCAGATTTGGCATAACAATGTCGAATTGATTGTAAATACGTTGTTAGGGCTTTAGCTCGTTAGACATAAGTCGCGTCTAGAATTTCATGGTTTAATGGTGCTTCGAATTGTATGATAAGATCGGTTTTTATCTTTGTTGGTACCGCCAAGTTTGGTATGTAAGGGTTTCCAGGTTGAGGACTTCTTTCAAGGTATGCCCCTTAAGCTGAAGACATGATGTATATTGATGAGCCCAAATATCAATTCTTGGAGACATCCAGCCCAAATAAATGCGTTCGTCAGACGTGACGTTGTGGGCTACCAGCAATCAGTTACTATACGTCACCGTAAAAACCAGGGACTTTGTGCGCAGGTAATAGCGCGTACGAGTAGCTACCAGTATTGCTGCGTGTAAGAGATAATCAGACCGAGGCTCTTAGATTCTTTTTATAAATATGGGGTTGCATAGTCAGCAATGACAGCCAACTCTGTCTTAAACGTTAGCATCAGTAACTTATAACACATGACAATACCTTGCCCACTTGTGGGTATGTGTTTGATTATTGAGCTCTTACCTCGTACAAACCAGCTAGATCTGGAAAATCCCACGCATATAACAGCTCCGTAAGTGCCGCGTCAGTGAAACAGCACACACACCGGCGGTTACACATATATTTCATTATAATTTAAGAAGGGCCAACTTTTACTATCAAATAACATTGACCTAACAATGGAGATATGCAATGTCTAATCCATATTGTTCCAGCCCATATCAAATCTTGTAAGTTTGCCTCATAAGTCATGTTCTTTGTGTAAAATGTTTGTAAAAGTATAGTTTTTCTAATGGTTTTTTTCTTCATTATTATATCATACTTATTATGTGTCGTTTTATCCATTTCACCAGTATATATATATATATATATATATATATATATATATATATATATATATATATATATATATATATATAGCTATATATATATAAATATATATATATATATATATATATATATATATATATATATATCTATATATATGTATCCAATAAGAATTTAAAGTTAAATGTTGGTAACATTTTTTTTTTAAAACCTATACCGGCATGTCCTCATGCGTTCAGTAGCTTCCGTCCCCCACTAATAGTAACTTGAACCACAGTAGGGAGTTATTTGAGGGTTGAAATTAATAATATAGTGCAATAATAATATTGGAAAACCGTAATGGCTAATAGTTACATGATAGTGATAATGCAAATCTAAATTGGTTAATGTACTATAATGTCGTTTATCATTATAATTTCAGCAATTCTCTATCAATATAATATTGGTAAATATATCATTTAACGTGTAAATATTAAATTAGTAATAAATGAAATTAATAATATAGATATATTGTTATATATATATATGTATAATATATTAGATATAATATATACATATATATTATAAATGTATATGTATATATAACATTATATATGTATATATATTATATTTTATATATATATATCTTATATATATATATTATAGCTATATTTATCTATATAGATAGATATCTATATATATACATATATATATGTATATACTATTATATATATCTATAGATATATATAGAGATAGATTATCGCGACAGAGATAAATACATGGCATGTTGTGTAAGTGACATGGCATTGTGTAAGTGACAATCTTAATGCATCATTCATATTTGCCATAGCAACAACCAATCAAATTTGTTTCTTCCGATCAAATAATGACTAGCACGTGGGACGTTTATCCCGTCATTGCGATTCTGGAAAATATTATACCATCAACATTATCAATTCTTTTTTCGACAGTAGTCTGTATTTCTATTTCGGACAAGAGGCAATGATTATTGGTATCCTACCTTATTACAAAGTGAAAATCATATGTGCCAAATTTCGCATCGCTCCTGGAAATATGGCATTGCTTAATATTGTCTAACGCCCCCTTTGCAACTGTAAAAGGTGTTGGCAAAAATGCTAGCTAATACATTGAATAACATGAATCAACTGTACAAAAAATGAGAGATCATAAAGACTTACATAAAAATACGTTCACCGTTAGACCACTACCGTATATCATATTGTGTACATTATTGTATAGCTATTATAATCTTGAAATGGCCATTATAACCATTTCAGTGGTTTCTGATAGTGACGGGGCTTACGTGGATGGGTCATACGCTTATCATCCTACTATTATCCCTCGTCATATATCTTTTAACAACAAAAGCCAGCGTCATCGATTTTGACAATGGTTTGTATATTAAATAGCTATTTAAAAATAGAAGACAAACAATGAAAAAACTTTTCATCTCCAAATTGTCCCATTCCGAACGATTTATGTAGTTACTGTTACCAGGCGGCACTCAAACCAAAGTGGGAATCGAACAACCATGGCGCTTCATCTATGAAGTAATCAGAGGCTAGAATGAAAGCATCGGATCCACAGGGTGTGAAAGATAACCAGACAGGGGGGATGAGGGGGGGGGGGTATGATGACACGTCTGAATTCCAATATATCGACTCGCATGTCCTGCGGTACAAATCCTTAGCTTCCGACGTAGCAATTAGCCATTCTGTAATCCAGTGTTGCGCTACGTTGAAAAACAATGCTTTGTCATGTATTGTTATCCGACCATAAACTTGAAACGACATTAAAACTTTATCCATGTTGCCATCTGTGCTACTGAATAAGCAACGTTGGTCTTGAATTTTTGTTTTTGCAAAATGAATAATATAGCCCTATTCTGGAAACCTTGATTTGTCTGAAACCACTGGTAGTAAACAGTTATTTTACAGAAAACCACTCTCCCCACCCATGTAGCGTACAAAATACCTGTGCATGGACAATTAACAGTTACATACAATAAAAAAAC
Source organism: Urechis unicinctus (assembly GCA_034190875.2). Taxonomy (NCBI): domain Eukaryota; kingdom Metazoa; phylum Annelida; class Polychaeta; order Xenopneusta; family Urechidae; genus Urechis; species Urechis unicinctus. The sequence goes on from CM067343.1 coordinate 25,389,657, forward strand.
TAACTACGCTGACGACAATGATTATGATTATCCAGTGAAACATACAAGTAGCATTTACAATATTTCTTGACCAATAATGAGTGCTTAAAGCATAGGGTTTCGCACACTTAAATGAAAAACATACCCGAAGGAGCACTATATAAATCAAACATTGCCCGCATGTTGATTGGTATACTAATACAAATGAAGGTTCGTTCTGCTAATGAAATGACAAGATAAGTAAAACACTTCTATTCCCATGTTTAGCATCAATATCAATATAATGTCGTTTATCATACCATTGAGGCAGTATGAGGTTTCTCAGATGAGGTTTGACGTTTGTGAAACTCTTTATGTAGCAACATTCTTGGTAAAAATTAGTTGATATTTTTTTCTAATCAGATCCCTCGGAATAACTCCAGGTGACAGTAGTGAGAAAGTAATCGCCACTGTGCTACGTTCAAGTACTTCGATTATGTGGAAAATGGATTACCCATGAATATGTGTGTTGCTATGTCGGCTGAAGACTGCAATGTGCGTGATGCTATGTCAATTGGTAGCTGTTTTTGTTCAAATCAACTTAACATTCATAACTCTTTCTTGGTGTGTTGTGTGCATGCAAGTATGTCTAGGTTAGTTTTGATTTTATTCACAGGTGTTAGTGACTGCATTACAACAGTCATGCAGACCTTAAACAAATTTCAAATAAGTAGTTTAGTGGATTAATTGTTTTGCGGCAAGCTCCACATATTCGATGCCTGGCTGAACAAACCACTGTACTTTGCTAACCACGACATGTAGTGTTGTTTGTGCTGGAGAGAGCAAACAGTTTTATGCCACTCTTATTATTGACAATTGTAACTCTTTCTGGCAAATGAGCCAGCGTGTACGACCTAGCTGCGCATGTGCCGCACAAAAGTAAGACCAGTGGAAGACTTACTACTATGCATGAACGCTCTTATACATCTACTACACTTAATTTCTCTGTGTACTGAGAGTTTTCATATCAGAACTCAAGTCAAAACAAACAATATTAACAAACATACAGGCAAATCAAATTGACAAAACAATAGATAGTTATGTAAATTCTGGCAGGTGTTTACAGGTGTGTAGCACCCATCATTTCTATAGTGGATTGTATGCCATTGTGAAGGTACAAATACGCCATTGCATCACTCATATATTCCATATACGTAACCAAGCCAATTAGTGTCTCCCAAACAAAGAATGACTGGCTTGCTGAATTACTTGTATTATATTATCAACATTATCAGCAATTGTATTTCGCAAATTGTATTGACATTACGGAAGGGTGGATAGTTGATACGATATTAAAACGGACGTTTTCGCGAAATAAGGGTTACGTCATAAATAGATGTCACATTTGCTTCATCGCGAGATGCAACATCAGATGAGAGGGGATGATTTATATTTGCCGCGTACCATTAACAAAGCTGCAGGTGTTAACGAGATAACACCATGCAGTCGTTTGTGTATTTCATTCGGTATTGCGTACGCGATGGGGTGGAAATGATTAGGCAATTATCCCCGCTACGCGAATCGTTGAAATGTCAGTCGTGAACTTACTGTGCTGCTCTTCTACGTAGACTGCCATGCAGTGAACAGTTTATGTTCAGTCAAGTGTATGAAGTGATTGATTTGTACAAGTCTTCTTCGGGAATTGGCTTTCAAGTAAAATATTGAAACCTAAAGTATGACGTCACGTGAGAGCAAAGCGTGCCCGTTAAAGGACCATGGGGATTGAAGTCGTTTGCATGTATTGTCCTGTGATTCTTAATTTCTTTTCAACTAAGTGTTGCAAGCGAATGCGCATCGCTTGCAGATTTGTATATAAGCCGATCTGGTACTATCACTCATACACACCACTCCTACACTTGTCACCGCTTTATAACACGACATAGGGTGTGTCGTAGGAATGAATATGCATCAAGGTAAGTACAGGTAATTGTTTCCACTTGCATAAGTGACTGCATCCTTGTTGCCGACATATTGGTAGAATGCAAACTAATAATCAACCTCGCCGAAAAATGGAAAAGCAAAAAGCATACGTCCTTCAATTCACAGAGAACGTGCTGTCCATAATTGTTAGTAAGGTTTGCGATTGTTCTGAATTATTATTTCCTAGAAATGGTAGACGAACCTCGGAAATAAATGCATATTATTGCTTGGAATTGTGAATTAGCTTATACATATTGCTTGGTAAAACAATGTACAATTATATTCGACAATATTACAATTCCTTCAGAATCAAACAGTTCATCCGTATATTGTCGATTTTGTTTACGTCGACCATTCATGCATTTCATATAGAATCACATAAATCATTGTCGAGCGTTTTGTGGAAAAAGCAAAACGCATTCAAGTGCACTGAATACTTAATGCATTTTCTCTGCATGAGACTAAACACCATACACTTTAAAGTTATAAGTACGTACATTTCGTTGGTCGCTAAGTGTGAGATTAAGTAATAATTGACTTGTAATTGGTGTCTGAGAAACTGCAGTCTGTTGGTTGGGTTGCAGCACTTTTTGCATCAATAGAGCTTACTGTTGTGGGTCATGAAAACAGTTGAAATTAGTTTGCAATAAACAAACAAATAAACATTCTTACGCAATGACATATGCATATTTTGACATATATTAGCTCATATTATATTGGCATAATTACTCTGATTGTTCAACCTTCTTTAAAGCGATGTATTCTTTAATAAATGTTTGCATGATTCCTAGAAAGAGCGATTATAAATGTTGGTCCAAAATACCTCCTTCAAAAATAAATTGTGATGTCAACCAATAACCTATAGATAAAACTGCATCTTTCTTAATGGTCAAGAATAATTTCTCCGTCAGCACCGGTTCTTTACAATGATATACGACTTCAGGCAGTCTAATCTCCATCAAATGTTGCATAGTATGTCACACGAATCCATACGCTAAGACACACTTTATTTCCGGCTTTTCCCTAGCTGTAAGAATAAATCGATTGTAATATTTTTTGAACTTATGGGAGTACCAAATTATTGATTATTTAGCGATATCACCTCCGTGTATTGTTTACAACAAATGCAAATGAGTGGCCACCGGGTCAAGTGACTACGCATGCGCCATTCCATCATATCATGACATTATCGCTCAAACACTGACCGTTTTCAGAATTTAATGTCTAGCAGCGCTTTTTATGTGCCATGTACGGATTTTAATTCATGTCCCGTCAAATAATTAGCAATTGCAGTTAACAAAACTGGGTCGCCGATTGATCTCGATTTTACTGATAACGTTTGTAAAAAGGCGGGAATCAGTTTTTTTTTTCACAACTGAATTTTCATGACTTTTTATGAAACGCACCTTTATAATATCTGCATCTCACGTAATCGAAGACTTACGTGGGTTATCAAACCCTCGCTGCTTGTTTTTCCTCATACGATAATGTTCAGCAATGTTATTTCTTAATCCTAATATTGTTATATGTTATGGCTTTTAAGAATACATATTATGAAACTGGACATTTGACCATCCTTAGATATAGCACTTCTCGTGAAAATCGCATCGTATAGCGAGAACGATGCACGATGGCACCTGAAAATATTTGCCGCCGCGGAAACGGAACTATCGCATCCAAGCTATTGAAGCTAGTTGCAAGTCGCGGATGAGTTATTGAAATGCTATTTGCATATCACCAATATAATCGAATCGACTAATCATGGGTGAAAGTGGCGGAGTGGTTTTGTTTTGTGACAACCTGAATGAACAGCATTCATCAACTTGCATTAAATAATAGGCATTCTGAATCGGAATGGTAATGCAAATAAGTTTTTCAGCAGAGATTTATTTATGAGCAATCAACGCATTTCTCATGGTTCTAAATTATTTTCTATATCTACAAAACATGCTGGTAAAGTGTTGAACTCGTTGCAAATATAAACTGAAGCACAATACAGCACCTACCATTTCATGGCAATTGAATGATATTTTGAAAGGGAGGGAATATATTACTGGATTATTCATATTTTCTAAATAGTGAGACAGAAAAAAAGTTGGAAAATGAGCAGAAAAAGAGGCTGTTAATTGAAGATTTTGGTTTTAAGTGGTCGAAAAAGACAACAATCGGACAAAGGCTACCATCGGAATGTTATTGAATACAATTATTCTACACAACATAATGCTTCATACATCATATAACCGACCCTAATCCGACCTGATTGATCCCATCGAGGGGCATTAGATGGATCACTTGCAAAGATTTAACGAAGGTATTGGGAGTCTTGGTAAGTACATGAAGTAGTCGATGAATAGTACGCAAAGCCATTGTAACGACGAGTTATTGCTGCATTAGCCTACATTATGCAGTAAATGATGATAAATGACGTTCAGTCCATTTGGCCTTCAAGAGGATTGGGGCTGTTGAATATCCATGATGATAAAGAGCAGAAGACTCATTAGCGACCTTAAGTGGATTTGTGAGAGTATTTCCCGAAGTTCTTGGAAATATGTTCTGCTTTATTCCACTGTACTAGGCCTGTTTCCTTATAATCATTAGAACATGCATTTATGTCATCGAGTTTAAATGGCAGCACTTGAATGGGACAAATACGACCGTAAGTACGTTCATCTTTATGTGGTCGGTGACCTGCAAGAGTTGATCTTATCCTCGGTGCATTCTTTACAGCATATCGTAGTTTGCATTGTGACCAAATCTACGCCCATAGTACTCAACTATCAAAACAAATTAAGGTTCCTTTATAATATCTTGATGATGATGAAGATGAAGAAGCACCACCAAAAAAGGAGTATACCTTGCTCATTTCCTAACACTACCGTCGTGGTGGCGACTCATAATATTAGCGCCAGGTACACTCAAAGCTCCAATGAGTTCAGCATGTTATCATATGAGCAGTAGAAGGTTGGGGTCTCGTGCGAATTATCAAACAAAAGTTATGTTCACATGTATAACCTCGGTTTTGTAGAAATAATGAAACCACTAAAAGTGCCACACAATGTGTATGAATAGAAAACGATTAAGAATGTTACCGACTACGCAATGAACAAGTCCGTCAGTCACATGGCCTTGATAAGCACCCCCCCCCCCCCCTTTCCCCTCTCCCAGCCCTTTCCCAGCCACCCACTAGGTGGCATAAGTGGATAAATCGTGTGTCGTGAAAGTGGCAATCATGCCTCATTTTGATCCATAGCAGTTTATAAACTCATGATAATCACCACAAAGAAACTGCCTGCGCGTGAGGTCAGGTGAGATTTGAAGTCTCCTTTGACGCTGCTAAAAACCAATGTGTGCTAGAATAACACTAAGCACACTGGACACAGCTTAAGACGGTAATGGTTACTGTTCAAATACAAAAAGACTATTGGTACATTTAAGCATGCATCAAAAATATCTGTTGGCATTGAATTTGATATTGTTCATATGCCCTTATCGTGTCTTTCGTGACGATTTTGAGATACAAGGTTTAACTTATGTACGACTAATCATAACGCAAGTCCACGTTTACAATGGTATAGAACGTTATGATCATCTGTGACAGTGGATCCAAGCACGTTGGTATCATTAGAGATGAGAGCTTCGTGATAAAGCACTTATAAATGAACACGAAATTTACCAGCTGTTCGCACTTAAGGGTGTCTGAATATATTTCCGCTCTTCGGTCTCAATTTACACCAAGGACTTCATCAAAGCTTCAACCAGTACAAAGGAAATACCCCCAAGCTGTGTGCCTACCCTAAAACGACAAGACTTGTTTCAAAGAACCTCTAACCGAAGAGGGTCTGAAGAAACAACGATTTGTAGAATGCCAAATGATCACGGTGTAGTCGCAAGCATCGTCGTCACTTCACCGAGAAAATTCACATGAGAGTCGCCTACCTACCCGGTGTATTCGGAATAAGTTGACTACTGACTGAAACCAGTGTGAATATACCTTTTCCAGAAATATGCTTGACATCAAGTCCAAAAGCCTAATTAGGTTTCATTTTGACAAATTTCATGCAAAATACATCGTATTCCACAAAATATTGAAGTCGAGCACTGTATTTAATCCTACTGTTGGCATCGCATAGAGCAATTGTCGCCTGTCACACTTCATGTCCGGAGCCAAACCTCAACAGAATATCCGTTTCATGTCTCTGGTTAATGAATTGCTTACATTTTTCAGTTGTTAACATCCTCATGACTTCCTGTGGTAATTATTGGGATATGTGTGATGTATTCTATGATGGTGTAGTTTGACATCTAACTGAACCGCCTTGTTGCCAAGGAAAGCTACAACAATAGTTCGTGCTATGGTTACGGTACTGCCGACCAAAGCGAGTTTCATCCTTGACCCCGATTATGATAGCACACCCACATATATATCGGGCGATATGCAGCGCCGGAAGTGTTTTTCTTATGCAAAAGGCATTAATTGAGTTAACTTATTAGAATGTCAATAAATTTTGCCACTCTAAACATAAAAAAAGATATTTCCGTTCACCACAGCGTGTTAGTAAAATGATCAAAACATCATTCATTCGGCAATAGACCTTGCCCCAAAGAGTTTAAAGCGGAGTTAAGAGGGTTCACTCCGTCAAGCTGTGTGGCGATCATGAAATTACACAAAATGCATTCCCGTCACCAGGCGACGATATCATGAAATCAACAAAAGCACATGGAGTAGTATAGAGACTGGGGGTACGAGCGCAGTTTCAAAATGGACGCACATGAGCCAGAGAACCGCTCGCACCTCCCCCATATACCATATGGTAGCATATGTTGTCAACCAGCCCTTCCAGCCCCCCATGGTCCAGGGCCACTAAAGAGGGCGACAGCAATGTCAACAATCTACACCAGGACCCTGAGGAATAAGCTCTTCTAAACGACTCACACGCTCCAAAAGGTCCTCATACTTTGATTCCAAATCCCTCACCTCAATCTCAAGGACCACCTTCTCCTCCCATATATGTTCCATATCTGCCCGCAGCTCGGCCAACACTTGTTCATCGGTGTTCATTCTATACCTCAGCCCTCATCTATTCAACAGATCGACGCGTGCCCATAGGCCAGAGTGTCTACGCCATTCTCAGCTAACCACCGCTTTGAGTCAAAGGGGGAGAGAGACGCCTTGTTAACGTGGAGCCCATATATTTTGTGGCAGTCACTCCTGAGCATGTTCATTCCGTGGCGAAACTGCCTTTGGGCGAATCTACGTACTGAGCGTGCCGTAGATGCTTCTTCACCACCACCTTCTTCACACCTTTTGCTTTTTTGATCTCATCCTGGCTCGACATCAAGATCGAGTACATCTTAGGGCGCAGACCAACGTACTCCTTGATGGGCACGCCAGCGCACTCATCCTTCATCTTCCCGAGAACCTTCTTGTTCACACTGCTGTAGAGGCTACGGGAGGGATGTAAGTAGCTTGTGTCAAAGAGATGGGCATCTTCCTTCGTGTCAGCATACTCGTCAGGCGTGCGTATCTCCATAAGCTGAGAATCCGTATCTGTGTACAACAAGCCAAGGTTCTTGCCGTATCTGGGCTTCATGGTATTATAATAAAAGTTGTACATCAGGTGCTTGGAGAGGTCGAGTATACACATGCCCACATACACCGGGCGGTTCAGTACCAGGTGAGTGTTGTGCATGTGCAGAGCAGCCAGGTCATTATAAAACACCTGATGACGCGCGTAGGCGGGACTTGCGATAAGCCTATGCATTCTTTCATCTTCCGTAGAGCGCACAATCTAGACATCGACCCGCCTGTGGAGGTTCTCCATGGTCTTGCCGAACACAGAGTTGTTCATAAGCTTATACAGGTCCTTCTCAAAGTTGCTGGTGGCCATCTTTTGCAGATCCGTATTCATCCGAATGTAAGGCTCCATCCAGGAGCTCTGGTCAAAGACAAGTGCACGATGGATCTTGGTAAGTCTCATCCCCAAAGACAGATACAGCTTGAGGTTCCTGTAGTGCACCACACACTTCTCCTTATTCCGCAGGTTTGGCACCAGCTTTTCAACCTCACCCAAGGTGCCACCCAACTCGTCCAGGAGGTTCTTCTGATAGTTCGACAACCAGTCGTTCTCTACAAGAAGCCGCTCCGGAGCCAGCGGTAGTCGTTGTGCTCGTCATGAAGTGCAGTGGGATACTCCAAGTCAACCTCAAGTATGTATCCAGTCTCAGCATCATCTGGGTAGTCCTGTATCTATAGATCCTCCGGCCGAGCCACCCACTCAATACACGCAGTTGGCAAAGGCTGACTCATAGCCCACCCATACAAATTGTTAGCATCAAGGTTATTGGCCTTAGCGTGGCGGCGTGACACCATGCTTATACCACTGCGTAGACCTTTCTCAATAAACAGGTGCTTGGCATAGTCGGTGAGTAGCTCGAGTTTTACGCCTGTGCTCTTAAGCAAAGCATCCCACGACAAACTGGGGCCGGTATAGTAGTTAGCCGGATCCAAACTGTACTGCTTAAGACAGGTCTTGTGGAACACCTCAAACACATTGGCCAAGAGCAGTACATCTGTCCGCAGGTACAGGTCGTGGTAGTCACCCATGTTCGTACACCCGAACACGCTCCAGACCTTCTGTGCATGGGTATAGTCTACAGCAGATATACCCTCCTCAGAGAGCTTGCTGTAGAACTCCTGGATTGGCGGCAGAGGGGAATCAAACTTATCCCAGCCGTCCATGAACTCATAGGGGAAGACTCCCTTGCACAACAACAATCGCCGCTTCATCTGGTCTGGCTCATATTCCGCCGTCACAGCAAAAGCATCTGGGTTGTTAGCAGACACCAGCTTATCAAGCGAGGCCAGGAGGAACTGTGCGCTGTCAATGAAGTGCAACTGTCCAAGCGTCAGGGAAATATATTTCTCCATGTTGTTGGGGATACAGTTGATGTTCCCCTCCACTTTGCTTATGCCCTGCATCAAGAGATGGGAGTCATAGCCCCACAGGTTATGGAACACAACAGGGATGGGTGTTGCCTTGGGACTCAGCCGAAGTTTCAGTTTACACACGTTATGAGCTGGACCTCTGGACAAGCCTGTTATATGGCAGTGATCGCGGACAGAGTCACAGCCCAGTTTTTTCTTGCACACATGACAGTGGGATGCAGCCTTATGTGCCCTTCTATCCTCCTGAGTCATCCGCATAGGGACAGGCTTGGACAGAACTGTTTTGATCTTTTGCTTCTCCTGCTGCAGAGCCTGTAAGAACTTCTCCACAGCATCGCTTCCTCTGTAAACCCCAAGGGGTTCGGTCTTACCGTCACAACGAACAACATCATAGCCGTAGCCGCATCCTTGGTGTTCCTGCGTTCTCTTAGTGTTGCTCTAACCAGGATTAAGCGCAGGACCCGGAAGCTTTATTGTGAGCGCCTCATAGTCAGCATAGATGACGTAGGGTGCAGCAAGCTGTTTCTGCCAGTTCTGGAAGGAAAATATGTTCTTCCCTTCCTCAGGCATATCCACTCGCACAGCAGTTTGCCCTATCCCCATGCACTCAGGCTTATGCGCCAGGAGCAGACCCTCTGAGGTATATCCATGCAGACATAGCTCACAGAAGAACTTGCGCTCTTTATGTTTGGTCTGGTCATACAGCAAGCGGTTCAGGTCTTTGATTTGCGTGTAATGAAACTTGCCGTCCTTCTCAATCAACATGAGGTTTATACGAGTACCAGAGTGCTTACTGATGTGGTGTACAATAGTGGTCTTCCCATCCCAACCAAAAACGTTCAAGGCTAGGTTAGCATGCTTTTCTATTTTCTCAACATGCGACACCAGTGTAGGATATTCTACACCTGCACCCTCCAGCAGATCCAAAAGCCACAATGTTGTATTTTGATGGTCGCTGTGGGTCCTTTGCAACCGGGTGAACAGCGGCTACAATAGCCCATAGAATGCAGAAGTCATCCCAGTTCTGTACGTTTATGATGGCCTGCTTAGCCGCCAGCGCAACTGGAAGTCGCAGGTAGGAGCCACCCTTCAACGGTTGGTAGTTGGCAATATCAATTCACAGAGTTGTGACCACCTCAAACTCCAAGCCAGAACCTTGGCTGGTCCACTTCTCCAACCGCTCTTGGATATAAACAGCACTCTGGTCCAGCACAACGCCCACGTCCTCTGAGGAAAGAACCACCTGCTGCTTATTACGCAACACAGGCTCAAAATACTCAGTGCTGTCATCATCGGCGTGCTTGGAGAGTCTTACCTTAAGGGCAAACTGACACTTGATTCCACCTAGCTCTTCCAGCTCACCAGTCAAAACTTGATGCATCTTCCGACGCATGCCCTTTAAGAACATCATATGGTCCGAGCTAAGGGGGTGAGACTCAGGAACGTTCATCACCCATCCACGCAAGTAGTTTCTAACAGCCCACGTAGTCTTCTTGAACTCAAGACGTGCTGTGGGGACTGGGTTGCGGGGACTGGTCTGCGTTGGGCAGGGACTCGTCTGCATGGGGCAGGGACTGGTCTGCGTAGGGCAGCGGTGGGGACAGGGGTGTGAGCCACCCCAGCTCTGAATCTAGCCAACATCTCCTTGTATGTACGGTCATATTTATTACGCACTTGGAGTGCTTTGAGTGCAACCTTAGAGCGTGGATATGGAGGCTTAAAACCGTGAATTGAAACATAATCGTTTTGGGCTTCACGGGCCCGCTGATTATGAGTCATGTTTTTATTATACATTTCCATTACGCTAAAAGGGAATTTGTTGATACACAAAAGACAACAACTATACTTGCTGACAGCGCCACAGAATTTCTATTTTTATTCAGTGGGAAATCCCCGTTCAGTGGCTCCGGCTGCTATCTGTTGTGAAGCAATTTTTTTCTTTTGACGGAGACGACTGTGGTTAACTTTATCTAACCCACAATCCATACACAATCCTACCTTATTATTTTTTATAGCCTTCTGACAACCCGTACAAAGACGATTAATGACACCATGTTTTATCTCATATCTGTGTAAGTTACAAAACTCTAGCGTACAGGGCCTGTTACAGGGGTCTTTCTTTCCGAGTAATATCCACGGGCGCTTATTGTCAAATACTACCATTGTTATATCTATAGATCTCTTATTTCCAATTGGTAATACCATCTGGTGGCAACTAGGTATCAAACGGCACCACAAGCAGCTCCTCCTTTACGAAGCCACGGAGCGGTCAATCCAACAAATAGTAAACTACAGGCTCACCAGATTTAGTGACAGAACATTGAGGGACCACACAGGGTCAGCGGCCCGCCGACGCTGGTCTTGCTCTGCCTCACCGGCTGGTAGAGGTAGCGAACGCCAACACCAGAGGGAATCTTTTGCTCTTTAACCCCCAGCGGGCGCCCTGGTACGACTGCAGAGGGCTTTTTCCAGTCGAGCGGCTCACCTCATTGTTTATTGCAAAGACTACAGCCTGCAGCCGAGAAACCCACTCCGTCGATCGTGTTCCAGTATTCCTTAACTCTACGGCATACTGGTGACCAAAGAGTCGCTCAGCCAGTGTTCGGTTAAAGCGTTCCACTAAACCCTGGTCTCGATGGATATTAACACGGACACGCCTGACTGATACTCCATGTTTTACTAACAGCTGATTCACTGCTCCCATAAACTCCCGTCCGGGGTCTACCTGAAGTAGTTTAGGCCACCCCAGCGGTCCTCGCTTGTATATCCTCTCCAGTGCACCTGCGACCTCTTTAGCCTCTTTTGTAGTCAATGGCTCAGCCGCCTTGTAGCACGAGGCCACATCAACCACTGCTAGGGCATACTTGTAAGTCCGGCGCTTCACAACGTCATGAGGAAGAAATAAGAGATTGGCTTGGTGAACCTCATTAGGGACAGGGACATCAAACTTTGGCCTGGGAATGTGTGTTGGCACTGGCAGGTAGATTTGCCATATAGCTTGCTTTGTTAGCCATCCCCTGGCAACTTCCTCAGAAACCCTCGCTTATGTTGCAAGCTTCTTGATAGCTGTTATGCCTTTCCAGTAGGCCTTAGGACTATAGTATATCTTCTGCATGCGACGATCCATACAAAGTAAACGCCCGAGTCTCCAAATGACCTACTTGGCAAGCCTGTATGCAACCAGCCCAGTCGCAGCCATACCCAGTATAATGAACGCCACCTCACGCCCTTTTTGACCATCTGAGGGCTTGTAGAAGTCTGAAAGCTGAGGCTCAGAGCCCAGTGGGTCGACAGTTTTATTCGTAATCAGGGAGTACTCACGCATAGCCTCGTCCACATCCCTAAAAGTATGCTCGGCGCAGTTGCACATTGATGAAGTCTAAACGCTCAGTTCTCTTCTTGGCCCATGCTGCCTGAGCAGATTGAAGCTGTTCGATTGCCATATCATGGCGTTTACGTTCCGCGTCCACTTGGCTGCTTCGTAATTTAGGTAACAAAAAGTTGCTCCCAGAAAATGCAAGGGCATTAACAAGAGCACCCCCAACGAGTAGCGCGAGTGTGGCCATTACTTCAGTATATCAACTGGTAAGATTCTTTGTTTAATTAGCATATCCTTTGTGACCATAGCTAGTGATACATCAGCAACAGCCATAGCCAGGTCCCATGGGGTGAAATCAAGACGTGGCACCCCACCACCCAGAGCCATCTTAGCAAGCTTAACATAACCTATTGAAATACCGGACAACTGCAGCATGGTACAGGGCGTTGACAAGCATTTTTCCATCAGTAACTGGTGTTGTCATCTTATTTTATGTAAAACGGATCCTTTAAATGAGTGTTCGTAGGCTTTTGATTGGCTTTTCGAGCTGCAGCACCCTTTCAGCGTTTTTTATAGTGGTCATTGACGTTATCTCCACCGGTGTTGCCTCCTCTTGATTCGTGTTCGTTTCTTCCATGTTTACTAACTAAATTTACTTGTCCAATTGACAGCTCTTAGTAAGCACCTGTTATAGCGTAATTAAGCACCTGTTATAGCGGAGTTAAGCACATGCTATAGCAGAGTTAAACATATACTATAGCGCGCAAGTGTCTTCCTCTCCACTAGCCCCTATTGATTCGGTGCTTGTTTTTCCAAATTGACAGTGCTTAACTGTTGTTAAAGTCGCGGTTAATGGAGCTAAAAACATACCATGGCGATGATATAGCTCACAAGTGGCAGTGCTTGGCGCGTGTCTAACAAACGGGTCAGTCTCGAGGTCTGATATTAGCTTTGGCTGGTGTTCTGGTGGGATTGGTAGAAACATACAAGCAATACCTGAGTATAGCTGTAGCAATGATGACCTAAAGTGCGCGTCATGCTAGCGCCTAGCCGAGCCTCGTATCTCACATACAGCTTTATGATCTCTTCATCAGACGTTGATTCAACCTGGTCAATTGTAAGGCGCTCCAAACCAAGGTACTGACGAGCCTGACGCCCGGCTATGACGGCAGCATGCCTATCTCTCTTAGAAGACATATCTGCACCAGGGGTGCAAATAGGTTCCGCTCCCCCAGACTTTGTCTCCACTAAGCTAGTCGTGTCCTGTTCAAGGAGTTTATCAATAATGGTATCAGGATCCATGAATATACGTATACGCCTTTGAGCTTCAAAATACTGCACCGCTACCCAGATGAAGAAACCTAAATTGAGGTAGTGACTGCTATCAAGGCCAATATCACTTCAATCGATTGCATATGCAGTAGGTTGATCAGTCTTCAGCAGCAGTTTTGCGTGCTGGGTCTTTGTTAGTAGTTGGCGTACTGTGGCACGTTTCTCTTTTGTTGGAATTACATCATTTTCACGCAAGGCGTCTTCAAACAAGTCACGGTCCTTGGTGTGAAAGAGCACCATCCAGCGAGTCTGCTCACGTAAGTCCTTCAGCACAGAGTTGTACTTTTGGGTCAGGACCCAGACACTTTGCTGCGCATGAAGGCCGCTAAAGGCCGGTTCGGATAACATGTCTTTCTTCTTGGTTAGGGCCTTTGTTGCCGAACAGTCATCAATAATGTAGAGGGTAGGCTCGCCCTTAAAACAATGGTAGAGAGCCCTCAGGTGGTCATGGAGCCGCTCCCCTGGATCAACCACGTAGACCTCTGAATCATCCCACACCCATGACCGCGACTGATAGGCCTCGTTGTAAGGTATGGTAGGGCAGAGGATTACAATATGCTCGAAGGCACCGAAGAAGTGCCCTTCAAGTAAGTCGAGGATGAATGCGGTTTTCCCACATCCTGTCTGCCCACAAACAATTGCCAAACAGGCACCATCTGGAAATGTAAACTCAGTTTTCAGTTTCATCAAAACCTTGTTAGTAGACTGCGCTGACGAACCTGCCATCTTTAATGTTAAGCTGTGCATCCATTACAATATACATATAAACGTTCAATGCGCCGGCCGCCTCTGCCTTTTATGTGATCTGAATGGTGATACACTCAGACGCATTCTCCACGGCCCTGCCACTACCGTGCAACTGGTCGTCATCACTCGTCCTTAAGTCGAGCCACAGAGCATACTTACTGGTTAGGTTCTCTCCTAGGGACACGTCCGACAATGCCAAGTCTTTTGCAGCTATTGCTACACTGGTGTCTCGTTTACTCGTTGCTGCAAAGGCCTTCTTCACCTCATCCCACTGCTGGTAGCCACGCATGCATTGGGCATAGAGTTGGTTGGGGATGCCCTCAATGGTCACTTCAACTTTTGTAATCTTTGGGTTGTAGTCTTCCTGGCCTGTGGGTCTTCAAAGAGCAGTAGGATGCCCTTCATGCTGCGAGCCAGCACGTTCAGGTTGATGTTCCACAGTGTATCTCTTTTATTGTATACAAGCTTCCTGTGACAAAGAACACGGTCATACAGAATCGAGAGCCGACCTGTGTACTGGGTGCGTATCATGCGGGCCAACTTCGTTTGGGTAACCATGTCATACTCCAGCGAGATGCCATCAATTTTGTAGCTGGCGTCAGTGTCACCTGTTGCGTGAAACACGCGGTTGTAGTCGTTGAACGTGAGCTCGTACTCCATTCTGTCATTAAGCTTGCTCTGGTAGAATGGCATGTGGCTCTCGAGGAGTTCAAAGTCAAGCGGAACTTAGAACCTGTTACCATACACATCGGTTATGGCAAGGTCCTCTTTCTCGGTCTCATCCTTGTCTCCTGTCCCCATTCGTAACTTAGTTGTGTTTCTGTCATCTGATGTGTCAATGCCCTGGTACTGGAAGCCCTGTCTTTCCTGTGCTGTCGTGGTAACAGTGATACACATCGCTGTCATCAATAGACAGGACCTCATTGCCAGAAATCTTGATTGTCATTTTCTTGACCACGGCACGGCCCAGGTTTTGCACAACACTGCTGTTAAGATCAGACGAAGTAAGCGTGATTGTAAAGGCCAGCCGTGCTGTCCCTGGGACAATTACGTCGTCTGCGCCTAGATTGGGGAAGCAAACCAGCAGTTGTTGCTTCTGGTCAATAGTGCTTGGATTGTTTGTAACGACTACAGACTGTCGCACGCTCTTTACCCCAAGCGGTTCGCGTATCCGGCGGTGTGGGTTTAGTTTGCGTCCGTAAGTACTCGTCGTGTTGAATGCTTAATTACAATTATATCTTTACACACAGACATAGAGTTTGATAATCCAACATTTGACGATGCAGATGAGGAGGGGTGTATGGGAGGGGAGAGGAATGAGGCTAACTTTGATGATGAGGAGACTAACCTCATTAACGAGTCTTAGTTACGAGATGGGAGAAGGCAGTGTCTAAGCATGGGCTGCAGGCCACTCTGGAGTTTAGATCGTCTAAACAAGGTGACCTTTAGGTTAAGTGGGGTCGAGAATGGAAGCTTCTGACATGGAAGAACAATTCCAACAAATTCCTCTCTCCTAGTAGTATCGTAGGTTCCGATGGTACACAGCTTGCTCGGGCTATTGGAGTGACACCTGAAATATCCACAAAGGCAGCAAAAGCCCTACAAGACGTTGACCGAGCTGCTGCTAAAGTGGAAGCCGCACTTCCAGAGAAGTTAGAAATGAGCGTCCTCGACCCTGAAGACGTGACAGAGCAAGGTGGTGTGGAAGAAACAAGCTTCATAGAGGGCGTTCATAACGCCATAGAAGACCTAAGTACACAAACAGACAACGAACTACCCCTCAGAGAGCTTATTGGGATTGACAAGGCTATGCAGACCCAGATGGGTGAGCTGGTCAATAACCTAGCTAAGATAACTGAGATAGAAAGGGATATAGTCCGACGGGAAGCTAAAATGGCAAGCCTGGAGAAGGAAGGGAGGGGTGATAGTCGAGCATGGAGATTCCAAGCAAATGAGCTTGCAGAGCTGCATGACTTGCGGCGTGTCCGTGTTGAGGCTGCCTTTGTAAACCGTGAAAGTCTGCGAACCCAAATTAACCGCATCAGGGAAACGATCAACAGACTTCTTGACGAGGACACAACACTAGCTGAGCGTGTACGCACTCTGTTCCGAGAGCAGGGTATAACAATCGCCTCCATACTCACTGCGATTGGATTGGCAATCTCGACTCTGGTTGTTGCTTTGATGGGCGGAGGGAGCACTAGTTCAACCCCGGTACCAACGCAAACATCAGCTGAGCCCGGTGTAAAGGAATGGATTAAAAAAAACAGCTGAACTGCTTGGCAAACGTCTTGAAGGGCCTAGCCGGTAAGGCAGCAGCTGCCCTTCCAGGAATCATCGTATCATGGCTGCTTAAGTCAGCTGCAAAGGTGGCTGGTTGGATGACAGAACATGTATGGGCCGCAGCTGTGGCGGTGGGGGTAGTTATCCTCCTGATATTCTGTGACTTACTACGTAGCAAACCAAAGCACAGCTAAACCTACAGCAATTCCGCCTACAATAAGAGCGGTTTTCTCATCCTCATGCGGCCCACGCAGACCGGTGTCGGCCACCGGGGCCGGCCCTGAACAGGGGACTCACATATCTGTACCTGGCGGAGGGTCAAAGCTTCCTCTATCTGGAACCACCGGAACTGAGTTGACATCAGTATTTCTGCCGATCTGCCGTTCTGCAGTTGCAATAGTAATCAGATTGTTGTACCCAACAACGTTTCCAATGGCGAGGCTCATATCCGACGGAGCCATGTAAAGGCCCGTTCCAAACACATAATCAACCTTTGAGGAAGCATTCTGGAGGACGTTCTGATACCGTCGGATGGATGACGGAATGTCCACTGGGGAGTTGATGGCATCCTCAACGTTGGCCTGAAATTGCTTTTGAGCATCACAGGACGTGCCAACACCTAGTATCTCTGAGCGGGTCTGCACCTGAGCACCAAGAATGGCCCAGACATAGGTCCTAATGCTGTCGTTGATCCGTGTGATACCTGGGGCGGTGAACCCTGCTGATTTTTCCAGGAGGTAAGTACTTCAGGCGGTGTTTGCTCCATCCTGGTTTTGCTTTATAAAATCAATATGTAGCTTGCCGCCCTGAAAAACAAAACCATTGGTTGATATCTCAAAGGTTTGCCTAAAGGATTCATACAGGTGGGTGTTTCCATAATGAGTGATCACCCGCACCTTGTGTGTTTCAGGGTCAGTGAAGTATACCCGCCCTAGGCCCTGGTTACGGCCCTAATTCTCCAGTCGCTGTTTTCGTCAACCCCAAACTCGTGGCAGAGCCGGTGGTAGATTCTTTTGTCAAAGGTGTTGTTGGTGGCCGACCATGTGGCGTCATCCGGCAGTGCTATTCTCATTTCGTCTTAAAGTCTCCGGATTATGTAGTAGACGTGGAAACTGTAGAGGTTACTTAGTGCTGGGGAGTCAGATCTGAGGTGGTCCAGGGCAGAAACTCCACAGCCGCTTGTTGCACACCATACAACAAAGTTTACCTGGTTCTACCATTATTGCATGTGGTTGGTTCTCCAGCCAACTACAAGGCTGTCGTCGCTTATGTTTGGCACCAAGTATTTATCAAACAGGTTGGAGAACTCTGCACCAAACGCATCTGTGATATTATCTGATTTTACCTGAATGAGGAGATGTGTCAGATCCTTGCGGGCAATATGGGGTAGGTATACCGGCCCGTTTTTGTACGTCTTTTTCGTATAGAAACTAAAGGCTTGTTTATTCATAGTGCTATGTATCACACTCTGTCAAATGTTCAAAGCGGCGACGCTGTGTCCCTGCAAAATCCTATTGACAATAGTGCAGGTGATCTATACGTAGGTCTTAGGTCAATCACTTATACTGTGGGTTGGTATAACACTGAATTATATGTGTCAATTAGAACGAGGCAAATTTCTACAGGAAAAGAAGAAAGAGTCATTTTATCCCCTGGCCTCTGTAACTTCAAACTTCTTGAAGGATGAATTTACAACTCTAGGGCTTACTTTAGAGAATAATGCTCATGATGGGAGTATTACCATCTCAATTCCTGATGATTGGGCTATACAATATGGCGACGGTGTGTTAAAAATGTTGGGTCTTGATAAGCCAACTCTCGTCTATAACCCGCTTTATGTCCACTTCGATCAAGTCAGTACCACGCACAACACGCTTCTTGAAGTTAAGGGCCATGTGGGCTCTTTTGGTGATATCATAACCACAAACATTGCTAATCCTGTGTCAAAACGTGTTACTGTCGGAGCTGTGAATGAGTTCAAGGTTCAGATAAGGGATAATAAGGGACGTATATTGAACAATCACGACTTTCCTATTGGTGTCGTTCTTCAATTTACAAGATGTCAATAAAAGCGAGTATTTATGGAGCTCAATGGAAAACGGATCAGGGCGCCGACCTCTCCGAATATGCAACAAAGACCTATGTAGACTCACAAAAATTTTATAAAGGTGGCAGTATTATGACTGGAGACCTTGAAATGGGAGATAATAAAATCGTTCAGCTGGGAGACCCGACTTCGCCAACGGATGCTGCTAATAGAAAATATGTTGATGTTAAACATAGACAGCAGAACAGGGACCTGAGAAACACATAGCTGAACAAACGAAACCCCTCATTACTATTTGGGCAGAAGTAAGTGGCGCCCTTCGCTTAGGATATAAGTGGTCCTTTGGCGATGAGGGTCAAGACTCTCTTGACTTAAGTTGTGGATATATCATGTTATCAAATGGTAGGATCATTCGTATTGTGTTGTCGTCTGGTGCGGGCGCTGGTACTGGTGCTACAGCAGTCGTTCCTGCTATAAATGGGACAACTCAATCGGTAGGAATAAGTAAGCCTGCTGACCAACAGGCTGTTGTAATATCTTTAGCCCAGCCTTTACAGCTGGAACAAGGCAACGTTATTAACTTTTATACAACCAATAAAAACCGAGGGGCGAGTTGGTCTGTAGCTTCACTCCCCGGATGGCTTTTGTGTGCTCCCGATCTGGCGGCGGCGTGGCCGGGGGGTGGAGAAGATGCTGTCTGTCTGAGGCATCCTGAGGAGGTTGTGCTGATCGAGATAAAGTGCCCCTACACTCGGAGTCCTGGGAGGATAATTCCGAACATGTATAAACCTCAGGTTCTGTAGGGGTTGCACCATAGTCCGATGGCGACCATCGGGGTGTTTGTCGATTGCGTTTTCAGGTTGTGCTCCTATGAGGATCCGGTGAGGGGTGAGGCGTATTGATAACCGCTCATCCCGATCCCGACTTTATCGAGAAGAACGACGCTAAGGTTGCCCAGTTTATACAGGACCTCGACCGCGTGAAAAATGGAACTTACACCGACGGTCGCAGATATTTCTCACTCGATGACCTCTATGGTGACTAACTACTGGTGTGGCCCTGGACCATGGAGGGCTGGAAGGGCTGGTTGACAACATATGGTACCATATGGTATAGGGGGGATGTGCGAGCGGTTCGCTGGCTCATGTGCGTCCATTTTGAAACTGCGCTCGTACCGCAAGTCTCTATACTACTCATGGGACTGTTGATCCAACGTCTTGGGGCTCGGTGACTGTAAAAGATATGGAATCATCTGATTGGTCTAGGCGACCACGCATCTGAATTGATAACAAAATTCCACGGGTTTTTAAGAGACGCTCTGACAAAGCAACGCGCGGCTCACAGGTGGTGTTTTCACATCTTCTCTGAGCGGAGGCTTGTATGAAGACTTGGTGTACCTATTAACTCTTTTCTGCCCACCCCACCTCAACCACCCCGGCCAATCACGATGAATATCTGTGCTTGAATCATAACGTTGAAAGCAGATGGTTGTTTCGTCTGCGAACATGCTCAGTCTTGTTCATTTCTGAACATCGACTCTAAGCTAATAACTATCGCATATAGGTGAAAATCTGGTTTTATTTTACTATTGCGGTATATAAGGGTGGGTTCAGTCTGTATGTTGAGCCGTGCATATAAGCCATGGTCCGCTGACTTTTGTTTGTTCAATTTTATAGTCGCTTTTAGCTACCATGGCCATGTGCGATGGTGCAGTTAGCTGTGCTATTTATACCCGTCATGTTATTATGTGTTATTGGTTTTTAACATTTTGCGGCTGCAAATGTTTTCTACGAGTCTTTCGTATTTTCATCCCTACTGTGCTGAAGAGGAAGATGTATGGTTTGAATGGTGTTATAAGATATGGATATTAGCCTAACACATTTTACTGTTAACATTATGATAAAACAGGCCACAGTATGATTCAGCCATCTTCTCGTGGATCTGAGGGAGAGGTTTTGTTGAATTAAAACATTTATACCCATTTGTTCCCATTCTGCATATCTGCTAGATATTTTCGAGGATGACGTGATTGGGTCGTGTCAGATATTGTATATGCTGTAGTAAGCGTTGGAGAGGTTTCACTATTTGGCCAATCGAGATTATTCATCGGAGGAAGAGTTAGCTGTATCATCACTTGTATTAGCCGTGCACGACGTTTATTCCGTCGTGCAAAGATCGTAACCGAATGCGAGTGAACGATACATGAGTTCCAATTATACACGATAATTACACAAATGTACGTATGAAGAATAATTTTTCACATAAATGGATGTTTATTAACAAGTTGAGTAAGTTTACGTGTGAGATTTCGTCAAAGGCGATTTAATCCGGCCACACAAATTCTGAAAAGTTCATGTTTATTTTGAACGACAAGATCGGTTTCTGCGCGCATGCGCAGACAAGGTTCTTCGCAAGCGAACTTTTTCTTTCTGAATTTTATTATTTAAGTATATGTGTCATTTTGTCAATGATTATCTTTTGGAAATATTTACTTTGAAGGGCGATATGTATTCAACGATATCACATTGATATTTAAAAAAAGATAACACTTATTGATTCCCGCAGTCTGGAGGGGGCACTTGGCCTTGTCCTGCGTAGGGGTGTGCCCCGGGATCTCAAAAACCTGTACCTGTCATACAAGGTAAACATGCAAGAGCATACCCCATCCTACAATAATAAGGTCAACAAAACCCGTCGGGAGGCCGAAAAAAAACTTACCCCGACACATGTATACTACCTCTATATACTTAAGTGCCCCCTCCCCCGGGACCTGCAGCCACATGGCGAGTGAAAATGAAACTGGGTAATGTGACGTCATATCTCCAAAACTGGGGCTGCCGTGAACGAAAGTTGTGATTCTAAAGGTTCATTTCACAATTGCTAAATAATCACGAGACAGTGGATAACCAAAATAGTCCGGTTCAGCGGATATTCATCTCATTTGTCGACATATATATTTACGTAAGTACACAACATTGATGAGAAGCTATATGCACGCAAAATATAAAACTTGCCACACGACCCACATATCCTCAATCACGACGGTATATATTTATATTACCGTCGTGCGCGGCTACACTCCTATATTCTTCTCCACCACTTGTGTCATCTCTCAGTTTGAGTGAATGTCTCTTCACACGCGTCTAATTCCTGCCTTCATTCACTATGGGGCAACTTTCTGGATTTACTAAGCTCTTGGTGAGCGATGTATCCCACTCCATTTACCCGCATCATCACCACATCATCACCCTCTTGTGGAGTAGGACAGAGATACCCTCCAACATTGTTCATTTATGTTGTATAAGACTCTGCGGAATATGTGGTCTGGTGCTTAGTTCCTCGGCACGAACGCTTCTGCAGGTGGTGAGCAGATTCCCGGTGGCCTTACTCTGCGGTCAAGTCACCTAAAATAAGGTTGGTTTTCGCCTTCTTTCGAAGCCTTTCAACTATGAGCACGCCTTTTTTCAGCCGGACTAGTTAGTACGGCTACTTATGGTGTGTTAGAGCAGCTTCTCTGACACCTCTTTGGTGGGCAATCCATGTCTTGCAAATGCACTTAACCCTACTGGTTTATTCATAATTGCGTCACCCAGATTTAAACACCCCGCTTGATGGCTCGATCGAAAACAGCACGAGTGGTACGTGGCCAAAGCTGCCAAAACAACTCTAATTTGGAAAAAAAAAACATTGCACGCCGCCATTGCCTATTGCTTGTGACGTCGGTTCTGGAACAAACCCCTTCACAGAAGAGAAGCAAGGCGCCGTTTCGCGCTTGTTTGCTGGCGGAGAAACTTGTCAAATTTCGTTGTTTTTCGTATTTCGTCATCGATAAGCGTTATAGCATCGATAAGTTTTGCGGCAATTCAGAATAAAATGTTAACTGTTAATACTATGATACTATCAAATGTATTAAACATACCAAATATTGCAAATGCATTCAAAATACAAAGATGAGACTACCTACACAATAACCATATTTCCAGTTGCGTTTTGTACGAGAAGCTCTATGATTGATTACAGTGTTAGTTCACTGGGAATGTCGACTTCATCTCGGAACTAGTAGGTGATATTCAAAAACAGTTTCCTATGGAATTTTCCAATGACGTGAACGTTCTTCAAAAAAAGGTTTCCTATGGAATTTTCCAATGACATGCACGATCTTCAAAAAAGTTTCCCATGGAATTTTCAAATGACATGCACGATCTTCAACACGAAACGAGGTAAAACTCCCCTGCTCCCCATGAGATTATTTGAGTGCCACCGAGTTTAATGTACTGACATAAATCCCAAAAGGAAGTTAGTCAGCCTAATAGAAGGGATTATGAAAGCGGTATCCACCCCATATAGAGCCTCATCTGTTCACTGATGCTCCTTACCAATGTTGCTGGTACTTACTAGTTGTGTTACACGAAATCCCTTTCCGTCAATTTGTATGGCGCACTAAACTAATGCACCTGCTTCTTTTGACACCACATGACAACAACCCGACGGCTCGGCGCTGTAAAGAAGCTGCGTTTGGCATCGCCTTCATCCCCATCCATTGCCATTGCGATATCACACCGTTGACGAAAGCAACGTAAAACCGTCATATTTCATTTGCTCATGGCACAATCTCCGTTTTTCATTTTGCATTTTTCTAACTGGCGAACATGTAATCAAATAAATCAAAAGTAGTGATTAAGTGAAATAAATCTAGAATCATGCTACCGGACCACTAGCCGTGCACGACGTTTATTAACGTCGTGCAAAGATCGTAACCGAATGCGCGTGAACGATACATGAGTTCCAATTATACACGATAATTACACAAATGTACGTATGAAGAATAATTTTTCACATAAATGGATGTTTATTAACAAGTTGAGTTAGTTTACGTGTGAGATTTCGTCAAAGGCGATTTAATCCGGCCACACAAATTCTGAAAAGTTCATGTTTATTTTGAACGACAAGATCGGTTTCTGCGCGCACGCACAGACAAGGTTCTTCGCAAGCGAACTTTTTCTTTCTGAATTTTATTATTTAAGTATATGTGTCATTTTGTCAATGATTATCTTTTGGAAATATCTACTTTGAAGGGCGATATGTATTCAACGATATCACATTGACATTTAAAAAAAGATAACACTTATTGATTCCCGCAGTCTGGAGGGGGCACTTGGCCTTGTCCTGCGTAGGGGTGTGCCCCGGGATCTCAAAAACCTGTACCCGTCATACAAGGTAAACATGCAAGAGCATACCCCATCCTACAATAATAAGGTCAACAAAACCCGTCGGGAGGCCGAAAAAAAACTTACCCCGACACATGTATACTACCTCTATATACTTAAGTGCCCCCTCCCCCGGGACCTGCAGCCACATGGCGAGTGAAAATGAAACTGGGTAATGTGACGTCATATCTCCAAAAACTGGGGCTGCCGTGAACGAAAGTTGTGATTCTAAAGGTTCATTTCACAATTGCTAAATAATCACGAGACAGTGGATAACCAAAATAGTCCGGTTCAGCGGATATTCATCTCATTTGTCGACATATATATTTACGTAAGTACACAACATTGATGAGAAGCTATATGCACGCAAAATATAAAACTTGCCACACGACCCACATATCCTCAATCACGACGGTATATATTTATATTACCGTCGTGCGCGGCTACACTTGTATATTCTTCTCCACCACTTGTGTCATCTCTCAGTTTGAGTAAATGTCTCTTCACACGCGTCTAATTCCTGCCTTCATTCACTATGGGGCAACTAGACAAAGCACTTTCTGGATTTACTAAGCTCTTGGTGAGCGATGTATCCCACTCCATTTACCCGCATCATCACCACATCATCACCACATCATCACCCTCTTGTGGAGTAGGACAGAGATACCCTCCAACATTGTTCATTTATGTTGTATAAGACTCTGCGGAATATGTGGTCTGGTTCCTCGGCACGAACGCTTCTGCAGGTGGTGAGCAGATTCCCGGTGGCCTTACTCTGCGGTCAAGTCACCTAAAATAAGGTTGGTTTTCGCCTTCTTTCGAAGCCTTTCAACTATGAGCACGCCTTTTTTCAGCCGGACTAGTTAGTACGGCTACTTATGGTGTGTTAGAACAGCTTCTCTGACACCTCTTTGGTGGGCAATCCATGTCTTGCAAATGCACTTAACCCTACTGGTTTATTCATAATTGCGTCACCCAGATTTAAACACCCCGCTTGATGGCTCGATCGAAAACAGCACGAGTGGTACGTGGCCAAAGCTGCCAAAACAACTCTAATTTGGAAAAAAAAAACATTGCACGCCGCCATTGCCTATTGCTTGTGACGTCGGTTCTGGAACAAATCCCTTCACAGAAGAGAAGCAAGGCGCCGTTTCGCGCTTGTTCGCTGGCGGAGAAACTTGTCAAATTTCGTTGTTTTTCGTATTTCGTCATCGATAAGCGTTGTGGCATCGATAAGTTTTGCGGCAATTCAGAATAAAATGTTAACTGTTAATACTATGATACTATCAAATGTATCAAACATACCAAATATTGCAAATGCATTCAAAATACAAAGATGAAACTACCTACATAATAACCATATTTCCAGTTGCGTTTTGTACGAGAAGCTCTATGATTGATTACAGTGTTAGTTCACTGGGAATGTCGACTTCATCTCGGAACTAGTAGGTGATATTCAAAAACAGTTTCCTATGGAATTTTCCAATGACGTGAACGTTCTTCAAAAAAGGTTTCCTATGGAATTTTCCAATGACGTGCACGATCTTCAAAAAAGTTTCCCATGGAATTTTCAAATGACATGCACGATCTTCAACACGAAACGAGGTAAAACTCCCCTGCTCCCCATGAGATTATTTGAGTGCCACCGAGTTTAATGTACTGACATAAATCCCAAAAGGAAGTTAGTCAGCCTAATAGAAGGGATTATGAAAGCCGTATCCACCCCATATAGAGCCTCATCTGCTCACTGATGCTCCTTAGCAATGTTGCTGGTTGTGTTACACGAAATCGCTTTCCGTCAATTTGTATGGCGCACTAAACTAATGCACCTGCTTCTTTTGACACCACATCACAACAACCCGACGGCTCGGCGCTGTAAAGAAGCTGCGTTTGGCATCGCCTTCATCCCCATCCATTGCCATTGCGATATCACAACGTTGACGAAAGCAACCTAAAACCGTCATATTTCATTTGCTCATGTTACAATCTCCGTTTTTCATTTTGCATTTTTCTAACTGGCGAACATGTAATCAAATAAATCAAAAGTAGTGATTAAGTGAAATAAATCTAGAATCATGCTACCGGACCACTAGCCGTGCACGACGTTTATTAACGTCGTGCAAAGATCGTAACCGAATGCGCGTGAACGATACATGAGTTCCAATTATACACGATAATTACACAAATGTACGTATGAAGAATAATTTTTCACATAAATGGATGTTTATTAACAAGTTGAGTTAGTTTACGTGTGAGATTCCGTCAAAGGCGATTTAATCCGGCCACTCAAATTCTGAAAAGTTCATGTTTATTTTGAACGACAAGATCGGTTTCTGCGCGCATGCGCAGACAAGGTTCTTCGCAAGCGAACTTTTTCTTTCTGAATTTTATTATTTAAGTATATGTGTCATTTTGTCAATGATTATCTTTTGGAAATATCTACTTTGAAGGGCAATATGTATTCAATGATATCACATTGACATTTAAAAAAAGATAACACTTATTGATTCCCGCAGTCTGGAGGGGGCACTTGGCCTTGTCCTGCGTAGGGGTGTGCCCCGGGATCTCAAAAACCTGTACCCGTCATACAAGGTAAACATGCAAGAGCATACCCCATCCTACAATAATAAGGTCAACAAAACCCGTCGGGAGGCCGAAAAAAACTTACCCCGACACATGTATACTACCTCTATATACTTAAGTGCCCCCTCCCCCGGGACCTGCAGCCACATGGCGAGTGAAAATGAAACTGGGTAATGTGACGTCATATCTCCAAAACTGGGGCTGCCGTGAACGAAAGTTGTGATTCTAAAAGTTCATTTGACAATTGCTAAATAATCACGAGACAGTGGATAACCAAAATAGTCCGGTTCAGCGGATATTCATCTCATTTGTCGACATATATATTTACGTAAGTACACAACATTGATGAGAAGCTATATGCACGCAAAATATAAAACTTGCCACACGACCCACATATCCTCAATCACGACGGTATATATTTATATTACCGTCGTGCGCGGCTACCGGACCACTTATGTTCAATAAATCTATAGAAGAAAGAACATTTCCTTAGGACTTAAAACTTATATTGTACCCATATCTAAAGGTTGAAACATTACTGAACTAGTCAGTTGTATACCTATATCATAACCACCCATAACTTCAAAGAATGATGGGAGCGGATGGATTGAGCCACAAACGATTCTGTGTGAATTCTACAATACATGAGCTTTCCACGGGGCTCAGAATAATCCTCGCAAAGCCCTAACATATTCTAAGTGCATCGAATTCGCAGAAGACGTTACGACCTGCAAAATAAATTTCAGTTTAACAAAGCTTTTTACTATGCAAATAGCCTATCCTCACCGTTTAAATGCAGTCAACATTCTAAATATAAATTCAGGCTGTTCAACTTAACTTGAAAACAAGACGCTGTCGCCATTGTATCAAGCGTACAAAGGAGGCCCTGTGTAAGCGCCTCCACATCATCGTCGACGTGAATGAGATTATGCAAATGTCCAACATTGGAACAGACAATGGGTTGTTTGTCATCAAACCTCATTTGTCAAGTCAACGCTTTAAAACAATATAGCACTTTAAGCATTTCCATTTGGGTAGGGGTGGACGCCGCCAAGTCTGTACTTCAAAACAATATACCATTTTAGGCAGTCCCGTTATAGGTGGGGGGGGGGGGGGGAAGACGCCGCCAAGAATGTATTCATCCGCCAGATATACCACAAAGCGCAGTGCCTTATGGGATACGCTATGCTATAAGCACTGCAACAAGTTGAAAATGTGGCTGCTCACCTCATTTTTTTATGTGCCGATAAAAAAATCAGTTACACTTTTTAAAAATGTCATGTAATATTTTAAAGCAGAAAGTGAATCAATATTGCCTGAAAAAGTGGATATAGTCTTGCTGGAGAGAGAGAACTTGTGAAACTATATCTTCAGCTGCACACACTGTTTTGATGAGTGAGCAGTCTGTGCAGACAACATGTGTTGCTGTCTGCTAAAGTAGTTCGGCGCCCCAGAATTTGTGTGACCTTGACATATGCTAATCCACTTGTAGCAGTGGTAAAATGCCTGACTGAGCCACTGCACTGGAATGTGAAAACGACTGTCTAAGAATCCGAGCTAAATTAACGTTTAGGTTTCATGACAATATAATGCTCTGCGAATTTATGCAAAATGTCAACAAAAACACATATCGTTGACGCATAGAACACCTACTGCTGCCAGCAAGCTCTGTAATTACCAGCACATTGCAGTTTCAGTAATATAATTCTAACAACATTTCAATTAGTCATATATTATGATTTCATCTTTGAACGATTTGTTATACTCATTAACAACTGGTACCGATATATAAGTATAGAACTGAAACATTTAATGAATACTCTAAATTTTCTCTCTAACCACAAAGCCACGCCCATGTCAGCGCCCACTATAAAAACATCCGCAGCTTATACAAATTTTCACATAGCCGCACATCTCGCTGCTGTAGAAAGTCATAAGAATGGCACTCGATCTGTCAACTGACGCCATGTCTTCTGACGAATACATCCCATCAACTATGACGGAAACCAATGGAGACTTCGAGGTCAGTACCAACGAGCTGCCAGATCACAGCTTATATTACTTCAATCAAGTGTATTTGATCTACCTGTACGGAGCACCTGTCTTGTTAATAGCGGGAACTGTTGGTAATGCGATGACTGCGATTGTAATACTGAAACGGCCCTTGCTTCGAGCCCAAACCAATAGTGTTTATCTGTTAATGCTGGCAATACTAGATACTGCCATTCTCTATATTGGGTTAGGGCGGCGTTGGTTAATGGAAGTGGTCGATGTGGATGTCCGTATTTTCAGTGATGCAGGATGCAAAACTCATATTACCTTCGTGTACTTAAGCGTACAATTTGAGGCTTGGGTTATTGTACATTTGACACTGGAGAGACTAGTTGCAGTAATGTGGCCACATCTTATGAAGGTTTACTTCAGTAAACGCCGAGCGATTATCGGCTTGGTCATCACAGGATTCATTCTCGTGGCATTCGACTTGCACTTTTTCTTCACACGCCGACTACAAGATATAGGATCCTCCACAGAACCAGACATTATATGTGATTGGACGGATGAGCACTATGATTTCAATATGAATATCTGGCCTTGGTTGGACATTACATTGGCATCATTACTGCCATTTCTCATTGTGATTACTACGAATGTAATTATTGCCGTCAAAATTGTAAAACATAAGCGCAGCATGAATCTTGGCACAAACCAAACTGAGAGCAATTCGAAATTAGCAAATATGACTGCCATATTATTTGCTGTATCAATTGGTTTCATTGTTTTAACTGGTCCAATCTGTTTTTTCTTAGCATTTTTGTCCATAGATGATGAAAATGCAAGCGATATCTATATAGCTAAAATAGATCTTGCTTTTGCCGGCATGAATATTTTGTATTACCTTAATTGTGTTATCAACTTTCTCATGTATTGCATAAGTTCCCCAAAATTTAGAAAAGAAAGCCTCAATTTATTTAGAAAAAAGAATTTCATCCAGCCGAAAACCAACTAGAACACTGTAACAAATTTCTGAAACATTATGAGTTCATTCAGGAATGGTGACCTAAGAATAATGAATCAATGGTTTATATCCTAAAGGCATATATATATAAATGTATATATATATAAATGTATATATATATAAATGTATATATATATATATATATATATATATATATATATATATATATATATATATATATATATATGTAATATATATATATATGTGTATATATATAAACATATATATATATATGTATATATATATATATATATATATATAAATATATATATATAAATATAAATATAATGTATAAATATAAGTAATATATATAAATATGTAATATGTGGCAATATCTATATACATGCACATATATATGCATATATATACATATATATATATATATATATATATATATATATTTAAACATGTATATGTGCATATATATATATAAATATATACATATATACATATATGCACATATATATCTCTATGTATTTAAATATGTCTGTATACGTTGTATATATAAGCATACATATGTGTATAATTATATATATACCTTTATAAATATGCACCTTTATTAATATATATATTTAGCATATGTATATGTATTATATGAAAATATATTTATATTAGTATATATGAAATAAATGATATATTTGATATATATAAATGTGTAATATATGCAAATATATTTATATAGGTGCGAATATATATATATGTACATGCAATTATATATGAATGCATGTACATATATATATATACAAATATATGTATATATATGTATGTATATATATATGTATGTATATATATTTATATATATGTTCATATATATATATGCGTGTATATATATATATGTATTAGTATTTATATATTCTGATATATACACACACATGCATATATGCATATATATATATGTGTGTGTACATATGTATATATATATATATATATATATATATATATATATACATAAACACACACACATATATATATATACATATATATACATATATATATATATATATATATGCACGCGCGCATATATATATGTTTATTTATATATATATATATATATATATATATATATATATATATATATATATATATATATATATATATATATATATATATATATTCTAGTGTATGTTTATGTGTGCAATTATATGTAAATGCACATGTTTGTGTTTTCATGCTAATGGTTTGACTCAAGTTGTCTTGTTTTTGCTTGCGCCAATGTTTAGATATTTGTTATTTAACGGTAAATTATCACTTTCTGCTCTCTGTCAAAACAATAATAAAACGATTGATATTGTGACGTTGGTGTTGCCTTCTTTCTTGACCCAAGCACACTTATAAAGTCAAACGTTGTTATCATGATGATAGCAATTGGTGCCGTCTCTTTGGGTTTCTTCTGACTCTCCGAAATAGCCCATGAATTCGCCAAATTCGACAGCATGACCAAATGCCTGTTGTTAAAGACGTTACCATCTAACCTAATCTGTCATTATTAAATGAAAGTTTGCTTTCACCCGAAATTCTTCGGTTAAGTCAATAAATCATGAAGCAACTCAAAATAGAAATCCATGACGCAACATTGATAAAATGAGCACTAATTTAGGTCGTATGCATGCCAAGGCTAAACAGGCCATTGATGAGCAATTCAAGTGATCTTCATTTACACGCCTTTCCTAGGAAATTAGATCTCCCCATTATCTGCATGTGTATTGCTTTTATGAGAACTGTTTTGCTATTTTACTTGATTGCATATTGTACCTCAATGGCGACATTGATTACCTGATGATATATTTCTGGCACTACTGTGTGTAAACATCTCAGAATTATTGTTATTCAATTGTATCTTCAATTTAAACACTTCGTTCTAAATGCTTTGGAGTTTGTTTGTATGTGATTTGCAATATGGTCATCAAATGATCATTTCGCCTTGTCTTGTTTCTGTTTGTACTAATACGTAGCTGTTCTTTGAATGAGATGTTATGTTGTTCTGTATTCCGAATATTTTGTCACAGCCTATTTTTTTCTCTGTTGATAGCATTGTTAGCTTTGTTATTGGGCCATCTGAGTTAATTAATACTGCTGCGTTTTCTAAATGGTATATATTTTCTGGGTTCATCTGTAGCTATTTCTGCAAATGCATCTGTAGCTAATTCTGTAAATGGCCCCGCAGAATGGTCCGGCCAATTAATTTCAGGAAAGGTAACATCACCAACAATCACACATTGCCTATCGTCAACAACATCTTACTAACCAGAACAATATATATATATATATATATATATATATATATATATATATATATATATATATATATATATATATATATATATATATATATATATATATATATATATATATATATATATATCTATATATATATATATATATATATATATATATATATATATATATATATATATATATATATATATATATATATATATATATATATATATATATATATATATATATATATAATAACGTCGCAGCGATAATGATTAGCGCGTCAATCGGACGCGGGGTGCAACTGTCAACAGCTGTGTGTCTGGCGGCTTCTCTGACGCCATTGTATTTTGGTACTAACATGGAGACAAAATGGCTTTATGTACAGCTCAGCCACTGAATGGGAGCTGCAGGTGGTTGTCGCTGTGTTATAAACAGTATCCGGCGGACAGTAGGTGGTTTAATGGTGCTTCGAATTGTATGATAAGATCGGTTTTAGCTTTGTCGGTACCACCAAGTTTGGTATGTAAAGGTTTCCAGGTTGAGGACTTCTTTCGAGGTATGCCCCTTAAGCTGAAGACATGATGTATATTGATGAGCCCTAATATCAATTCTTGGAGACATCCAGCCCAAGTGAATGCGTTCGTCAGACGTGACGGCGTGGGCTAGCAGCAATCAGTTACTATACGTCACCGTAACGATCAGTTAACCCCCCAGGGACTTGGTGCGCAGGTATGAGTAGCTACCAGTATTGTTGCGTGTAAGTGATAATCAGACCGAGGCTCTTTGGTTCTTTGGTTAAGAATACGGGGTCGCTTTGGCAGCAGTGACAGGCAACTCTGTTTGCGATGTTAGCATCAGCTTATGTTATTACGCAATGGCTACAACATATAACACATGACAATATCTTGCCCTCTTGTGGGTGTGTGTTTGTATATTGAGCTCTTTACCTCGTACAAACCAGCTAGATCTGGAAGATCCCACGCAAATAACAGCTCCGTAAGTGCCGCATCAGTGAAACAACAAACACCTACGTTTACACAAATATTTCTTTATAATTTAAGAAAGCAGCATTTTTTTAAATCTTCCTATCAAATAACATTGACCTACCAAGATAGATATGCCATGTCTAATTCATATTGCTCCAGCCCATATGAAACCTTGTAAGTTTGCCTCATAAGTCATGTTCGTAGTGTAAAATCTTTGTAAATGTATTTAGTTTTTTTCGATGCTTTTCCCCCTCATTATTATATGATACTAATTATGTGTCGTTTATCCATTTCACCAGTGTAATATACATCCTTAATCTATACTTTTTGTCAAGTGTATTTCATTTTGGATTTTCACCACTATTAAAATTTCCAACAATATTCTCTCGTCAAGTATATCTGTGTGTATAAGTTGTATCCGGCCTGGAATGCTCTCCCGGGGCACATGAACAGATCCTGCATGTGAATACAACAGGACACATGTCCTCACAAATAACACTTCCAAGACAAGACTTGATAAATTTCAGCTCAGATATGTTGTGTAATTGTTCGTTGCATGTTTTCTTTTCCTTTTGCCCAAGATTTTTTTATATATCTATGTCCAACAAGAATTTAAGGTTAAATGTTGGTAACAATTTTTTTTCAAACATAAACTGGCATGTCCTCATGCGTTCAGTAGCTTCTGTCCCCAGCTAATAGTAAATTGAACCACAGTAGGGAGTTATTTGAGGTTTGAAATTAATAATATTTTTACAATAATAATATTGGAAAACCTGAATGGCTCATAGTTACACAATAGTGATAATACAAATCTTAATTGGTTATCTACTATAATGCCGTTTATCATTATAATTTACGTAATTCTCTATCAATATAATATATATCATTAAATGAGTGAAGCTTAAATGGGTTAAAGTGAAATTGATAAAAACAAAAAATATATATACATAATAATAATAAAAATCAAAAAACAACAACAATACATATAACTTCTATTATTGTTGAAATTAAGTTAATTGATTAAATATATAACACTCAAAAAGTAGTTCATGATAATTATGTTGGCAACAGTATGTTGCAAAATTGTTATAGTTTGTATTAGTTATTTTCTTTAAAAAAAATGAATTAGCCAATTTAAATTAAATTAGTATCTTCTTATTATACTGTTATTATTAATACAATACTATAAGTTAATTCAATTAAATATAGTTCTTGATAAAGAAATCTTGAAAGTTAATTTCTAATCAGTTACAGTTCAGAATAGTACTCCTAATTACTCGTTCGTATACCTTTTGTGTGTATATTCTTCCACCTTAAAGGAAAGAGAGATGTTGTAAAGTAATATTCAAACATTTAGGCGGCTGTACTGCAACAATAATAAAGCGGCCCCTGTGCCCTGATTGACCAACAAATCAAAGCTGCCCCTACACGCCAGTAGGTCGACCGGCGAGTCAGTCTAAAGCCACAGAGCAGAACACATCTCCTCCAGCTAAAAGACAAACTGCATTCTCTCGGACCTTTCGGCGTACCTTCATAATATTCAACGAATAAAGCATTTGGACACCTATCGGCCTACTACTGTGTTGTGTTGTTGATTCATCATTAAGCGACGTCATCGGCAACTTCAAGAACAACATCCTCCTCAAGCACAACAGCGTTTTGTAAATGATATATTACCTGGGAACATCTGTAGCTATTTCTGCAAATGCCTCTGTAGTATTTCTATATATATATATATATATATATATATATATATATATATATATATATATATATATATATATATATATATATATATATATATATATATATATATATATATATATATATATATATATATATGTGTGATGTGTGTGTGTGTGTGTGTGTGTGTGTGTGTGTGTGTGTGTGTGTGTGTGTGTGTGTGTGTGTGTGTGTGTGTGTGTGTGTGTGTGTGTGTGTGTGTGTGTGTGCGCGCGCGCGCAGAACGCTTCGCGACGCTGTCGCTGTGGCTGTGGCCAATTTGACCTCACTTGGCCCTGCCCCGCCCGGAGATGGTCTCGAAGGTCGAAGTCAATGTCCCCATGACATTCAGCATGAACGGCTGTTTCAGCTTCACCTTCCTCAACATTTTTAAAGCGCTCTATGTTGATGATTACGATTATTATATTTAGTATTTAAGTTCAATTCTTAAGATCACACAATGGACATAGCACTGTGGAATTAAGGCAAGAAATGACAAGACAGAGGCGATGTTCCGGATAGACGAGGCATCCCAGGAGCATTGGGAGTTTGCTGTTTCGTTGGAAACCCCGATTACTTGGCAAGTGCAATAAATCGACAAGACATTGACAAATGAAGAGCAAACACACGACATAACTGACTGGCCATAGTGGAGCGACTTAGCCAACTGTGCCTAGGCTAGGAAGAGTGGCACAAGCTGTTCATTTACGTTACTGGCATCCATGGACAGCCTCGTAAATTTCCGTTCTGTGCGCCTTTACCCCATCGCTTGTGTTCTTAAATTGCGCACTGACGATCACTTGTGGCTGCAGGATAACGGCGTGATTTTGAGCTTCATCGGGTAAACGTACGCAGAACTCTGATTCGTATAAACGGAATACTTAAACATACACTCCGTTTCCCTGCTATATGTTGTCTTTGGATGTGGAAATATATTGATATATCGCTAATGTATTAAATAAAAGGATTTTTCAGAAATACAGGATGGTATCGCTTGAAGGATTCAGAAATAGGATGGTATCAGACAAAGAAACGGGTGGGCTAAAACAGTAAGGCAGTCAAAATTGTATCAAATTGTCTTTTTTATAGCTATTCTTCTTCGTTATTTATACTTATACGCATTCTTTCGTGTATAGGATAACGTTGCTGCCTGTAGTTGCTTGAGTGGGGACTAGCAAGGAGTTGAGTTCTTGTTGGTTTATTCAAGTTTAGCTAATTAGTTTTTTCTGGATAGCTCTCCCTGAATTCCAGCGGGTCTGTCCAGCTCTTATATTGGGGTTCCGGGCATTGGATTACACTCGGGACCCCACTAACAGCTGACCTCTCATTGGTTCAGGTATGGCCGGCCCCCTTTCTTAAAGGTCAAGACCAAACGGCCAACATGGGGCGTGGACTCGCAAGGTCATCGGCCGATGGAAAAGGTACCAGCCAAGACTACTTATCAGGGTCACATCCCCGTCTTAAGGGCGGAGGTTGACCCGGGCTAGTGTAAACATGTCGTGCTGATAATTGAAAAGGGGGGAAAGCTTCAAAAGTCAGAAGAGCCAGATTAATATCATAACTCTTTAATAGTTGTTTTTTTTTTATTTAATGTATTATTCTCGCTAACTGCATTTACAATCATTCATCATACTTCGATCTTCTGCAAAAATAAACGGTTAACTTTTCATTTTTACACATCATATGAGGCACATTGGCAGCTGGAACCAGGTAACGCTTTCCATCTCTTCGTGATTCCGTTACACGGTATTGCACATTATATTGTATTTATGTGCGATATCGTTGTCTTTCGAAAGCTGTTTTCAGAAATATCGCTCACCTGTTTGCCAATGCCTTGCAAGAATTCGACAGAGTTTGAGCCTGATGGGACCATGGTATTGGTAAGTGGCTACCTTCATAAATATTTTCACTGCTGCAACTGTTAATCATTTACATCTACTGCTTCACTATTAACACAGCAGCTTCCACTGGAATTTGCTCAACTTCAATTACTCTTGATGAAAAGAGAATAGATAGAGAAATGTTATACATTTCTTGCTGTTGAAAGCAGGAAAATATTTCAGCCAAGGCAAACATTAGAATTGATTCATTGATCAACGGTGTAGTTGTGAAAACCACAAACAATCCTGAGCCACCCCAAAGAACTAGTTAAGTCTTACGCGTGACATCTATAACGGGACTACAGCAATTGCTAACGAAAGATGACGTAGACAGTTATTATCCTAGACACTAAGGCAACTTGAACATCAATCTACAGCTGCTCACAGTCTCCCATCAGCGAGTAATGATGCACATTTTTGTACTACAACCTAGTGAATAGTTTCGGATAGCAACACGTGTTTTTGTACCCGGATTCTCCACCAGTTGTTCTAAGAGTGATTTTGTAGTTCCTTAGAAGTTGGTCCTTGTACGAAACTCGAAGACTTGTATAATCTGGATATTTTTAGTTTATTGCCTCTCGTACAGTCTTCGTCTCTCCTGGCAAGCTTCTCCCCGTGCCCCCGATGTCCTTCCTTTTATCCCAACCCTTGAGCTCAACCACTCCCCCAACCAGACGCATGGACTATCGTCATTGGTCACGACTGGTCACCTGGTTGGAGTGTAAGTGAGCGGTTGGTTCTGGGTTGGGGACGCCAGGTGGAACACGGGCGGCATCTGGAGATTAGCAAGCTGAGACTAATCCAATATAAAAATGAGGTACATATTACTATGTCATGCAATATTTGTCAATGCAATGACTATGACGAGTCTATTAACAGGCAATATATCAATTGCCTCGAAATACAGGATGTAAATGTAAAAGTAGTTAACAAGTGTAAAACCTGTCAAATCCTGTAGACATGACTCATAACGGTAAAAGAATACATCAAATCTTATACCTTCACTAAATATCGTATTACATATATATATATATATTTATATACATACATACATTCATATATATATATTCAATCATAACAAGTGAGTACAAGGCACATGTGTATGAAAATAATCGTAGGCCACTTTTATATTGAGAGATCGAAACGGCGCGGATGGTATCCAGGTTTAAAAATATATAATATACATGAAAATAGGTGCAAATGTCGGACTTGCCAAAGGACACCAACAGCACAGACTCCCGTGTTAGATACAATAAAATGAGAGGTATATGGTATTTAGCAGATGGAAGAGGCAAGGGAATTATTATGGCTTAAGGCTGGCGCATTCGACTCATGCGAAGATTGTTTGGATAAACATTATGCCGTATTTGGAAATGAATAAATTGTATGTAAGTTGTGATGAGCAAGGTGGACAACATAAGCGGTAAATGTTTCTCTTATTCACTAAGAGTGCGAGCATGTCGGCAATCGCTAAATAAAATAAACCCTTGTTATTGCTAATATAGAACAAGAAGACGACCCTTTGATACACTGATTATACTCTCAGGTATTTGCTGGTCTAAATAACTTCTTGACAAAAACAAATAACTCAGGACAGTCTAAAATTTAAAAACGATACTGTAATGCTAACGAGTGTTTAGCTACAAAAGTCTTATAATTTGACTGTAACAACAATACCAAACAAATGAACCATGCAACAACAATATAGTTGAACTAACTATATGCAGCAGTAACAAAAGTTGTGCGAACGATCAATAAAATAAAGAAAATGTCCTTTTTAATATAAGTAACCTTGCTCACCAGGTGTTGTAAGTTAATGTGAATGAAGTTTCGTAGAGTGGGCATCAGAACTACCGATACGTATGCGTTAATTTCTCCTCTTATAAAGATTAGTTGTAGTGATAACTACTGCCCAAGCGTACGGTGATTAAACTGTTGCTTGCGTTAAATTAGAGGGTTATTTTGCCCGTAACCGATGACAGTGACCGGGCCCAGGGCCAACAAAAGGCCTTTTGTTATACGC
This sequence comes from Urechis unicinctus, assembly GCA_034190875.2. NCBI lineage: Eukaryota > Metazoa > Annelida > Polychaeta > Xenopneusta > Urechidae > Urechis > Urechis unicinctus. Next base: position 25,427,906 of record CM067343.1, read on the forward strand.
CTAATTAAAGGAACCCTAGTCACGCGTATCCCTCTGCCAGACGTCTAATTAAAGGAATCTAAGACATTGGATTTGATAGTCGGCGTCATAATTGGTTTAGGGCGTAATTGAACCCTCATAGGGGTTTACTGTGTCATGAGTCATATGAGATGCACTTATATACTGCAAGTTTATGATCTACCATTGCTTAATTATTCTTCCAGCCAAGTTATGCTGTAATGTGCTTTTATGTCCCAGATACGTGAAACCACACTATTGGCAATTAATAAAAGTAACATTGCTAATGACGGGGGGCTACTAATGACGTCTAAGATACCTGTTTGAAAGGGGTTCCATGTTGTCTGTTACAGGATATGCAGAGATACGCCAGCCATAGCGCAGCACACCATCTTCGATCCACATCTCTGCCTAAGTGAGGTTCCCACCCCAAAACACTATCTCAAATACTATCACACTCACTGTCACGCTTTGGTAGAAGCGCTGCAACAGCTTCAATTGCACCTTGAACTCTTCCTCAAATGACACAAGCTTTTCCTTGCCTGGGATACCAGTTTTTAGTGCTGACTGCACCGTTCATGTCACTCAGCTTTCTCATTGTCAGTTTATGAACTAATAATTTCAATAGATTAGACGTAATTTTTTAATCAATTTTTAATTTGCCCAGCAATTGTTACAATTACGTATCTTTTTTGCACGACGTCAGTCCCTCAGTGGCTTGGAAGGCTGTATTAAAAGCTAGTAATTATCGAAAGGTTTGCCATTAGGTGATAGAGGAGTACAGTATGCATATAAGCTTCTCCAACAGGAGAAGTCAGTTGTTCATTTCCCTTGTCAGCTGTATTAAAAGCTAGTAATTATCGAGAGGTTTGCCATTAGGTGATAGAGGAGTACAGTATGCATATAAGCTTCTCCAACAGGAGAAGTCAGTTGTTCATTTCCCTTGTCAGATTCAAACTTGATGTTAAATGCGTCTGCTTTGTTAGACTGGACAGATCCAACGCCAATCACCCCTTATTTTTACCTCAATACCCGGGATATCAATAGCTAAATGAACTGTATTGGCTGTGTGTGACCCAATAATAGATGCCAACAGCAACAAAACAATCACAAATGATTAAATATTACGTGTTGAGAAAACACCCTGGGGAAAGAGTTTGGCATTTATTTAGAAATTATCGAAAATTATGATTCAAAATAACCTTAAAGGGACGATACTAATGCAGACTATTCATAAAACATGTATAAATAAGAATTTCTGTATACAAAAAGTCATCTAAAAATATATCAGAATTTTGGATACCAGGAAATGATTAAAATAAATAAATGACCAATGGCATTCCAAAGTGTTGAGAAAGAGATAAACAATTTTTTTTGTGTTATTGATTAGACTATTTATTTACAATGTTGTTTTCATTATGTACACACTTTGTCCAGTGGTATAAATAAATGATTACAAAGCAGAGACAATTTGAGCAATAATGATTCAACAACATTTATCCTAGATAACACATGGAGCAGTATAACATTCATAACACAACACATATACCCAACTCTTAGCATTTCTCCAGCCAATCCTTTCAAAAAAGGATGACAAAACCACTTTCAAAACAAAGAAACCTAGAATTTATTTATAATCAAGTAGTAGGAAAATAAGCTAGCATCAGTGTGCTGCTGTTTCTGTGAGGTTAGATATCGCCAATCGTTCAATATCATCTAGACTCAGCGAGGCCATATTGAGCTCAAACGTCTGAAATATCAAAATTGTCAATTTTAAAGTTTGCTACCATAGAAAGTCTGTCAAGTCATCAAAATATATTCATTATATAGGGAACTGTATTGCAGATTGTTCTCCAACCCACAGAAAAATTCCCATTGACCAATTAAGAACCTAACCAATTCATTTCATCCAGACCTTGCAAAAAATAGGATTCAATTGATTTCCTGAATGATCAATCAATCACATTTTTTTGTTAGTATGTTTTCTTTGTTTAAGCATCCAACAGTAGCTCAAGTTACATACCTCTCTGCACTTCTCCAATACAAGTTGGGCATCTCTAGGTGTGAAGTGCTTCAGAAGAAATCTATTAAGTTCAGTCCAAAAGTCAGGGACTGGTTTTGGCTTTGATGAACTCTCTTCAGAAGCTTCAGACTTAATGACCATGAGGAAAATTTTACTTCCAACTGTCACATTGCATTCTGCTAAAGTCTTGTCATCTGTTACACACATTGGATAACAGGGATGGAGTCAAACAGAGTTGAGGGTCCAGATTGTTTTTATGCCAGCAAGATTAACTACCTTTCAACACCTTATCAGTGTATTAAATGATGAAGATGAAGTGGTAATGTGATAAATGATAACATCATTACATTAGTCAAACATCAATGCCAGGCTCACCACTTGATAACATTCTGCAAACAGACCTAACTGACAGACGAACCTAGAAAAATGACAGTCGTTTGCATGGCAGGCACTACTCGTGAAATGTACCTCACCTGGTAGAGTTTTGCCCCGGAAGACTAGTCTCTGCTTGCTGACCTCGACATCAAGTGCAGATGCCACCAACTCCTTTAAGTGACGAACCGAGTCATTTTCTTTCACCTGGATCAATATATGAAATAACAACATCAAATAAAACAATTCACAACCTGGCTAGCATGTAAAATATAAAGTGCATTTAATAAGTTGCAGCATCTCTTATTGAATATGTCATGCTAATATTTGAATTAAGGGACTCATCGATCCACAAGCAAACTGACATATGTTCTGCTTCGGGCAGCTGCTTGATAAATACACCAAACAGTAGGCAGGTTGGCCCAACAACCAACCATGTAGTATTTACAAAGATGTGACTACAGTCTGGTTAATTGATGCTGGGCTATGATAGTTCCATCTGGCCCAACATATCTTAGTCTTACAACTGTCCATAAGCAGCAATGGTGAAATTTGATACCAATTTTTAATGGCAGTATATAATTAGATCAAGCAAAAAACAAACCCATTTATAGTATTTACTTGTGTATAGGTCACAAAATGTTTGATAAATTTTGAATAAAAAAAGAGTGGGTCTTGATCTATATATGCGGTGTACAAATCAACTGAACCGAACCGTGAATTTAAGAATCAATTCCTGGTACGGGTGTGCTATAATGTGAACGTTATGATGCCCCCTAGTGTAACATCTATTGTGAATAAATTACAGCACAGTGACCTGACATCATGATGTTTGTGTATTTCACATGTCACAGTTGAAATCACAGGCACTCAGGTCACAACGCCAAGCATCCAAGCACCAAGTCTATATATCACACATTCAATTTGGTCTGCCTCAGTTGCCCAATGATAGGCTGGCTTATTACTGTATAAAATTGTCAGCTTGTACAATGATGTGTAAACAACATTCCATATACTTTACAAGTGATCTTGGTGATGATAATTTTCCATGTTATATTGCATTGTAAAACATTTTGGACCAAATGCCAAGGCTAAAAAGGGGGAAAACCAACAAACGTGTGCAACATAGGCTTAGCCAGGCAGCCATCGAGCTGTCATTTCAATGGTCATTTTCAAAAGACGACGGCTCTTTATAACGACGGCCTAAACAATGGCACATTGCTTTGGTTTCATTTTATTTTCTAAGGGTCATATCGAAAAACATTATGACGTGCGGACATAAGGGTGTATTTACTTCTTTATGAAACGATATCTCGTTGGTTGAGGGCGTCATGTGAGCCATTGTTTTTTCGCGAGGTTGAGTAGTTTCGACGTTAACAGTTACGTGATCATGGCACAGGAAATCTGGAGTTTCTTCTCTAGACCACCGATGGCTGAAGATCAAAGTAACTGAAGCACATTCAACGTTCATGAAAACGATTGTCCTCCTGCTTATGTTATATTTGTGTTAGGTATCTTGTAATTGCTCACCAGTTAAAATGTGTAGATACTGAAGTTATTGGATACATTTTATTATATTTTTACATTAATGTTGAACCTTAAACCCTCCTGCATATTTTGATATTAATGTGTGATCATGAACCAGCCTCTATATTATTGGGGATTGCCTCAAATAAAATCTAATAATACATGGTGGATCAGGTTTACTAGTCAGTTGAGCATATTATGTAGCACGGTTGATTGAAGATATTTTAAGGCAATATTGATTTATTTAGTAATAAGTAATTAGGAATAAAGCCTTGTGGGGCCGGGTGGGATTTCAGTCGTTTGCGGTCACATAGCCAGTGTTGGAAACTACAACACCCACTTTCAAATTTCTGGCTAACCCTCTGGTGTTACGCATGCATACGACCTACACATGCATACAACCCACATATGAGTATATATTTATTATGTGGTGAACGACAATGGAGTGAGAGCTCTTTAATACAATACATGATTCATAACCCATAGCGAGATCATTGAGTAACATTTCCTAAACAAAGTAATCCTTGCAAATATTTTGAGCAAAGCACAACACAGTACTTTTTATCATTATAGGCAACCACTGGTAGTGCCAATTAATAATAAGTATGATGTCTCAATTTCTTGACCAACTGGTTGGAGAAGTGACCAATTCTTTGAAAGTTTACAATCCCAATGCATATCGTTGAGTGGATCAAGACAAAGTAGGCGACCTGGAGTTGTAGCTCTTGCCAGGAGCAAACAAGACAAGGATCCTGCACTGTTGGCTCGTGTGAGAAGCTTACAAATTTTAATTTAGCTACATTTCTTACAACCCGAAGCAGATGTTTGGGTCTATTTTTCCCCATGAGAATATCCCAACACATGTTACTGCATGAATCTTGTGATCGAGTAAGTCATGGTTTTGGGGATTGTCACAATCTGGAAACATTCTTGTGTAGCGCAACAGTGAATAGTACAGCCATATCACATAGCAACCCAGCATGATCCATCATGCATATTCGTTCAGACATGTTGTGTTGTGATAGAATGACAGACAGTTGAAGCATATCACAGTAAATCTCAGCTCAACAAACGAAACTAGCATTTCTGTTACAGAAATGGTCAGTTTAATTACAATTATGCACATTTCCAGTAGATGAGGAGGGGTGTGGGTGAGGCCGGGGTGGTATGGTTTGTGATGGAAAGGTTGAACGGGCAGTTTGGAATCCTGGCTAAGACAGTGTCGGGTTAATCATGGCATTGAACCCACATCCTGATCAAGGCTGTTGGTCGAAAGGCGACGCAAGCAGGTTAAATACGATTGTATTATCGCTCAGATGATCGAGTCAATGCGTACCTCAGGGGAACATTCTCCACCTTTTAATATTTTAACGGTCACTTTCATAATACGATGTAAACACCTTGATCAATAATTTAGTTTCAAATGGATCAATATGAGGTTATCGATTTAGAGTTCTTGGCATCTGACATCAAAATATGCTTTCACAGTCGCCATCCACAAAACTGTTGTCTTTTCCTCCCTCTGTTTAGTTAAGAACACAAAATGCGTTAAAATGTATGTTATCATTGGGTAACAACCCTCCTTAATTTGTCCAACGATAATTGACACTCTATAGATTTATTCTATTTGAAAATATTACATATATTAGCAGCTAAATATGCAGCTCATTTAATTACTGTTCTCGCCTTCAACGGTCAATGTTTGCGTGTGTTCACAATCGGGAACAGCGCCAAATCTACTGGCTATGTGAGTTATCTGGAAGCTGACTGGCTCTGCTCTTGTCCAACCATTTTCGTGAAAGAGCTCTCCCTAAAGGTTAGTTGGCTCGTCGTCATCGACCAATCATGGTTCAATTCCATTCATAGCCCTGAATGCAAAATCATTGCACATTCGCGCCTTCATGCATTATTGGCTTATCAAGACAAAGCTACAACATATTATCACTTTGACCCATCTTGCGGAACGTGATACCAAAATGTCCATTGTTTGTCGTTCAGTTTTATTTAGAGGGCTATGTACCCTCAGTGACCACATATGTTGGGTTAACTTGACAATTAAACCCTGAAAATGATAAGGAAAATTTCATCAATTATGCTCTTGGATTATTTTAGCAAGACCTACCCAGCTAAGGTCTATTTATAAGATTATATTCTGATGTTGAAAATTTGCTTGTCTTAAATTCTTCAAGTACAAGATTTACTTTAAAAAGAATCTTACCATGGCATCTATGATTTATGCCCACGCTTTGTCATTTTCTTGTCACTAAACCTGTAATCAGGGGTCGGATTTTTTTTTGTTACTTTGTACTAATTATTTTGTGGTCTGTATTCAATAACATATCCCTTTATTCCAGGTTTATGTGGCATTCTTCTCTTAACATTGAACCTCATGCATGACTATTTGCAGTTGTGTGCCAAGTTTATTCCGTTGACTGGAGGTGACCCATGGAAGGGGACAGTAGCAGTGAGGCAGGGGGGCTAGGTGATGGCTTCCTCTCTTCTGCTTCTAGTCAGTATGTAACAGTGGAAGGTATGAATCATTTTGCTTTCACCTGACATACATTGCCCTTAAAATAACAAAACATGATGTACCAAAATGTGACCATTTTTTTAAGGAAAGTGAGTTATTGATTATATTGATACCAATGTTTGTAACTTATACCCATGATGAATATGTGTGACCTAGGTCAAGCTGATGACGATGAAGGTGGCATTGACCATGGTGATAGCGGAGACAATGAGCCTCTTAAAGAACAGGTTGTTTATCTGTTCAATCACCTGGTCTTATTCTACTTACCAAGGTGTCATCACACCATTTGAGGGTTCAAGTCATAACCATGTTGGTGTATTTTATGTAATGACATGTTTCTGTTATTTAGGACCGCTTTTTACCCATCGCCAATGTAGCGAGGAGGATGAAAAGATCTATCCCTTCTTCTGGCAAAGTCAGTCCCAGTGGGAAATTGATATTTTCTAACCTCTAGTACATCTGTCTAGAAAAACTAGGATATTTTTGCAAGACAGAAACTATATTACCCCTTGGTTACATAATTGGAGGTTACATCTGAAAATGGCTGCCATAGGGCAATATATCATAATTTTAACACAAAATATTCCTTTCATTGACAAGTGCATTATGGGTTCCATCTCACTGAGAACAGCAGATTTTAATTGGATCTCATGTCCTGGAAATAATGTTGGATGATTACTGAAGTATCATATTTATTGTGTACAGATCGCCAAAGATGCCAAGGAATGTGTTCAAGAATGTGTGTCAGAGTTTATAAGCTTCATCACCAGCGAGTATCCTTATTTATGAAGCTGTACATTAACTTACCTCTGTAACTGAGTATCTAATTGTTAATGTGACAGTTTATTACTTCTCTGAATATTGCATGCTAAAAAAATATCTGCAATTTAAAGGCCGTTTATGGTTCAATGGCAATAAGATCAGAGTGTATGTACTAGGACGGTGTTAGCTTACAGCAGTGATATTTGCACTTCTCTTGGATAAACTGATCAGTTATAAGCTGGTGTACACAATTCTAAGGTGGCCACACAGTGTTCCTATGATGATGACGTATGGTGGACATTGATCCTTCTTTAACACTATTCCTAGAGCCAGTGAGCGATGTCATCAGGAGAAAAGAAAGACCATAAATGGTGAAGATATACTGTTTGCTATGTCCACTCTTGGATTCGACAACTATGTGGAACCGCTCAAAATATATCTTCAGAAATACAGAGAGGTGGGTCAATGTTATAAGGTTTATGACAAAACCATAAATTGAAAGTGCTGGGGGTGAAAAGGATATATAATTCACCTGTGTTATATATGTCTGCACTTTTTAAGACTGTCATGCACAATTCCCTCCATAATTGGCATATAATGAGCTGTTAATCCAAATTAATTTTTTTTGCTCCCAAGTCAAAGTCTGCTATGCCTTTTATCTACTGGTATATCACTGCAGATGCTAACACTTCAGATATATGTTTTTCAGTTATATGTTACCCATGAGACCCTTATATAATCTGTGTTTTTAGTCAACCAAAGGAGACAAAGTAAACAGTACTGCAGACAGCCTAATGGATGATCTCACCGGGACGAATCATTTGGTAATGTTTCCATTCCTTCAGTACATCATAGCATCATATCTATTCTTTTCCTTTAAGGTTGCTTCAATATGTCTTGCATTGTACACATTTTGTGTTCACCGAGGGAAGCAAATGTAAACACAAACTGAAACCACTGAGCCAGTTAAAACTGTTAAAAACTGAACTCCTAAGTGTCTTTGAAAATATCTGGTTTGACCAGTGAATAAACCAAGTTTGTGATTAAAGCTGCTTATCATAAATGGGTGGTTCACATTTCTACATACTAAACATTACTTTGGAGTGAATTTAATTCCTGATAATGGAATGCTAATGCTCTCCTGTGCTTTTTCAACAAAACGAAAACCCGTTATTTTGGGGTGCTGCTTTCTGTTAAGTTGTCAAATTTTGCCATCAACTGGATTGAAGTTAGTATCCAGTTACTAAAGTCATTAAAAAAAAGTTTGAAATTGACACCCATTCCTGATGGAGCTATATTTGGAATGGTTATGAGTAATCAATATCAGGTGCATAATGTGTGATTGACATGTGTGTTTTCATTCAGGTATAGCAACAAATATTCTCACTTCAGATGGGCAGCAAGGTGTCATATTTGCCCCTGCATATCAACCAGGGGTATGTTTCAATGATCTGAATTTTGAAAGAATCAATGCGTAGCTTATTCATTTAATAAAGTTATTCTATTTTTATATTATCAATAGTTATAACTTCAATTTCAAAAAGCTCCTCTATAGTATTTAGCCATTCATAGCATGTCGCTTGTCTGTTGAGGTCATCTTTGATTAGGCATTGAAATACTATTCCTTTGATCCTATATATGAAGCATTATATTTCTAATGAAATCATGTAGATTTATAGTTATTCATTTAAACCCAAAAAATCCCATGTAATAATCGTATATATGGAGCATTATGTTTCAAATGAAATCATGCGCATCTATAGTTACTTATTTAAACCAAGAAATTCCTGTCTAATTTAGTATTTCTGTCTTCCACAGCAGGTCACTCATCAAACCATCAACTTCGGAAATCATTAGTCTGCTTCGGTATTGACGTGGCGTCAGAATATGCCATGGGATATTGTGCACAGCAATAGGACCGTTTATTCAGTACCCTGTGGTCACATCTCAAGTGACTAGCAATATACTTGATGCAGTGAAGGAACAATGGAACACGAGTTCTACATCTTCATGTTATTTCAATACTTATAGTACCTATGCCCCATTAACCCGTTGCATTTGGAGTCCAGACATGTCACCGTTTATAGACGGCCTGAATACTGCCAGTGATATGTCAGCTTTTAACAAAAGCACACCTCACTTCTTTCAAACCATGAATACCGCTCTGAAGGAAAAGTTGCAGATATGTATTTATAAAGGGAATGAAAATTTCAATTGAGTAAATTTTATAAGTTTACCTTTGTAGACATTTTGTTTGACTTAGTAACATTTGAGATCGGCATTTGGTTGATATAAAAATAATGTATGAAGTTGTTTGAAATGGAGAAAATTGATTATCAACCAAAGATCACATTCATATTATACTGAGGATTGCTAATGTTAATGCTATGTACAAGCATTAAGTCTAAATTGAACGTAAATATCTGGTATGCCAGAATTAAGTCATGTGGTTGGAAAAGATCCAGTTGTCCAGAGAACCTAAGCATCCACATTTTATTTCAATGCAAGGTTAATACAAGCATAAAAATATATGGGTTTATCTTTATTTATTTTATGCTTAGTGCATGTCCCCTTGGCATGCCTCCTAAGTGGCTTTGTAATGAAATAAAACGTAGTGTTTAACAAGATGTTTTCGTATCGGTGATGGACGAAGTTAGGTGAGATGCTTGGACCGTACACCTGCGCTCAATGCGATACCATCGAGCTCCCGGTTCGGCACTACACGTGGTTCGAATTGCAGCTCTCAGGAATTCCCTGTGATTGATCATTAATTCTAAGCAGAAAACCACTTTATTATCAGATTTGCTGTTTTGGGGTATACACCCACGCCCTCTTTAAGATTGCTCTTAGTCCAGGAACATCAGTACAAGGCGTTTCAACAACCACACTGTCTAACCCGTCATTCAGGACATGAACTTATTGAGTGTGTCGATAAAACTGCCACACGCGCCAAGATTACTAATGACGCGAAGGAATGCAGAACGCGCCAAACGTTTAGACCGACGGCAAGCTTTCGGGCGCTGAACCGCAACATACAACTAGCTGTAGTGGCCCAACGCTTCGAACAGGGCATCGGGAACCGAGCGCCTGTGCTGAACGCGACGTAAAAGCCTAAATCGATATTGATCAACATCAAAGAGCTTACACTAAGGCGATGGGC
>CM067343.1:25443276-25590776 GCA_034190875.2 Urechis unicinctus
AATTGATGGTTATTAACGATTTGTACGTCAACCTTCTCTGTGATACATCAATCGGTTCCTGGATTACTATCCTTTTCTGCACTCAATGACCAAAATATAACGCGGGCGCATTTTTTTTATAATCGGGCGAGCGCAAAGCGGCAGACTGAGTTTGACAGGTCGGGGTCATAACGTGACCAGAGGCCATACCATGTGGGAGTGTTGTTGATTTCATTCGAGGTTTCAAAGGCAATAACATTATATGATCCTTTTTAGGATCAATTTCAGTTCGGCTACCCTTATTATCTTGATATAAAATAAAACTGGTTCGTTCCTATGTAATGAAGGGGTCGTGTTTCGTGTTCGCATGAAAAACAACATTCAAATGCGTTTAATCCACCATGCGCTTAGGCTAGACCATTATGAACTTACCATTAGACTCTCATGCAGTAGTGTATTATATGCTATATAATACTGCTGCATGCGGACTTGATGGTAGGTTCATAAAGATTATTGTATTGGATTGTTGGCAGTAATTTGGGCATTGTCAAAAACAAGTAGATATCTTTTGGCATGGACCAGCGTGCGGGTCGTGAATGCTCCTCATTAACCAAAAAGATTGTACGGCTAGTTTATTTCATTAACACAGCATAATATCCGATCAAATATTGGAATGAAATAAACACACGCGTCACTGGAAGGACGCTCGGACTTCAATATCTGGATTCCGAGCGAATCTATATATTGATGCAGTCGGGAATGGGATTTGGTTCGATATATCATAATAAGAGCTTCTCTTCGCGCAAAAAAAAATATGTATCTAAAATTTCCTGATTTCGTACCTTCTATAACACGAACAATAATCGCTATAAGAGCCGCCAACCAGTGAGGTTGATTGCACCATCGTATGGGACGCATTGGCCCGGGGCATTGGCTACGTGCCATCTCAATAAAGCTAAACCAACCAGATACGAACTCCGGAATAGTAAATCGATTTACAGCTGAGACGAAGAGGTTTTTGTTCTGAACTATTGGACTCCTGACAAAGCGAGCTTTACAATGTCGCACAGTGGAAAGGCTTGGCTCCTATAAGGCTGTATTTAGCGGACGGGATTGTGTGTGTATGCGCAGCGTGATGGAACTGCTCACTGCGCCGTCATAACGTTGTTGTAATGAGATATTGAACAATTAGATGATTCTATTTTCTGATGCACATATTTACCGTGATACGTAATTATGACATTATCCACACCCCACGTGACCTTATACATGTGGTCATAGTTTAATTTTGAATGAGCAATTGACCTTGAAGTGCGCACTGTCTGACATTCAAATATGAAGGGCAAATATACCCTTCTTCTTTCTTCATGACACATAACAAACGCCTGCACTAAACCACATTATAACCAATGATGGTTGGTAACAACGTTATCACGCGTGCTTTGATAAACCAGATGATTAAAAGGGATACTGTGCGTATGTTGTCAACAGTATAAATAACAAAAAAACATCTTCAAAGGAATTGAAATGATCTAAATATGCATGTATTACAAGTATAATACCCAGGTGCAAAACCGCTTATCAAGTACTCTTTATGTGTCATCAAAGTAAGGCAAGTATCACTTACCGTCAGGCTGTGTTTCTTCGGCCATGATAAGAGGATAACGCTATCATTCAATAAAACACGACTCCTTAACGGGACTCTAGCAAGCAGTGCTTGACAAAAACTATCGGTTATTTGATCTTGCAACGTTTCTTAAACCCCACTCTTTCGATCCCTCAGAGAAAAGGCTTGCATTAGGAGCGCCAATATTGAGGTTTAGTTTAGCGACTCTTAAAGAGCTTAGCTTCGTTAATGGAAGTTGTAAGTAAACCCATTGGGATGAAGCCTATGAGTGTGGTGGGCTGGTCGTTGTCATTGACAACTAGAGGCACAAAGCTCGCCTATATATATTTATATAAAGTGGGTGTAAGGAAATACTGATCTGGAGATATGTGCTCAAGCAAAATAGAACACCCATGTTGGTTGTTAACGGCGGAACGACTGAGTAAATGTTGATGCTGTTGTAAGACAGTGTGTTGGTGGTGCCCGGGGGAGGTGCAAAGACCGCTCGTGTTTGGGTATCGATCGATATAGTTGAGTGGCTAAGTATGAGCATGTTTGCCAAATACAATGTAGAAACAAGTGGTGTAGTATATGAGGAAATATGTCCAAACGTTCTAGCTTAGATGCAAGCCTGGCTTTAGCTATCAGATTTGAGTGAGGAAAGACACTCGAGTCTTAAAACGGCCCTGCTCGAGTAGTATACAAAGTGGGAGTTCTGGCACAGCGGGGGATATCACCCCTATTAGAGGGTTTGCTTGCTTGTTCGAATTATAGTCGTTTTTAGCAACGTAGGCTATGTACGACTAGTAGTGAGTGTATCTCTGAGGGATCTTTTAATCCCCTTTCAGAGATGGGACCGCCATTTTACGTGATCATCCGAGTCACGAGTAACCAGTAACCAGTTGTCACACCTTGGAGTCGAACCCACAGCCTGTGGGTCGAAAGGCGAGACAGTTAAACCACCACGCCACTGGGACCGGCTAGTAGAGGGTTTTAGGCCCGATCTGCGCTTTGTACAGGTCCATCAAATATAGCCAACTTTGGAATCCCCAGCACCAACATCTCCACACATGCATATATGTATGGTCTGTATGGCTGGTATATAGTATCGCATTTCTTCGCCACAGGATTCGCTGCAGTGTGGTGTGGTTCAACTTCTGGTAGGGAGTGAAGCAATGGTGACTTAAATAGGTCACTAAGATGACCAAGTGAATAATAAATTCCCTCCCAATCTGGAATGATCTTATTTCCATCCCAGTACTTCCTACCAGCCTCTTGACAACAACAGGCGGTTTATTCTACAGCTGTTGTACCTTATCAACTGACTTGCTTAGATGTGATCAACATATCTAGATTAATCAATTGCGAAGATGTGCTGTGCCTTTCGATATGATTTACATCAACAAGGGGTGCCCAGCAAACCCGCAATTGATGGATACTTGACACGAGATTTGAGCGCTTTTTCATATATGCTTTATGGAGCAAGTTTGTTTTTCTTTGAGTTTTGTGAGAAGCAAACCAAAGCAATGGAAGCATCGACAAAACCCCGACATCATCATTCTACCCCACATCAGATCCAGGCAGTCTTAAGTCATGAGGAGATCTAGCCCTACAGGACGTCTACTACGTCCCCGTAGGGCTAGAAGAGACCCTCTCTTACTTGTCCTTATTCAGTGACAGGATTGGTGGACGTTAAGACAAACACTAAACGACTGCAGAGATTAGAACAGAGTCCGTTTGATTCTGGTCTTCAAGTCTGACCCCTGTTCAAATACCATGCAGAAATTTCCAAATACCAATTCTGTAAAATCAATACATCACATAGCATTGGCCTCATCAAATCTCGACCGTTCACATTTATGATGAGAGACTCACAGAAGGACACAATGTACAGACAAAGAGCTATATCTTTGCAATAAGCCTAGCAACATAAACAAGAAATACATTATTATCATGACATCCATACACTTTATTACAATCTATATCACATCGCTTTGAATAAAATAATAAAATAAATGATCTGTGTGAATGATGATGAAATGTGTGCAAGTTTAAAGTCACATGGGTGCAATGATGATTATGTGATAATAAGTAGCCACACTGATACAAGCCAGAGTTATACTATATATGCATAAAAACAATACTATATATGCATAAAAACAATACTATATTCCCAGTAAACAAGCTACAACATGAACTAAAACAAATCAATAAAACCAGTCAGGTACATAGGATGTCAATGGTCATTCATTTAAGGCTCTTTGGGTTTTCATGTTTGGTAGCGTGTCGATTTCATTGGTTCATTTTGACTGTTGATATGAACAGGAATGTCAATGTCAGCCGTCAGACACCAGGATATCTTCCAAGTGTTCGTCTCGGTCTGAGAGGCTTTTGACGGATTTGACACCCTCTCCATCACTGTCAAGGTCACTTAGTGCAAGAGCACCATCGGTGTCTCGTTCAGGGCGGATTTTAATGGGCGTGTTTAAAGGAGATCCACCCTTGAGTTCTCGTAGCTGCTGCTTTTGGTGGTCGTCCAGTACATCGAGGCGTTCCCTCAAGGCTTCTAAGTCTTTAGTCTGAAATAGGAAGAACCAGAGTGATTAATATCTTAATGTCAAATATTGAACAAGGTTTAATAAGATACCTGGTAGATAATCAAGTTTTAATGGAACAATGAACAAGCCTTAAATTGTTATATCTAACTTTACATATATTTGAGCAATAAACATGCATCCCTACACTATATATCAATATGAATAAACACACACACGCTTTTTTAAATCTACGACGTCTCAAAGACTATATCAGAAATGGGAAGTAAAGACTGACTGTATCAGCGAAGAGGATGTTGGCAGGGACGGTGGAGAAGTCTAGCGGCATGGACACGGAGCCAAACGACATCTCGCCGACCGGAACCTGATTGACGGAGCTGGTGAGGAGGAGAGAGCGGAAGTCCTGGTGACGTCTCATCAAGTCACGCAGCTTCTTCTTCATCTCCGCGTGGGCCGTCATCGGCACCGACTTCCTGCAGGCAACGGTCAAATTATGAGGAATGGATTTGGACTCGCACTTTCAAGATGAAACTTGCCAAGCATGTGGGTTTAGAAATGATATGAAATATTGGAGTTTGACTTCAATGGGGTTTGACCGCAATACAGGTGGATAATATGATGCTAACAAGAGGCCAACAGGTCTTGAAGCTCTGCTTATGACAAGAATAAATCATGTGGCAGCATCAGGTTTGATTATGTGCATGAAATTTCCAAAAATAACTCGGGTGTCACAAAATATTTAGCATGCAAAGACTCTTCATAAGGAGCGTTATTTTGAGCAGCTAGCTTGCTTCTTTAAGAAGACGAGTCTTAAAAAGTTGAGAAAAGGACGGACGGCTTGAAAGCAACAGAGGTATGGAAAGACAACCGAGTGACTGCATATGATGAGCTTGGCTCAACAACAGAGCTGATAACGCGCCCTCGATAATCATCCCCATGCCATGGGGTTTACACAGTACAAGAGATATTTAAGAATGTGGGGCTCAATTTTGGTTTGCAAGGAGATATCAATACCAGAGGGCTCCATTTGTAATCTGGGACAGCCAGCTTGCTTTTAAAGGTAACATGCCATCACATAGTTTTCACTAAAATACAGGGTTCAAAGTGTCATGCGGGCAGATTTTTGGGTTACATGGACCCATCAACATAAGCGGGATAAGCCAAGTATAATTTGGGATTGATAGCTTGCTTGATAAGAAAACATGCCAACAAAAGATTACCAACGGAAAGACGGACAACCGAACAAAGGTATATGATGAGCTATTCTCAAGAGCAGAGCTTAAAATAACCTGATCCTCATCATTAACGAAGAGAACAGAGTTGGACGTAAAGGCACTCACTTAAGCGCTTCACGCTCTATCTCGAGTTCCTCTACCTTGGCAGCGTAGAGATTAGCTCTGTCCTTCAGCTTACTGATAAGACGTGCAAACCTCTTCTTTTTCTGAAACAAAAACCAACACATAACAGCAGTGACTATTTGATTGGACGACACACAATACAGGCCACATCATTTTAAAAGCCTTCAAAACAATGCATGTTTGTGGTTTAACACTGTTTAATCAACAGCTTCATGTCTTAGTTGTTCACCACTGGTTACAAACCCCAGAACACAAATCATATACAGACTGATTCCCCACCCCCCACCATCCATTTCATAGGAATGTATCCATGGATCAGATGGTCAATCACCACAGGTAACCATCACCTGTAAATCTCATTGGGTAGCCCACCTTGGAGTAGGCTGTGTTGGCTGTGTTCAGCTTGCTGTGGTAGTCGGAACACTGCGTCTCTAGTTCGTCTACCCGGCGCTGCAGATTGGATTTTTCCTCCTGCCAAGAGCTACGACTGTCCATCAAAACATGCTCCGTCTTCGTTTCTATTCCCCGCAACTGCACAAATAATGAATGTGCTTGGTATTAATTAAGCAATGCCCTCGTATGAATTTATGCCTTGCAGCTGATGAAATCATGAAAGTCATATTTCATATAACCAGGCAAAATGTAGTGAATTTCTTTTACAGATGTACTACCATAATCGTTTTTTGAATGCCTGAAACATCAGTAAATGGACTTCACCATGGCAGCCCAATGAGACTAATTCATTAAATAATCAGACTATATCATTATGCAGGACAGATTCAATCACAGGTCACACGCTCAAGTTCCCCAAAGATAAGCACAGAATGTGGCAATCACATGTCAAACTCGAGTAAGAAAAAGAGTGTATGCTTCTATGACAGGACACGAATACGCCAGGGAGCCATCATCTCACCTCGTTCTGAGTGTGGCTGAGATCAGAAGACAGTCTCTCCACCTGACCCTTGAGTTTCTCGTTGACTTCCACCAATTCACGCTCTGTATTGACGTAACTACTGTACTGCGACTCTATGCGATGAAGTCTGCTTTTCAGTTCGCCATTCTCCAAGCGCTCACGTTCCAGCTGCTGTAGTAGCGACTCCTGGTGGCTGACTTTAGTTCTGAATAGTTCAATAACAGCATGTTTTCAAGGTACAAGAAACATTTTCAAAAAACTGTTATTGTTCAGTAGGGTAAATAACATAAAAAACACAAACAAATCGAGTAAAAACAATATGAGGAGCATTAAATATAACAAATTCTGGATCAAATTATATTGCATGGCATAACAATATAAGTATCCATTCCTTTTCATGGCAAGTATCCTCTTAACTAAGTGAATGTCTATTGATGTAAGCACGACTCACTTGTAAACCAAGGCTTCTTTTTCTGCCGTTTCCTTGGCATCCTGAGCTGAGCGTAACCGATCCTCCGCTTTCTCTCGTTCACTGTGTCTCTGCCCTTCCTCCTCCATTCGTCGGCGCTCCAGTTCCTGTAGCTTGGTCTCCAGCTCCATCCTGTCAACAACCAACCAATCAGAAATCAGTATTAACCAACAAGAAATTAGTGGCCATTCACAGATAAGCATAGCAGAATTTCCCCAATTATATACCAGCCAGTACCATGGTATCAGCATCAGACTTACGACTGATCAATTTAACAACGATCCAGATTAGAACATATCTTATCAATCCAACATATATCTCAACCTCTCTGACATACAAAATGAAGGAATGACACATGTTTGAGTCAGACATACTTTTCATTCTCGAGGGTGTGTATCTTCTTCCACTCCTCCTCTCGCGCGGCTTCTATTCGCCTCACAGTCTCCCGTTCTTTCTCCACCAGGGTGTTGCTCTGCATATCGCAGCTGTGCTTGGCAATCTCCATCTGTGACTTGACCTCTGAAACAAAAATTAAGCCACTCAGATATCAGTGGTGCTGCTATCATCATTATCTCATCATAAACATAAATCAGTGATGAAACATTAAATACCAGTCTGCGCAAATATAATCAATATCATGACCTCTCACCTTCGACCTCATTTTTGAGTCTGTCACGTTGTCTCTCCATGTCACCTCGTTCCTTCACCAAACTCATCTTCAGGTTTGTCAGCTCAACCTTGCTCTTATGGGTCACTTCATCGGCCCGATTCTTTAGTACGATATTCTCCTTCTCCAGATCATGTATCTTGCTAGTGAGTTGCGTGTGAAGGTCCGAGGAGGCAGACAACTCCCTCTGGAGGTTGTCACACTGTCGCTGCAGAGATTCCCGCTCTGTCTGTAAATCAGTGAATGAAGCAAAAAGTTCAGAAATCATATTTATTAAGCTATTATCATTGAATATCTCTTTAGAAAGGGAGTACATTACATACTTAAATTTTATAATTGGTATCAATCACAACAATGTGGGGGAAAAATCACTTCCAAGTATCAACATAATATGCTATGTTATTACACCTACAATAAGAATTGATGATTAAAATATAATATAGCAACACATAAACAGAAATTTCCTAAATAAGAAAGGCACAACAACAAAACAGTGAAGGTGCTCTAGCTTGTGTACATGTGAGAGAGACAGCTGACCTGCAGGGCTTTGACATTAGCAGAGTGCTCCGCCAACTGTTTGTTCTGTAACCTCGTGACGCTGTCCGACTGTAGCCCGTGATGCTCTCGCTGAGCCCTGATCTCCTCGAGCTCGGTCAACAAGCCCTTCACTTTGAGATTGAGCTGGGCATTCTCGCGCTGGAGCACCCTGACTCGCTGACCCTCCCCGCTTCCGTCGGTCTGATGCCGCGCTATCAACGTCTCGCGTTCCTTGCGGAGGTTAGACACCTGAGTGGGGGGTGGTAACGAGAGGTACGTGAGTCATGCTGAGTGATGACAACAAAGATGACAACACCTACAATCCAGTGAAGACAGGGGCACAGGCGGTTGGGTTCAATGACCCAACTACAACTTATTTGTTCAAAACATGTCGTGGACATTTAAATGGTCTTAGGCTTATGGTAGGATGTAATTTTCCTTCCCAGCTGGAAAAGCTTTCAATAAAAGCACAGGAAGCCCCCCTCACAAAACTTACCCCATCAAAAGTGCCATGAGTGCGTAGTGATACATGGCACACATGCATATGATAATACAAACACCAATAACCTGCTGCTTCAACACTGAGCTCCGTCTATCATGTCCGTGGCTCTTATGGGGGTCATCACTCAGACTGACCCTTACTCGCTTCAGCGTTTTTTGCCACTAAAAATTCAATACCATAAGCTTATTGTTTCATGAATGTTCTAAAATATCATGGTGGTGGGGGGGGTATGGGGGGATAGTCAGTAGTATAATAAATAATATGTACTTGTATGTAATAAACTGACATATATCATATATGTACTGTCGATATACCACATAATGTGCAAATAAATGATGGATGAACTCTGTAAGGTAAAAACTACCACTAACTATTTTTTAAACTGGCTTAACTTGATAGTGCATTTTCAAATAGTTATTCTAATATTTATGGTCAATGGCAACAAATCCAAAATGGCCAAACAAAGATCCTGTGAATCAGTGTTATGTGGACCAGTTATAGCAACTGCTGTTTACCCAAACAAGGCATTTCTCTTGTCATAAAACAAGAGGCCCAAAGGTAGAGAATAGTACGCTCTCTTGACATATCACTAGAGGAGGGATCAGGGAATTAAGTTACCCTAGCCTTATGTCATATTGCTAGAGGAACAATGAGTGTACCTACCTCAGCCTCGTGCCTGAGCCTCATCTCCTCCACTACACGCTGACTCTCCTGTCTCTCGTGCTCGTATTCGGTCTTCAGGAAGGAGTATTCGTATTTCAGTTTGTTGTACTCACTCCTGTATTTCTCCACCTCGGCATCGAGAAGAGTGAATTTCTCGCGGTAAGGTTTCTCTACGTCCTCATGGAGTTGCAGCTTCATCAACTCAACTTTTTCTTCGCTCAACACCTGTAATTACCATACAACCATCTTCTAACAAGTGTTAATATAGGTAAGCACCTGTAGTTATCAGTCAACACATGTTTTCATCAGTCAGCCCCTTTGAATTCAAATACAATAAACAGTTTACACCCAGTTATCATTAAGTAACACTATTGAATCATCACTTAACACCTGTAATCAGCAGTAACAAACTCTCAAATAATTTCTTACCTGAGAACGGAGGTCCTCGTTGTCCCTGTGTTTAGAGGAGATATCAGACTGTGCTTTTTGCAGCAGACTCTTGTACTTTTCTTGTACGAGCCTGGTCTCTTCTATCGTTGTCTTTAGTTCATTCTGGAGACTGACGTACTCATCCTGCAGCCTGCATACAACAGGTGAAACAGAACAAAGCTGACAACTTCAATCACACTGTCAAATAACAGGCAGTGTCCAATAAAAGGTGTTCTTCTGGCAAAAAACACAAATAACAGGAAATGTGTAACTGAGATAACATGGTTTCCTAAACAAATACGGAGCATAGAAGATAAAAAAAATGTATTCTATAGGAATATAGTGGTACTTCGTGCAGTCATAGGCTTACAATGAAGAATTTTGAATTATTTGATCATACCGTTCATGACAACAATTAGCTAGTATTCCCATAAAGTACCGTAATTATTCTATTAATCGCCCATATTCTAATGATCGCCCACCCCCCAGTTTTCGGCCTGAAAGCGACCATTTTATTGGCAAAATCTTGCAAAAACATTGCCTTCTTTTAATGCCCACCCCCCATTTTTGAAAAAAAGAATATCTTTCAAACAACAAGTCTCCTGATTTCCTGCTTTATATACGATCTTACTTCACTTTTTTCTGTCTTTACGTCTCTACTTTATCAATACGACGCTGATATGACTGTAACCTGGCATAACACTGACATGGAGAGCGTTAGCAGGCAACCGCATCTCTCCAATGACTTCTGAAGCAGTTAAATGTAATGCAAATCACACTGATGACCGATTTTCATCTTGGATAAAAGCAATTGTCTCTAATTAACACCCATCCCCTACTTTGAATGCGGTACGATTCTAATAAAAGCCCGGGCGATTAATAGAATAATTATGGTAGTATCAACTGTGGGTAAGCAATCAATATCCATAAAAAAAAACAGTTACCTTGAGAGACATCAAAACTTATTCAGCACTGAATTCACAAGAGCAACTGACACAGAACAACTCAGTCCAAGCAGGATTCACAATTTACTCCCTTTCAGAAATCATGGAAAGAAATTGCACTTAGTTCACTCGTCAGTACCTGGTATGTTCGGCTTTGAGCGTTTGGTAGTTGGTCTTGTGTTGTTCAGATCTCATCTTCTCATCCGCAAGCATCTTCTGCAGCTCTGTCTCGTGGGTGAGTCTCGGCAGGGCAGCAATAAGAGCGGCAGCATCACTAGTTGGCAGGGGCATGGATGATGCCAGCCCTGGATTCATCCCAGCAGCCATTTTTGAGATGTGTGTGTGTGTATGTGCGTTGCTGTAGGGCTGCTTGTGAGTGAAGCAGATGCCGTCGGCTTTGTCACCTGTAAAATGTTTCAACAGAACAACAGTTCAGAGCAGAATGCCAGCATGGAATTTGTATTAAGGCATTCAACAAATTAATCGTAGTGGTGAACAAGTCTGGGTCTTTAATGGCTGCTTTCCTGAGAACGCTAATCCCATTAATCACATAACAAACATGGCAGGCCTGGTAATATTGATCTGAGATGCCGTCGGCTTTGTCACCTGTAAAATGTTTCAACAGAACAACAGTTCAGAGCAGAATGCCAGCATGGAATTTGTATTAAGGCATTCAACAAATTAATCATGGTTATGAACAAGCCCGGTTCTTTAATGGCTGCTTTCCTGATAACGTAAATCCCATTAATCTCATAACAATGATGGCAGGCCTGGTAATATTGATCTGAGACCACTAACTAACCCTATAATATTGATTTTAGACACTTGGCTATAAGTTGTTGATGCCAAACGATACAAATCAAAGTATCTTTGATGTAAAGTCATATCTGGGAAAACTTAAAGTAAGACAAATCACTGGGATTCATCAACAGATGGGATCTCCATGTAGCAGTACACTGTCCAACAGTTAACATCCACACCATCAAATTTACACCTACTCATCTCTTTTATAAATTCTTGAAAACAGTGTTTGAATTTATGAATTTCTCCCGTGTCCTTTAAACTGTTAATACTTATTAACTGATTAAGTTTCACTTACATTACCAATACGACTAAAAAATTTAAAAAAAAGGCAGGGAATAGCAGACTTCGTTTGGTACTAAGATTGATTTGTAACTTGCAAATTCGTGATGTAACGTACACAGTAACACACCCTGGTATATAGATCTGGACTGGAGATGTACCGACTTTTATCAA
Organism: Urechis unicinctus; assembly: GCA_034190875.2. Lineage (NCBI taxonomy): Eukaryota > Metazoa > Annelida > Polychaeta > Xenopneusta > Urechidae > Urechis > Urechis unicinctus. The sequence goes on from CM067343.1 coordinate 25,455,156, forward strand.
ATCATGGCAAAGCGAAAAACTTTCACGTGTGTTGAAACCATGCAAGACAGATTTTATTTGTCACGGAGAGACAGATCTTATCAAAACATGCCTATCCAATCGAGAAATAATCCAGGTAGGCAGTATGTATTTGGGTTTACTAGACGAAAACCATGGAACTATCAGACTATTGCCGATCTCGGTTATCCGGGAACCTCGCACCACCCAGAATTCCCGGCGACCCTGGCAACGCGCAGCGCAGTGAAAACAATCAATGTGTATTGGATTAATTTCGATCAGCGATATCAACATCGGTTTAGTTTGCGGTTATTAACGTCGATAAAAACATGCCGAAAAGTTGCTGTGCATTCGGTTGTTCTAACCACAACATGATGAAAGAAAGAATGTCGTTCTTTAAGTTTCCGAAAGACCCGGAGAGAAGGGAAAAGTGGATCATTCCTGTGAATCGACAGAACGAAGACGGTTCGTTTTGGCGACCAACTAAGAACTTGGTTTTTGTGGACATCATTTCATCACTGGTAGGTTCTAACTGTTGTAGGGTATTTCTTTTACACACTACTTTATTCTTAATCCAATTTGATGACATTTAAGTAAATACGGTTAATTCTGCTTGAACGACTTCATCATTCATGTCGCCATGTATGTGTTTTTACTGTATGTAATGTCGATGAGGACTTTCCATTCAACTGTGATTTCAATTTTGCTATTCTATATTCCACTTGTATCGTTTGTACCATTTGTGGTTTAAAAACATAATAAGTCATTATAATTCGTTCCTCTAGGGGTGGTTAACAAGGACCCACTTTAACCAGACTGGATACCCTCTATATTCACACACAGACAAGATGGCAACAAGCAACATGACCGCATGAATCGTTACAAGAACGCCAAGAAACGTTCTTTACAAGGATTCATTGAGCATTCATCCAACAAAAGACAGGTGAATACTTTTGGATAAAAGTAATTGATTTTGGCAGTATTAATTTGCCTGCTTACTCAATAATTATAATGAATCTTAATAATGATAATGAATCTTTGTACTAAATCTGCCTATTATAATAATGAATGTTTTTGCACACAATCACACATGTATAAACATTTCTACTTCTACAATGATGTATGTGTATATATTTTACCATGTGCTCTGTCTTTAGGTACTGAGTGAGATTGTAGTGAATCATGATGATTCAGTCACCAGAAAAGATGGTATCTCTCTTCAAGACCAGCTCTTCCTCACTCTGGTTAAACTTAGATTTGATATGCATTTTCAGCATATTGCATATCAGTGTGGATTGGGACTGTCCACTTTGATGAAATATTCACATTTAGAGAGTCATTGGGTGTGTAAAAAACAGATATCAACTGCTGAAGGGGACCCTACCTATCCGGTCGGTGAACTCTCTGAAGGCTGAAGCCAAAGATAATGAGCTCTCTAGTGTGGACAAGATGGTCACTGTGGCTTGTTGTTTGTTAAATGCTGGGGGTAGCATTATTGTATGAGACAGTGATTTGATTGACTGAAATAGTTCAAATTACATATAATGTAGTGGTATTACCTGTACGCTTTTTCATTTTGCAGTTTTGTTTTCAATACACAATCGTAATAAAGCATTTATGAAATGTTCTGGTGGTTTCTTATTGTCCATGCCACACTTAAAGACTATCTATTGTGATATTTCACATTTCTCTTCATCCAGAATTTGCATTTGATTGCTGTTCGTCACATCACATTGTAAATTTCATAGTGGCACAAATTAATTTAAGAAGAGGATAGAATCTGAGAATAAATTTTATTCGCCCAACTCATCCACCATATAACAGTCAAAGACATCAACATAAGTCTATAAAAGGAACATCTTATATACAGAAAGGTTGGCTCGGGATGTATTTCTTGCAGACTTGCAATACCAGGCACCCTTTGATACTCTTTTGATGCCGATGCATGAAAAATGAAACTTGTATTTACAGCATGGATTGTCACATCCAATCATATCTTCACCAGAAGTACATGCACCATCCTCTAATCTGCGTGTCAGAAGTTCTGAAAATACTGCTGACTGCCAAAACATACTGATCCTGTTACACAACTCCAAAAGAAAATCACTCTGATCACACACTCCCCAGGAGTCCAGTAGACAAAGTCCCCATATTCAGCTCCTGCAACGTACATTTGACACTGGATCTGGGTGTAGTATTGGCCAGTTTTTGTATATACCTCTTTCGAACCACGTTGGGGTAGTCCTTCCAAATACTGGTAAGCCATGATTGTTGAGCTTCAAACAAATCGGCCGGTTTGTAGCTTGTCAGCCATGGCTGATTTTATATCGCCGAGTTTACAGCTGTCACTCGTAAAATGTTCTTGTTCGCAGATCAAAGTATGCTCAAGATCGTTTCTGATTATTGAAATTGTCTTAGATCTTCGTTATCAGCTACTATTTACCGTGTCATTGACGAAAGAGCGCCACGCGCACGTTAAAAGCGTCGTGTCTTCCGCGCAACCAACAAGGTGTCAATACGCTGACAGCTGCTTGTATTCACCCCCGAATCGTTGCTCCGGGGTGACTTCCGGCGGAAGACAGTTAGCCGATATCGAGAATAGGACAAGTTCAGACGCATTCTCTTGCCAGGGCTAATCGACCTGTCAACTGTCAAATACACGATAATTCTACTAAGTTGAATATTTGAGAGAAACTTACAGTTTCCGTGGGTTACGAATCTGTCTATTCAACATAACGAAATATTCTCGTAGTTCATTCTCGTCGGATATTGATGTAAAAGTCGGCTCAAGTCTAAAATTATTTCGAATTTACCACCACCTGACAACTCAAAACACTGGCATTTCCTGCTGCTGATTGGTGCATTGTGGGAGTTATCAAACGAGTCAATAAACGCTTTGAATCCGTTATGATGATGGTGATCTAGACCAGGACGCGTTTTATCATCCACGTCATTAGTTACAACTCATCCCTTACACATTTATAGTTCAATGATTTAACAAATGGGGTGATGAGAAAACCACTGGAGACATTTTACTTGTGCATCCATACATTATATTTTGAAGAGACGCGAAGTTTTCGGAGGTAAGTTAGATGTCCATAATTACGCCACACAACCCCATCGTGGTTGGGGGGGGGGGGGGGGCACTCTCCGTGGTGGGGGGGGGGGTGTACACTTGAGTGAAAAGAGGTAGTGTGCATGTGCCGCGCGACGGCGTATGTTTTTTCGGCCTCTCAGCTTGTACGGCGGGTTTTGTTGGGCCTCGTGCGAAGGGGTATGTTTTTTTCTGCTGCAATCTGTGCGACGGGTTTTTTTGAGGCTTCGTGTAGTACGAGGGTTTAGTATATATTTTGTTTCAGTATGTCGAGAATTTGCTCTCGGGATTACTCACCGATCGTTGACAATGCTAATGTAATGAATGGTCCCTACGTGACGCGCCGAGAATCGCACGCTCGACGGTGCAAACGCGTGAAGTTGATTACTGCATGTAATCAGAAATCAGCTTTTTTGCCATTTTCACCTTGTACGACGGGTTATACATTCGCATAACAACTTGTACCACGGTGTATGCTTTTTGCCATTTTCACGGGTACAGGTTTTCGAGGTCCCGCGACATACTCCTACACGTGATAAGACCAAGTGCCCCCCTCCCCCCCCCTCCTTGACTCCCATACAGAGAACTAGTCCCGATGCGGTTATGCCGTTCAGAATCGACTTATCATAACGACGACTGCGGCGTTGATCATTACGTTAAAGCATTGTGATTCGGACCGAGTGACACCCTATCCATTAGAAGGCTGGGTTGGCATAACAACCATCCCTAAGTCTTAATGCAATGAAAATATGTATTGAGCTCAAATATGAATGACACAGTTTTCATCCTCACCCTTCAATTATTACGAAATGAGAAGGGGAAGGTAGGCAAGTTACCTGGCCCCTTAATGGTTTACGGTCTGATATCCCATAACTGCAGCGCGGATATGAGAGATCGAAAGTAGTTAACAGCGCAGACGCTGTCAGAGGCGAGGTTTATTGTTTTTATTTACCATGCGTTACTATGGGTGGGCTGGGGTGGGGTAGAGTGGGGTATAGATAAGTTAAGCATTTTTTTCCAGGTGAGCGAAATATTGTGTCGAAACTGTGCAATTGACACACAGCTTCTATCAATAACAAAACCCTCCTTAGAGTGAAGATTCATTAACCACGAAAGAATAGTAATGCACTATTATACCTTTATTTTCTATTCATTGCAATTATGGTATTATATATTATTGGTGAAAATGAAACTTACATATATTTCGTTGTTATATGGGTTCATTAATGCCATCAGTCTTTTGATTTCAGGTAATGATAAAGAATCTCCGTCACAATGCGTCATATCATAACAGCGATTCGTATTGCATCCCTTATTATTTTCCTCTACACAGCAGTATCAATCACATGGCAATCGATGTTGGCATTGTCCTTGCTGCTAGGTAAGTGATTTTGTCCCTTGAAAACCACTTCCAGAGAAAAAAAAAATTCACAAAGTGACGCCCCTGAAAAGCAAACATCTGAAGTACTAATAGTTGCTGCTATAATTGTCAATTAATCACTGATGTGTAGATGTTTAAGATCTCGCATCTGAAGCAACTAGACTCAATGATGGTGATGATAATTATGACGATGATTATGATGACGATGATGATGATGATGATGATGATGTGATGAAAGTAATTTCAAATATTGGTATGGCATACATTGTTTTTGCATTTCAGTTTCTGTGTTTTTACTCAAGCCTGATCGAAGGTATGTTTTTGCTGGAAAGATAACACACAGGACTAAAAATCCATTCAAGGGAAGATCAAAAGTCTCTGAAGACGATTTGCCTGGTGATATGATCAATGCCGTGCAGAAAAAGATATGTGATTTTGTCACTGTGGATGCCAGGAATTGTGACAGTGTGGCACGGTTTGAACAAATAAAAATGAACACTCATTGCATATTCGCAAAGAATGCTCTACTATGGGGAAATACAGCATGGAATAATGACAACACAGTAGGTGAGAAGTGATTTGCAGTTTGGATAAACTGTTACACCACTGTTTACGTGTACTTGTTACTCCAATGTTTCACGTAAAGACGATCCTTGCTTGTGAGAGACGTGATATATTTTTGCTTCTTAGGTGTAACCTTTTAACGTGGCTTACTTGAACATTGCGTAGAAATCCCACGATGAAAAAGACGAGACAGGTAGTGAGGGTTTAAGATTTATTCCGGGAGTGCCGGTACACCAAGTCCAAGTCACTATATAACTTCACTATTCAATCAAAGGGGTCCAATATTGTTCCAGGTGTCCGAGTTGTAAGTGCGTGACTGTTCCTATGACTCAGTTCTCTCTGTTCTTTCCAGTCCTTTCAGATCTCCTTTTTCAGTTTCTCCCCTTTCCGATTCTAATTTTTACTTGCTTATCTATGACATGGGTGTAGGATTATTGGATGCGGGTAGATTACTACTTGATTGCAAGAGACATAATGTCTGGACAGATGGAAATAGACAATCAATTATGCTAGACTTGATGGAAACAGCCAATTAACGATCCCGAGACGTACATAAATTATTCGGGGTTGTGTTTGGTATTAATCTAACATACCACTGTACATAAATTGTTCGGGGGTGTGTTTGGAATTAATCTAACATACCACTGTACATAAATTATTCGGGGGTGTGTTTGGAATTAATCTACCATACCACTGTACATAAATTATTCGGGGGTGTGTTTGGAATTAATCTAACATACCACTGTACATAAATTATTAGGGGTTGTGTTTGATATTAATCTAACATACCACTGTACATAAATTATTCGGGGTGTTTGGAATTAATGTAACATACCACTGTACATAAATTATTCGGGGGGGGGCGTGTTGAATAACTATAACAAAACACTATTGCTAAAAATCACTTACGGTAATTGTACTTGATTTACTTACTTTTTCATGGCGTCCATTGGGGCTGGCAGAGGAAAACACTTCAAGGTTTGTTGTGATTTGCTTATATAAATTATTTTGATGAGTACGAGATTCTGCAATATATTGATTACGGACCTACGAATATTGCTTCCCCATTATCAGTATTCCATCACAAATGTTACACTGTCCAACCTGCTCACCTACATTCTTCGGTATTGGGTTATATAAAGGTTATTGATATTGGTGAAGTACCTGCATTATTATATATCCAATTGATCGCACAGGGATGTTTTTAATTTGCACATTTGGCATTAGTGAAAAACGTACTTGCGATATTTTGATATGATATAATATCAACTTACAGGGATTTGCCTACGTTTCTCAAATTTACATGCCTGTGTGAACCGCTTGGACTGGATGGGTTTGTTTTTGAGATGCCAGGAGAAAAGTTCGGGACCTCCCCAGAAGTGAGTTATTATCACGAGCACGATAATGAATGCAATTCGCGATTCGATATGCGCCAGATGTTTTCTATCATGGATGCCCAGTTGCAGGATGATCCATTTTTATTGATCGTGATTTATCGTTTGAATTATTAAGAACTTCTATTGTGTATTCCTTTGATCAATTACTTGTTAATTATGACAAATTATGGCGACCCCACGGGGTAATATTATCATTTGTGATTAAATCATTTGCAATGTCAACGACATTCACTCATTTTTTATAAACAATATTGCCGTTGTTGGAAAGCAGTGAGCATACAAAACAATAAGCGAAAGACGTAATTTCATCGCTTTCACTGCATTCATCGCATCAACAATTGCCAAGATGACATGCGGTTCCGAACTGAATTTTCTTTCTTGCTTATCGATAAATGTGCGAATTTTGCTTTTTCAAAGGTATTTGGGGCGGCTGTGAGAAAATTACTGTGCTGCATAGCTTCTCGGGATCCGTCTGGTAAAAACTGCATGACCGAGAGAAAGATCGACTCTTGGGTTGGGTGTTCGAATTCAACAAGCACACCTTCTTCATTACTTCATTTGCCCCTTTCTACAGCGAACACTGTCCCAGATATTCATTTGGGGCTGAACATTGCTATGTGCTTTTTCAGCCCGAGATTTCATTTGCTTTACATGATCTGCCAAATGATACGCCTCACACGAACTGGATCGATCCAAAGACTGTACGCGATCGCATACGCGTGGCGTTCAAAGACGCAGGGAGGCCGTATTTAGTTCGAAGTTCGACCAGATATCCAATGGCTTACGATATAATCAAACCGCTGCAGGAAGGAGAAGATCCTATCCAATGGTGGACATTCACCTGATGATTTTGATCTGTTACCGAGTATTGTATTCATGTATTCAGGTGTAGGTTATGCAAAACGGTAAGCTGTTCCTTGAAAATCATATGTACTGAATTCGCAAGACAAGCATATCTTTACCTACGAAACTATTTTGGCGAAAACATGGAATAGAAAATAAACTATTTTTTATATCCTGTTGGGTATTATTTCCCCTTGGTATTCATGTCTGAATACACTCACATATGAATGCTTCAGTTAATCGCATGCACAAATAATGCATGAGTTGAACTACAACGTTGTTTTATTTGTTTAGGGAGTGGGTAGGGGGTGTTATTGTCAATACGCGGACAATTTGTTTTCATCCAAACGTTCCCCTGTTTTATCATGTATCAATGTTTGACAATTAAATAGCTCGCCGTATTGATTTACCTTGTATTAACTTTGCCTACACATAATCACATTGTAATTGGGGATGACAAAAGCGGGAAGAAGCCTTTGGAGAAATTGATGTGATCATCGCACTACACCCCGTTAGAGATACTGTATCCCAGCCAGGGAGCAGCACTGGTGTTTTTCGCATCTTACCAGACAGCAGGGAATCAATTTTTCACGGTGGGAGTGAGGCGAACCAGTTATCACACACAATTCACTAGCTCTTAGGAAATATCCACGATGCTACAAGCCGCTTTATTCGCTGTGTATTTTACAACGTTACAGTTCCAAGCAAGTGAGCATTATATTTCCATGTAAACTTTGCTAAAATTTAGGATTATTATAAGAAGCATTTTCTTGTCCTTTAAATGCAACATAATAACATATTTGCATTCTCATGTAATCTCATTATACAAATGGATGATGCTTAGCATATATAACGTATTTATTGCCTTAACCATTCGCTGGGATAGGTAGGATTACCACATAGCTAATAATTATATCATCTTAATTCCACAGAATCAATGCTTGTATCTACTTGATTGATTATGGCTCGACTTAAACGACTTTTTATTTCCCTCCAGACATTGTATGTTCTAAATATATTGTATCCAGCTGTCCATAATCAGTTGCTAATCTCATTGATTACATGTATATTTTTATATATATATATATATATATATATATATATATATATATATATGAGAAAAGTTCCTACTTTTATCGACTTGTGATGATTACACTAATATTCTTGCGCTATATTACCAATTGGAGGCACTGAAGTTATTTCATTTCATTGTGACATAAAAGCGTTATGTCTAGATCCGGTATGTCACGAACAGTATTGGCTCGGTGATAAAGTTATTAACTTACGGACTTCTGTCGAGGTGCCTTATCATTAACTTAACCTTGTCTCTTATCAGAGGCTGAATCCGTGGCTGAATGTGATGAGGAAACGTAAGTCACAGGTGATTTAGTCAGCTGGATCTGTAAAGGCTCCATTGACTGTCTATTGTTGCTGTTGCTTACCCCTTATCTATATTCATTGAACGTTAGACCTACCATCTAGCCCAACAGACCAACAGTCGATCGGATACTCCTTTGTTGGTCTAACAGGAAAATCCATCGTTTATCGGTAGATTAACAAACATGCTTAATTTATTAACTTATCAACTTAATTTAAAGCCACCAACAGTGAGAGTATTGACTGAATTTAATTGCTATGGTGGTTTTTTTTACCAATATCCGAGAGAACACTTGATATTCGATTAATTTCTAACTTTTCGGCGTAATTCCACTCCGAAATACTGGTCGTTGTCAACAAACGGTCTCTTGCATGACGTTGTCGTAAACGACCGCGTGGAATTTGCTTAGTTCTTATCATAACATCATCTGCCTGATAATACATTTCACAGGTGAGTCAGTTTATACTAGATTTATACCTTATAACTTTCCGACCTAGTTGCCTTTTCCTCTCCTTTAGTCATCATCATAACAAGTCCGTTACAATCCGACTTGCGTTGCGCAAATCTCGCCGCCATATTGGAATTTAGTCGGAAAAGTTAATCGCCTCGCACATTTTAGGCGATTATGCATATTTACAAGTTGTTGCGATTCCTGAGACTCTAATGCGATACATAATACTGATTGCTTATTAAATTGCACTTGTTAAATCAAGATGACATCGTGAAGGTAAGGTCTTATCATCGAATTTTCTTCATTGGAAATGCCATCTTCGAGAACCAAGATGGAGCGCCACTTGGTTCAAAAAAGCTACTACCATCGACCGCTATGCATGCAGGAGTGACTCCAGTGGTAATGCATTGAACCGGTCTAGTAGTGGGTAGTAAATATGAAATCACCCCTTAAGAACCAGATCATTCTCTTCGGGCCATATGATCTCTTATCCAAACCGGTATTCTGCAGCACCATCTCTTAAACCACAACGTAAAGGTAATGTTCAAGACCTCGAGGTTATCGACCCAAAATGAAGCTCGTTTGCATATTATGGCTTTTGACGAATACCCGCCCACTTTTTATATCCTCTCCGCAGGATATCCGCTCTTGAAAGCTCAAGGATCCCCATAAAAACGAGCATCATACCTCACAACACCGATAAAAAGCCTTAGCGTCAGTCTCACATCACGTGCAACATTAAAGACCAACTATAATATTTCCCCCCTTTATATTTCCTCAGATGCTGACTACTGTCAGACGAGCGTTGTGCCGGATACTGGGGTATGTTATTGGCTGGAGGAGACCCCTATGACTGCCGAACAAGCTCTGCAAGAGTGTGTTGCCAAGAATGGCACATTAGCAGCCCCAAGCTCTGATCGAGTGCACTTAGAACTTCAGTCGTTAATTCCGAACAAGTAGGCGGGCATAAACATTTATCGATTATAATTACGTAATGCATTTAATTGTTGTTTGATAATTGGTATTGTGCGGTAAAAATAAATAGATCCAGATGGAATAATTTTCCTTCAAATACATGAACAACTACATTTGAAGACATAAGATATATATTAAATTATTCGTGGTATGTCTCAATAAATATAATATGCTTGGTTTGCATGAATTCTTGCACAATATAAATTATTTAATTGTTATATTAGGCTAGCATTAATGTACTCCTGATACACATTGTGCTTAATAGTGAAGACGATTTTCATTTAACAGATTCACTGAGGATGTGTGGATTGCCCTGTCTAATTACGATAACGGCACCTACCTATGGGCCACCAAAACCAGGTGAGGAGCTCCGGAACTCGTTCATTGCCATTTTCGACCGCGTCAAATACATTTTGAATAATTACTCACAGGCTACCTTGCTAAAACCAATGGGTTTGATAATTGGATGAAGCGTTGTCCTTTGGGTAGTGAGTAACCTGACATTTCTTTGCAGTCTGGTGACAGTTGACTGGGAGCCATTGATATGGGTGGATCGATCCCCGGATTTTTCGATGGACACTCCCAACTGTGTTTTTATGGATCGCCAACACCAAGAAAGCTGGTCAACCAGCAGCTGTGATTCCTCATATCATCCCTACTTGTGTGAAGGATTTCCTAACAGTACAGCATACAATTTCATATATTTACCATATTCGCCCTAGCCAAAGAAATGCTGTACGAATATAACATCGAAGTGCTGTTTTGGGTTAAGGAATTGTAACTCGTAATGTTGTATCTTTCATGTATTCTTCGATTATTTTGATATGCGTTAAATTGTATTGAAATGAATATAACCAAACGCATATTTTTTTCATATTAATGCAGACACACACTGCTCAACGCCGGTAAATCCCGATACAGACACGTGCTATTTCATCAAGGGGTCGGGCGGCATGTTTGACAACTGGTATCTGACGCTCGCCTATTGTCACTCGTTCTTCCAGAGCAACATGGCACACGTGAAAACTCAAAGGGATAAAACATTTATCCAACACACGCTGCTAAATAAATGGTAGAGTGATTATTGAATCTATTCATTACCGCAAAGTACCTTACTCGTTGAACATTATTCTAAATAAGCTGCTATGTTCTAAAATAGGGACGCTCTGTGGATTGGTCTTTCGGATGCGGCGGAGGAAAATAATTTTAGGTGGTATCAGGATGGCGAAGAAGCCAACTGGACAGCGTGGAATACGTCACAGCCAGACGGTGACGTCAACGAAAATTGTGTTGTTTTCAACTCAATGGCTAAGTGGGAGGATCGTCAATGTACAGAATTTCATCCGTTCTTCTGTCAGAGTGGGTGTCGACATTTCAGCTTTATAAAACTCATACTTGTGTCCGTAACATTCCAAATTGCCCATTTCCATTTTCAGCTAATTAACCGTAATGGTCAATCTTTTCTTTAATACAAAATATACCAAAGATGCCTGGTGGAAATGTGCAGACGCTTCAACGCCAAGTACGTCAACAGAGGAATCACCAAGCACTAAGCAGACTTCCACATCACAGATACCTTATGAATCATCAACCATCGAGAGTATTATCAGCAACACCCAAGCGGACGCCGAAATAACAGATTCCACAATCCTACCATATTCAATCACCGCACCCCTCACCGAAATGGACCCCATAATCACCGAGTCTACAATCAAACCGTCTGCGACTATCGAAACCAGTGGCAACCCTCTTCAAACCCATACTGAAATTACCGACTCTACGATCAAATCATTTTCTACAACACAGACGCCCAAGCTTTTGGAAGCGGGTACAAGTGAGGCTACAGTATCGTTTCCAAGTGCTCCATCTGTTCCTCAGAATTTTAGTGCGTGACTGAAAATATCTTGCCATCATCATTTTCTACGTGCATTTAGATATTCTACGTTTCAGATGATTTTAAGTTTGTTCTATACCTTAAGAATATATTGTGAGAATTTTTTGGGGTAAAATTAAAAGTTTGTTTAACGTAATAAGAAAGACAAAATTAAAAATCAGTATGAATTTTGCAGAATGGCAGATATAGATTTGGTATAGTTTCAGGTTATGTTTTTTTTGCCTATTAGTGTTTTGCGAACAGTTTGATATCATTGGATATAATTGGTGTGTATCACTTTGAAGATGTTTTGTTTGCTTCACTAGTGAAGGCTATCCGTGTCAACTCTTTGAGTTAACCTGGTATGTTTTTACATTGAAGAAATAACATGGGACGTATGGCTGTTCTGGACGGAGTGCAGCACATCATGCGGTGGCGGACTTCAATTGTCAATCAAATTCTGTTGGGAACCCGCTTCCTGTCCGCACCTGCTCCCTTACAGAGGCGATAATTCGACTGGTATATTATGTGAGTCACCCATAGTTACTTAGTTCATTGAATAGATTAACGCAAAAATAACGTAAGACACTTCGACTATTCAAGTCGATCGTGGAAATGTCGCAACTTGTCTGCACGTAAGTCACACGCCGGAAGCACACGCTATCGATATCGGCACATTTAGGCACAATCTCACAGGTCGTAAGGTGAATGGGGTAAATTGAACTATATCAATCCGGGATATCAATCTCCTATTTAAATGCTCTTTCTGTAACTAACCAAGAACGAATTGTTTTGTTGATTTGTTGGGTGAAAAGCATACGATAGCGGGATCAGGACGTGCAATAATGCTCCCTGTCACATCAGTTGGGGAGACTGGAGTTCTTGGACTACTTGCAGTGCCACGTGTGGTTTGGGTACGCAGCGCAGACAACGACGGTCCTACCGCTACCTCATGTCCAGGTCGCGATTATGAAAATCAATTCTGCACTAATGTGACGACATGTATCGCTTCAGGTAATTGCTGTTAGTGTCTCGATCTAAAATGAGCAGTTGTAGCCTTCAGTATTCATTAAATTGTACGCGTACTGCAATTTTTATCCGTTTGTCATAGTCACGATTCGATTCTTTCAATAGCATATTGAAGTCATCATCGTATCACATACTAATATGTTTCTTAATAACAGATTCTAAACGCGTCGAGAGTAACACGTCTACAGGGGCTCTAGGCTGGACCGAGTCGGATTCGCGGACGTCAGCAATTGCTATCGGCAGCACAACTTGCTTCGTCTTCATCGGGATTGAAGTGATCGCCATTTTGCTCCTTGACTTGCCTTCGTTTTGCAAAATACTAGCTGCTGCGTACAGCACTCGAAAGACACACATTCCCTCTGGGAAGATGGAGAAGAAATAGAAATACAAAAGCTTTACAGATCTGTGAATCATATTCCAACGCATATTTGTTATAATCAGACTCATATATTGATAAACCTCGTCTGGGATATTCTATGCGAGTCCAGATAACAATACAAAGAAGCCCTCACAACTGAGCTGCTTTTGTCAAATTGATTCCCAAAGCAGGTTATGAGTACCTAATGTTGTTCGACAATGTGAATCAAGCCTATGATTTTGTTCGACCGCCGCCATATTTATTGAATTTATGCAAATTATTGCTTGAAATCTATTTAAAGTAGAATGTTACGTCAGTGTGTAGTTTGAATATTTGACATTAATGCGACGTTGTGATGCTGAAATCACATCAAGCCATGGGCCGAGGTTAAATATCATTGATCACCCACATAGGTGAGGTTTTTCCATCCAGAGGGATATCACCCCTCACACTTGATACTGAAAACAATTGTTCTCACGTGGTACAGACAACCGAAAATTAACACGGAAAATAATGTGAATTTTGTGTGAGCCCCTTTACTGTCAAAAATCGATTTGGTTTCATGGGAGGATTAATCCCACGACACGCCATTAGCTGTCTTCTTGCCAAGCATCAATCACAAAAGCTCATAAATACAGTACCTACGGTGTAAAAACGATGTCCCGTTGTTACGTTATTTAAAGAACAATAGGTATGGATTGTTCGTTAATTGTGCCCCTCAAAAGCCAGATTAAGTGTAGAAGCTCGTTGTGATCCTAAAGTAAAGCGGGGTGGCTAATAATGATTTGTCCGTAGGAACTACGCAATATTCTAAGTGCGCCTCTTATAAATCACGGTACTACCTAATCTCTAAACAAGCTAGGATAGACCCCCCGGGGGGCACTTAAGTGTATAGAGTTAGTATACATGTACCGCGCGACGGGGTATGTTTTTTCGGCCTCTCGATTTGTATGACGGGTTTTGTTGGGCCTCGTACTTATGCGACGGGGTATGTTTTTTGCCTGCAATCTGTACGACGGGTTTTTTGGGGGCTTCGTTTTGTACTACGGGGTATGTTTTTCTCTTTCGATCTGTACAGCGGTTTTAATATATATTTTGTTTAAGTATGTCAAGATTTTCTTCCGTGATTGACAATGCAAATGCAATGAATGGTCCCTGTGTGACGCGCCGAGAATCACACGATCGACAGCGCAAGCGCGCGAAGTTGTTACTGCATGTAATCAGAAATCAGCTGATCAGATTTTGAGATTTTTCTAACACTTTTATCCTGCCCACGACAGACGAAGGGTTATACATTTTCATAATACCTTGTACGACGGGTAACGCTATTTCTGCCATTTTCACCTTGTACCACGGGTTATACATTTGCATAATACCTTAAACGACGGGGTATGCTTTTTCGCCATTTTCACCTTGTACCACGGGTTATACATTCGCATAATACCTTGTACGAAGGGTACGGGTTTTCGAGGTCCCGCGGCACACCCCTATCCAGGATAAGGCCAAGTTCCCCCCCCCCCCACCCCGGGGATAGACCTTATCACCAACGTTCTTAGTTCTAAAACCACCTGTGACAGTGTTAATTGGTGTCTACTTTCAGCACCAAGTAAAATTTCAGTGACCACCATGCATTACGATTATCTGGAAATACACGCGTCACGACATTAAGGTTGAGTTATCAAACAGTTAGTAATACGAGAGGTAGGGAAACACTATGTATGAAGTCTTATTAGCATAAAAAGGCCAATATCTTGGAGAGGAAATGGCTTTAGTGAAATCTTCCACACGATTCTGAACAAAGGCGAGGAAAATACGATCTCTTTCTTAAATAATCGGTCTTGCAAAGACATTGTGCTTCCGCTTTCTAAAGATTCACATAGTGCAGACTAAATTTAAAGGAAATAACTTGGCGACGGTGGCACGCTATCGTCAATTATGCATGACCAACACACGCACAACGACATTATTTCCGACACACCGGAAACACGAGGCGCCTACTATGAGTGTAGCGTACGAGCGGTTGCAAGAAATGGGCTGCGCGAGGCGTTGCGTGATCGATCATAATTTTCTTATAATACAGGTTTTGGGGGACAGATAATCAATTTGTTGGTACAGAACGAGAGCACAATTCATTTACACAATTATTAACACACAATATTTCAAATGGTGCAACTAGAGATTCAAACAGTCACCATATTGGCGAAAATAGAGAGAGAGAGAGAGAGAGAGAGAGAGAGAGAGAGAGAGAGAGAGAGAGAGAGAGAGAGAGAGAGAGAGAGAGAGAGAGAGAGAGAGAGAGAGAGAGAGAGAGAGAGCTCTGAGAGGAGCTTTCTTCTGAGGGAGGGGGAGGGAGGGAGGGTCTTTCTTTCTTTAGAGGGAAAGAGAGGGAGTTAATGCGTGTAGTCCGTGAAATAGTACATGAATAATCGTGCAAATGGCTGCACGATTTCATAAATATGAATACTCCAGGTAATTGCAATAAAATAATGAATTATACTAAAGCAATGATACACAAAGAAAAATGTACTTAAAGCGCACACGAATACAAAACCAAAACAAACACACAAACAATCTATTCAGTCAATATCCTACTGGGCATTAGGGTGTAGCCGGGGGTGGGGGCACTTGGCCTTGCCCCGTGTAGGGGTGTGTCGCGGCGACCTGGAAGGACACTTGGCCTTGCTCCGTGTAGGGGTGTGTCGCGGAACATCGAAACCCCGTACTCGTCGTACAAGGTTCAAATGGCAAAAACCATAACCCGTCGTATAAGGTATTATACAAATGTATAACCCGTCGTACGGTATGAAAATGGTAAAAAAAAACATACCCCGTCGTACAAGATATAATACAAATGTATAACCCGTCGTACAAGGTGAAAATGGCATAAAAATATACCCCGTTCGCACAAGGTATTATGTAAATAAATAACCCGTCGTACGGGAAAATGGGGTATGCGGCTTGGATGCTTAATCATCATAAATCAAATATGTTGGCGCCTGTGACAAGAATGCTGTAGATTCTCGGTGCGTCACATGTAGGGACCCATTCATTGCATTTGCATTATCAACGATCGGTGGGAAATCGGTAGGAAATCTCGACTTACTAAACCAAAATATATTATTGCACAGATGGGAAGAGAAAAACATACCCCGTTGTACAACACGAAGCCCAAAAACTACCCCGTCGTACATATTACTGCTGGAAAATATACCCCGTCGTACAAGTCCGAGGCCCAACAAAACCCGTCGCACAAGCCGAGAGGCCGATAAAACGTATCCGTGGTGTGGGGGCGTTGAGGGGCATCTTGAAACCTGTTTCTATCACTAATGTACATTGAACAATTATATACACGCTTCACTAGCATATTACAAGCTTCGTGGTTTCATTTAAATTTCTATATAATATGATAATAATAATAATGATAATAATAGTATTTTCCAAACAGGATAATATTTATGATAAAAATACGCTGGGATTTTTATTTTACTGAACTTATAATTAGGGAAACACGCCTATGCCTTACCAATTGTAAGAAATGCTATTCATTTGTTGTTTTGCACAACCAGGTAACAAGGAGGGATCGATTTCTTCTTGAATGAGTACTTGTGAAGTAGGACAGATTGTGCATAGATGCACTTTGTTTTCAGAGATATGCAGAACAGACGGCATTAAACAATTGTACCATGAAAGCATAGCATTATCTGGGAGCATTTAGCTCATTGGACCGCACACGATATTCAAGGCCATGTGCGCTATACAATGGTTGAATTATAATCACCCTCTCAATTCGACTTTGGCTCAATTGTGACATTGCAGGCTACCAAAAAGCTTTATGATGATATGACAGGCGAGACGTTCACATTACTCAGTCAGCGAAATGAATGTAACAAATTTAGAAAAGTGCTTTGAGTATGATGGTTAACCTGATAAATCATCGATCATTTAAAGGCATACCGCTGAGTGTTGACCCTGTGTTGCCAAGGTAGCAGAAGAGTCTTCTGTGTTGTTGTCCTCAATGGTCCTCAATACGTGGAATTAATTTTATAACATGTTCACGGTGACAGCCGTAAAATAATGCCGCATACCACACATAAAACGGTTGTACCTTGATATTTACCTGCGTGAGGTGCAACAATACTTTTGGTCCGGGGGGGGGGGCACTTAAGTGTATAGAGGTAGTATATATGTGCCGCGCGACGGGGTATGTTTTTTCGGCCTTTCGACTTGTACGACGGGTTTTGTGGCCTCATACTTGTACGACGGGGTATGTTTTTCAGGTTTAATGTGTACGACGGGTTATACATTCGCATAATACCTTGTACGACGGGGTATGCTTTTTGGCCATTTTGACCTTGTACGACGGGTACGGGTTTTTTAGGTCCCGCGGCACACCCCTATCCAGAATAAGGCCAAGTGCCCCCCCGGGACTTTTGGACGCCAATTCCTCAATTTCACATCCTCGCTTCAAACATCTCTCGATGTTTACCCATGTTAAGATGTCATGGGAGAGTGAATTACACATAAGGAAGTTGATGGACCCATCTACATTATCAACTTCAGTAATAACAAGCTGAGCAATTTATACATCTAGTACCATTAACAACTGAGATCGGTGAAGTGGTTTGGACGCTACTGAGTAGGTTCAAAGATTATACAATACCCAATTCTCAATTCTATAATCTTTGGTAGGTTCTATCTGGCGGGCCAGCTTCAATTGGTAGGATGCATTATGATGTGGCGCGTATGGTCTGCTACACAATTGCTTTTTCGGGCTTTTCTTGTGCAGGACATATGAACATCGCCTAAAGTGGAAGTCGTTTACAAAGGGAAAAATTGTGAAAAACAATAAAAATTAGATCTATGCTAAACTATGGGGCATTATATGTGTCTTCGTATCTGCGCATATATATATATTTATATACAATAAAAATTAGATCTATTGTAAACTATGGGGCATTATATGTGTCTGCGTATGTGCGCATATATATATATATATATATATATATATATATATATATATATATATATATATATATATATATATATATATATATATATATATATATATATGTATATGCCCTTATGATGTGAATTAATGATGAATCTATTTTTTTCGATGGTTGATTTTGTGATAGGCACTTTGTTATATCAAAGATAATGAGAATGCTACGAAAGCTGACTCAGCAGCTAGTAAAATGATGAAAAATACCTTTTCTCATTTCTGGAGAGAGGTCAAAAAGATTAATTCTTGCAAACTCTTTTGCCTACAAATAATGATTGCATAACTGGACAAGCTTATATATAGCTGATCTCTGGCATGAACACTACAAAAATATATTTAACTGTGTATCTTGTGACAAATACAATGTTGAAGATATTGAGTATACCGAGAGCATGATCCCAGTGGGCACAACACGTGGAATCCACGTGGAAAATACGTGGAGAAACTGGTGTAATTCACGTAGATAATACGCGTAAAAGGCAAGTTGAAATCACGTGGATATGGACACGTGGAAAACACGTGTGCTCTTCCACCTAAATTCAACGATACAAAATATCTGTATTCAGGTGGTTTTTACTTCCTCTTTAGTAATTTTTTTTGTTTTTTAATATATTTCACAAGATCATTGAACCAAGAACATTTATTTCTCAGAAATATCCAACTATAAGTGCTACATGATCACAAATAACAATATTAAACATGTTTTAAACATTACGAGCAAATGTCAACATACAAAGGCAACAAATTAGTGGAAAAAGGCAGGTTTGTTCATGAAACACATTAAACCGGTCACTACATGCATGAGCATCATGAATATACACAGATATAACATGGTTTACTTTCACCCTAATAAAATGCAAATCATAAAATGTACTTAAAAGGCCACTGAAATGCAAAACCGAATTTTTGTTATCGCATTTTGATGATAATTTTTAAGTGACTTTCTGGGTGACGTCACCTAATTGACACAAATCAGTCAAATTCGTCTGGGTAAATGGCTTTCATCAGTAAACCACTAAACGAAAGTGAGTGAATGAGTTTGATGACTTCATACAGGAAAGTCTGTGAGTTTGATCGGTAATATCTCGGCAACCAGTTATGACATCTCAGTCATACTGTTGTCAAAATGTCACAAAATCATCTTCATAATTAGATGACAACACAAATTTGAATTTTGCATGTAAGTGGCTCTTTAAGTAAACGATCTAGTCAAATCTATGAAAAATATAAATGTGTGAGTAAATCAACAATCATTACCAATAGGCAATATTTAAACTTCTCTTGGGTGCATTCCTTAGTCGGTTGGCTAGAAAGACATTAACAGCAGCCTCTGTGAACCCATGACTCTTCACTACACTTTCTGCACAGTACAAAGAGGACAATATAAGCTACCTAATTTCATACATCGTACAACTGACTTTCATTATTTATTGTGTATCATTAAAATCAAAAAAAAACTATCCTGGACTTCCAAGTAATTAGCCAATGGTGAACCTACCGACAATTAATTTGCAGAGTGCCATTTTCTCAAAGCTGGCTTTGTCACCTGACCCGTTCATGTTAAGCTTTCACTGCAGGGAATTAGTGATTAATCTGCAAGCAATATGTCTGAATGAATACAATTGGTGCATGAAAAGTTCTTAAACATTGCCAATTCAGACAAAATGCATAAGTGCAAGTTGTTTGGATCATGGATTTACATCATATACATATACATAGAGAATCTCACCTGCTTGTCAAATCGTTCATCGTATCCCGGACACTGCACAATGATTTTCATACACTTCTGAAACTGACACAAAAATGTGACATTTGGAAAATATTTCATTGCTGTTTATTAGATCTAATGCCCACTACTCCTTAAAAAAACTGCAATTTTACATACCCACAAATTCTTTCTCTGGTTGTCCATAAACTGCTCATTTAAATGTTGAAGTTCCTCAGTGCTGTTCATCTGCACAGCTTCAGGAAGCATTTTGCCACTATCGGCCAGCTCTCTCCTCTCCTGCCTGTTCAGTATATCCCTGATTTGCAGAGCAGGAGAGGCAGCGCTCCTGAAAACCTGTGCACAAACAAATTATGCAGTGTTCAATTACTATGCTGCTGACTACAAACTCATAAATAATACCTTTCTCAATAGCAGCATTAAAACAGAGAAAATATTTAAAGAAAATATTCACAAATGTGCACTTATGTTAAAGGAAAGCCATCATTGCTCAACCGACGACTGCTAGAATGAGTGACAGATGAGCCATGACTGTGGGACTGAGTTGCAAATGAGCGATGACGACCGTGTGGAACGGATTGACAGATGAACGATGACTGTGAGATGGACTGACTGATGAACGATGACTGTGAGATGGACTGACAGTAGCCCTACAAGACGTCTGGTATAAATTCATGTTACCGTTACACCAGAGCTAGACTGACAGATGAACGATGACTGTGAGATGGACTGACAGATGAACGAGGACTGTGAGATGGAGGAACAGTCAACAGATGAACCATGGCGCGTGTATAAGATGGTTGTGGTGTGCCTACAGCCTTTCCGCTGCAACTAACTAGCTGCAACGGCTGGCACTTTGCTGAGAGCGATAATACAGGTTTCATGCACCAATGAGCATAAATTCATAAACCATGAAGACATTATATACGGCAAGCAGTTTTTGTACAGCTACTTGAGTAAACTTATTTTCATTGAAAGAATAACATTTGAATATGACTCACTTGTAAACTTAGAAACGGTCAAAAATATAGCAAATGAATTCTCAACTTTCCAAAACTTCTGCAAATCGCGCCAATCAGCGGTTAGCGGTTAACCCCCGGTGGGGTCTCCACCACGGACCAGCAGGTCACGGGTTCGAACCTCGCCTACGTTTGGAGAGCATCTCACCTGAATTTCGACTCATTATTCCAAGAGACCCCTGTCACGATAGTAACTAAGCAGATGAAAGCCAAAAACCGTCATCATCCCCAGAGCTCATAGATCGATAGCACCAAAAGTTGTGAAACCCACTATATCTTGGCATATCTAGCACAAGCCTTGCTGGGGCTGTCAGGTTAACACATGGCCATATTTCTGGTGTAAACTGAAAAAAATAATATTTAAATAATAATTTACAAATGGGTCCTAAAATACACGTCTTTTCCACGTGTTTTTGACACGTCAATTCCACGTGATTAATACTCGTGGAATCCACGTGGATATCACGTGAAAACACGTGGATCCACCAATTCACCAAAAATCCACATGATTTCCACGTGGATTCCACGTGTTGTGCCCACTGGGATAGTCACATCAGAAGAAATTCAATATGCAATTAGTAAATTCATCTATGGTGTGAATATAAAAAAAAATAGTATGTGGAGGCTCACAGGAGCATTTAATGATGCCACGAGAATGCTAATTGACCTTCCAAGATTTGCTAGTGCTAGTTGTCAGTTTGCTAATGTGTGTGTTTCTGTGTGTGAGGGTGTAATAAGAAATCTCATGTATAAGTTTATGTGTTGGCTAGATTCTAGTGAAAACGGTATTGTTCAAAATATAGTAAATCTTACCAAAGGCAGCGCTAGATACATATCAGACATAAGCAAACACTGGTTTAGGAGCATATTCACTATATATGACCAACTTAGGTGATCTCAAACTGTCATCTGTAAATATTTTTTATTTCTTTCTGCCAGTATATACTGTACTTTATTATTGTGTTTTGTTAGTTTATGGACCTCCGCTGGCTAAGTGGCTGAGTCTGAAACAAAGCATTTGATTGATTGATTGATTGATTTTGAACTTTGCAGGCCTTTAATCGCCAGCAGGGTCCCACGGCGTCTCATAACGCGCATTGTGGTTGTCGGATTATCATTTTAGTGCGCTGTTTGAAATTGAGACCGGTGGAAGATGATTGCAGCGCTTTATTGATTATTTATATTACATTAGGTATTAATATATCATCCTAGTTTTGTGAATAATATATGTTTCATTTGACTTTGAATACGGGTTTATGAAAACAATATTCCTGTTATTTTTTGTGTCACAGTTACTAGTGGGCGATAATGTAAAGTAATGTGGAATTCACGTTGACAAGTGTTAGTTTTTATGTATTATTCTTTCATTATTCTCTGTAATAAGTAGTTTGGGTGATTATTTATAAACTAAATGACTAATCATGTGCAGTATTTAAGATGTTATATAAATATTAGAAGAATCAGTGAATCGCACCTTTTCATTATTTTTTTTATGAAAGATGCTATTCGCACGGTGACCGTGCATCCAACTACCGGAACAGCGCTATTCGCACGGTCGCCGTGCAGTCAACTTTCCGAACTACGCTATTCGCACGGTCACCGTGCTGCCGTGCCAATCCGTACTTATAACTCGATTCACTGCATATATGCGCTTGATGCATAATCATCCCCCGTGGGGGGGGGGGGGGGGCATTTAAGTGTATAGAGGTAGTTCATATGTGCCGCGCCACGGGATATGTTTTATCGGCGTCTCGACTTGTACGACGGGTTTTTTGGCCTCATACTTGTACGACGGGGTATGTTTTTCAGATTTAATCTGTACGAGGGGTTATACATTCGCATAATACCTTTTACGACGGAGTATGCTTTTGGCCATTTTTGACCTTGTACGACGGGTACGGGTTTTCAAGGTCCCGCGGCACACCCTTATCCAGAATAAGGTCATTCCCCTTCCCCCCTCCCGGGATATCATCGTCCATGTGCTCGACTGCCAGATGCAACCTTATCCCTTATATGTGGGACAATCTCCTTGGATCTTCTCACTGTCCATCGATTGTTACTAACCGACCATGGGAGTGATATAAATTGGCATCCATAAATAACAAATATACGAGGTGTTGTTTGTTTCACTTATATTCTGATCCAAAAATCATTCAGCGCATTGTTTCACATATATTCTGATCCAAAAATCATTCAGCTCAGGAACAAATCTCAACATAGGTTACAGAACCTAATACTGTGTCATAACTGTAATAATTTCAACAACCTTGCGGAAACATTCAATTTAGTGCCCTTAAAAATAATAACAAAAATGTCAACCAAATTGAGATAAACAAGAAGGCACTAACTTAACGTTTCTAAGTATAATACATGCATGTAGAAAACAAGCTGGTTAAAACAGAGCCCATGTTTGCTCTTAAAATAATAATAATGCAGGCGCGACTGACCACGACTACGCTTCTCGCTGATGGCGAAACTATTGAATATCAGTAACATGTAAACAGCGCCTGCAACCATCAGGCTAGGGGACCTTGACTAGTGTATGCTCAAGTCTATGAGAAAATGAAGTAATATCGTCATAACGTACTTTGTTATCTAAGACAAAAATTGCGATAAAAGGAGCAGCGTTAATGTTTGCGATATGTTTTGTATTTATTTGTGCATATATTGAAGATTGATGACGATGTGGATTTTTCAGTGAGCACCGTAAGATGTTTAAGAATAACCAGATATGGTTCATCTTTGTACTTGTTTAACTATGAAAGGCAGTGAGATCAATCTTTGGTAGTCAACCACATTTCGAATAGGCCAAACGCCAGACCTCACAGGTAGTAGTTAGGTCTGTTAACCGGGCTAGGGGTCTACTAACTATATGGTACTGTTGTAGACGAGTCCCGCCGAGTCCGACTCCGGGTCCTACAAAAAATACATATGTCTGAGTAGTACCACTACGTAAATCTTTCTCTCTTCAACCTACCTTCTGTGGTTGGGGGGGGGGGGTCACATTGATCATTATTATATATCTTTTTATCTTCTGCCTACTTTCTGGTATGAATCCCTGTGGTCCGACTGTTTTTAGTTGTAGAATATCTCCATTCTATGGAAGGTTAATCTATGCTGTTTAAGTTTAACTACATCTTGCAGAATGAGCCCCTGTGGAGTTGGCACACAATGATACAATATTTTTCTGAATAATAGATAAATAACAGATTGATATTAAGTGTTGCCAATGCTTGTTTAAAACCTTGTAGCGGTCACAACATCATTGGACATAATTGCTTCATTGACCGACCTTTGACCTAGGCTTATTCATGCAGACAAAGCATTCATCATTGTTTTATTTCACTGTCCAAAGATCCTAATGCACAAATCATCTATGAATCATTGGGGTATAAAGTGATGTTTTCATAATCCCACTTGGCCTCATGTTGCGCCAGCAAAAAGGTGTGAAAGCACCCAGACTAGGTCCAACATTGGGGGGGTACCTATGACATTGCTATACAAGATGAGCACTTTTGACGCTTTGCATTTTGACCTTAGAATTGTTTCTAGCTGAAAAATCATCCATATGTTATAGCACCAGTGATTCTGAAATTCATTATATAAGTGGTCAATTTCATATTGCCTCCCTAAGATTACTAGGATGCTACAGCGAAACGGTATTTATTTTTTTATAAATTTATCTGACTTGGACATCTGGATTAGACACCATTGAACCAAAGAAAATGATGTTTTATGCCATATTAATTGTGTCTGTATGTCAAAGTACATAATCACAATAACAGTATCGTAAAATACATGTTTCCATTAGCCAGGCTGTGATTGTCCTTCATAACAAACAAATAACCAAATTCCTTTTCTCACTCACTGACATAAAAAGCCATTTCATTAGCATAGAGAATGAGCACAAACATGCTCTCATCGAAGTCACTTCAACATGTTCCCACAATCACTTATGATATGTAAATTAACAAAAACATCTTAAGAATCGCAGAAAGATAATCATGATTTCTTTCATACCATAATGCTACATCATAGAATTTCCACCAAATAAGTTTTAGGTATGCAAGAGAGCTCGCTCCTGACTGGCTATGGTGTGAGCAATCCCTGCATGCCCACTGTCAGTTCACACTACCATAAAATGAAAATAAGCACATAGGACTTGACCCAACGTCTTGGGGATTGATGCATTGCAAATCACGTTGAAAAAGTTGAGACATTTTATAGGTTGAGGGAACTGCATCCCTCGATAAACCAGAAATTTCCATGTGGTTTTTAACCCATCCAGAAAGTATTTACCCAATATTTGTCTAGTATGATTGTCTCTTCAACAACATGTCTATATTATGACTACCTTTAGAACATGTTATTCAGGTGATAAATATATGATGAACATTGATGTTGTTCTTCAGATCGACCGAGGAGCATTAAAGATGCGATTGTTATGGAGGCATGTAGGTGGCGCTGAGAGTCCTGTGGTGGAGAAGACATTCAGACAACGCCACGCCGTCAAGTCAGCTCAGGTTTCTCTCCTCTGGGCTGTCATCAATCTGCTTATGGCTCTTGTATTCTACATGGAAATGTAAGTGGCCCCCATCCACACCCACTCTATGCAAATGGCTCTCACTGAGTCTCAGACTGGCAAGATAACTTTGATTTTACTAAGAATAATCCACTGCCATATTTCTTCCTTTGAAATCACCATGCTTCTTGACTTGAGTTGTAATATAGTATCAAGAATTTTCCATTGATAGCAAGAGTATTAGCAGACTCAATAAGTAGACTGATGGGCAATTCATATACAGATTGAAGAAATATCTATCAATGGTTTCATGATACATAAGCCATTATCAGTCTTCTCTCCTCATACGGGGGTCCCTGAGAAATCTTAGTGGTCTTCTCCATAAAGCACTGACGTTATGTTATTACCACTAGATATTCTCCAGAGCTCATGGATCGTTCATCGAGAGTGTTATTTTCAGCCACCCCATCATTTGGTACTGTGGTAAGTGACAGTATATTACCTGGGATCCTTTCCAACGATTCTTTGTGTTTTTTAAGATGAAGGAGCTGAATGGAGTGCTTTGTGACAATGCACACCTTTTGTAAACTATGTTAAGTGATTTAATGCAGCAATAATTAACTACAGGAGTGACATCACAGCTTGACTTACCATTTTCCACAGTCAGTGTGTGTTTATGTGGTCAGAGTGTGGCTTGACGATCCTCTTCTCTGTCAACGTGGTGAGGGATGTTATCCGCTACGTCTATCTGGGCCTTGTCGTCTCCGCTAACCCGATTGAACTCACTGATTACCAGATGCAGCAACTTGCTGTCAGGAAATCTGGTGAGTAGCCCAAGGGTCATATAGAAAGCTGGATATTTAACCTCAAATGATTTTTCTTGTGTCTAGCTATTTCTGATAAGTCCATGATTTGGTTGCTTAATGTTGTCATGCTGAACATTCAATGCAACACCAAGGGAACACTGCTCTGTGTCATTAATGTATGTTCAGTCATTTTAACTGTCTTCATCTTTCACCATGTGAACTTAAAATGATTGAATCATATGATTTATGTGTTCATTCCATTAAGTGAACTAACAAATGTTTGTAATTACAATCCAAGCTTCTTGCTTATGTGCTGTTTGGTGCTGCTGAAATAAATGAGGATAATT
Organism: Urechis unicinctus; assembly: GCA_034190875.2. NCBI lineage: Eukaryota > Metazoa > Annelida > Polychaeta > Xenopneusta > Urechidae > Urechis > Urechis unicinctus. The sequence goes on from CM067343.1 coordinate 25,481,918, forward strand.
CTCCCTTTGTGTGCAGAGCAAGGCTTCCGGTCCCCAATAGCCTCCAGTCAGCAGTCCTGTACCACCAACAACACCCCCCCCAACACCCCCATCTACTCCCCCAGTAACTTTATGGCTCTCCAGCACAGCTTCAACACCACCACCCCCTACCCCTCATTTCACCTCACACCTGGCCAATCCCCAAGCCCCTACACCATGCCTGGGCACTATAGTCCCTCTTACAGTCCAGGTATGACTCCGCCACCACACCCCATCCCCTCATGCTCAGTATGGAAAAGACCGTTCTGGGGGGTCGCCGGGGCATCTAGGTGGAAGCTTCATGGACCAGTCTGCTTCTTATGGCATGGGACATAACACATCACTCTCTGTATCCCAAGGTAAGATGGAATAAGGCAAGTCAATAGAATATGAATGAAATGAGGAGGATTTGATGGTGAAAAGATTTTCTGTTTTCTTCGTTTACCTGGTAGTATTATTTATTATGATGGAAAGAAATTTTTCAAAACAGGTGTATATTGCTGGTTGTTTCTGTTATTAATCCTTGATTTTCTGCCGTGTTATATGACAGTCTGGTGCGCCCAGTCCTTTCACTCCCAACCTGAGCTCTCTCTTCAGAGAGGACAGTTTGGGCGGTTCCCCTCAGAACACGAGCATGGGGTACGGGTTGCGATCCCGCATGACCAGCCAGACGTCACCACAAGTAGCGCCACCTGGTGGAAACGAGGGCTGCATCTCAGATCTCAAAGCCTTGGATGTCCTGCTGAAGGAGGAGCGTGAGAAGGAGATGCAGGCGCAGCTTGGTGAGTGTACTTAAGTGCGAATGCTGGCCATGTTTACATCGAAAGACGATACTGTGCTCTTTTGGGAAGTGCATGATCGGGGGTCAAATTCATAGTGCTTTGTTGCCTGGGGCAGAGATTGATTGCATGGGTACGAGCATCATCCTCTGGCCAGGAGAGTGGGGACAAATATGTCAATACGTGCCATGACCTACTCGCTCCTTTAAATCTAAAATGCATATGCTTAAATCACAGGATATATAAAATGCTATCACAAAAGCATTTAAAAAACTGCATTCATAGGGATCCAGAACAGTTGTTATCAAGGAATTGGAGGACCAAGTAATTGATTACTGTAAGGTTGATAAGTGCAATTGATATAACACAGAATATGCTTATTTATTGTGGACATTTGTGGTATCAACTCATGCCAGTGGTAATAGGACCAAACCCAACCTAATGTCAGGGGTTTGGTTTTTTTTCACTTAAGTTAGTGTTCAACCACCCTCATCCATCTATATCATATTGACATGAACTGCCCAAATGTAATCAATGATCGTTACAACCTGTTAATGTCTCCAGTGGCCAATGAAAGTTCTCCGGGAGGAAGTGGGGGTCCGTCCTTCTGGAGATTCAACCGTTCCTTCTCCGACTACACTCCCATCCTACGCAAGTATCAGTACCAGATTGCTTGTCGTTCCCCGACGTCATCCAAATCCGCGGCCAAAGACGACGACGTGGATGAATCTACGACTTACACGCCAGACGAGGTAACCGATGTATTTCCGTCTTTGTGATGTTACCTTTAATCACATTTCTGGTTTCAAGTAAATTGTTAGAATTCACCATTTGTTATAAATTTAATAATATTTGAGTTGCTGCATAGGTACAAATGTTAAAGTGAGGTGGATGGAGATTTTTATAGTGTTGTGAAGGCATTAGCTTCTTTAATTACCCAAACTATTGTTGATTGCCCTTCAATGTTATTGTTTGGCATAATGTTGAAAGGAGTGTTAAACCCTTTGATTAGAATTTGCTGCTGTTGTGTTATGCATGTGGATGGAAGGTGCAGTGTGTTGAGTGTGTTGGTGATTACAGGTGTGGAGGAGAGTGGGTGTAGGTGTGGATATCACCGAGAGATGGGTGGAGAACCTGCGGAAGGTAAGGCTGCAACTGAGATGACCGTAATCATTCTATATATTGAAGTTAACATGTTGAGATTGTTTATAAACACTTTTTATCCTCACCTAGAGCTGCTCTCATGTACATGACACGTGATTAAGGTGCATATGAGATCACTATGTATTTATTAGTCTCCATACCGTCATGTTGCGTCTGTCCATGTGCTGTCAGTGGTTACGAGAGACTATCCTTGTGAGGGTCGTCAAGGAAATCAAGAGCGCCAACAACCAGCTGGCCAGGTGTGGATGTGAGGATATGCAGATTGGAGGTGACCAAATTCATATGCTAATTTTTGTAGCCATTGTCCAACCATGCTCTATTCAAGGGATGACTGAGACTCGGGGACACATTTTTGAAGTTGAAAATATTGCCACAGCTGTATGTTAGTGTATGGTACGCAGCTGCTACAAGGAAGCAATGGCTAAGCCCTGGAGTTGAATTTAAATGAGATACCTTGTTTTTGGGGGACAAACAGCTGTTTAATATGGTAATCAGTGGACTGAATTGAGGTAACAGTTGAAATATATAATCAGAATTATTATTTCACATTTTTATTTTGTTAAAAATAAAAAAAATGTCAAGTATTGGTGAGATTATCATCTTCAGACTTCACAAGTTTTATGTCATTTCAGAGGTTAGCATCTCTCACCTGAAGCAGCTTGCCCTGACCAAAAGTCAACAGGTACCTCACCTCAACGAGCTCATACCCTTCCTTGAGGCGACGCACAACCAGGAATACCTCGTGACACGTATTAGAGGTGGGTGTCTGAAGAGAAATAACAGTGATTTTGGTGTGGCAGGCTGATAGCTTGCTTTGGGGAAGATCATGTTAGTATGGTGTAATGTATTTTACATTTACAGCAAATGTTTTCCTGATGAATTTATGAGTGGTGAGCATAGTTCCATTTGAGTAGGTGTTATGGATAGTGGCTGTCTTTGTGTCTCAGTTCATAAGGTTTCGGTATGTTAGTGTAAAAGGTCTGTGATGTAATTGTCAACATAGTATTCATTATCCGAGTCACTGTGTGTGTAGAGATACGTAGTTAATTTAAGAACAACGTTTTTGTCTTATCTCAGATTTCATTGCTGTCCTAGTATTAAACATGATATTCCCTATGGTCTTTTACCCAGAAATTGCAGCTGGGGGTTGTATGAGCGATTTCAACTGGAATGGAGGCAACAGTTTCAAAGGCAAGCCATGGGGTGAACATCTGCCCTCTGACTGTGCAGTAAGCATTTTCATATCAGTCTCATTGGGTTCCTACATGTTGTCTTGTTAACTCCAGTCTAAGCTAGTTTGGGTGTCACTGGAGTTTACTGTAGGTGATGGCAACTGTAATAGTTGTATTTATTCATTATCATCATTTTGCAATTATTATCAAAGTTGACATTGAAACAGACATATCCTGTATCTGTACCAAAGTTCAGGGTTAAGTTATAAATCGATTTTATGTTTGTTTAGATTCTCATGCACCTATTCTGCACCTACATGGATTGTCGACTGCCACCCAATCCAAAGTCGCCTGATGGCAAGACATTCACAAACCAGTACTTCCTGAAAACGCCCGATAAACCCAGTGAGTTCACCGATACTTTTGTACTATTTGATTAATTTTCTGGTCAAGTGACCATTGCCTTGGTGCATGTGTGTAATGGAAGCTAGGATGATAACTCATTATTCACAGTGTAACATTGGATTTTAAACTAATGATTGTTGTGCAGATGTCAGCAAAAAAGACAACCTGTGTATCTATCAGAGCTCGATAAATCCTCCACACTTCAAAGTCATACTGCAAGATGACATCTGGAACCCTCGAAAGGTCAGCTGCCCAGTATATGTGAAACTAACACTGTCTGACAGCTGGCCACTGATGTTGATTTCATTAATCAAAATTCATTTGGTGCACTAAAGGGGAACTAGGGTCAAATATGATGTATTTTTATGTTAATTTCAACCACTATAAGATATATTAAAGAAATTAACGAGGGAATTTCTTTATTATAAGTCATATAAATATAGAGGACCAACAATGAGCACATCTCGTCCCCGTAACATCACTCCGCTGGGCAGTCATTGGTCTAAATTAAATACTATGAATTTGGTCAGATGGGCGCCATGACGTCCCAGCAGCTAAGATGCTGTCGCTGGTGCGAAAAGCCATGGTACATGCCTCTGTGATGGTCATGAATATTTGCACTTAGGTGCACAAACTTATGTTGAGAGTAAAGGTGTCATGTGTCAACAATATTGGTAGTTCAAAATAGCCATCATCATTGATATAGAGTGCTTTCCTATGCATTTAATCACAGGCAATCCACTTAATCTGAAACAAGGAATCATATTACCAACATGTATGTTGACCCTACTCCCCTTTAATACCACAGAATATCGCAAATACTGTCAGACATTTCAAAGCAAGCAGTATATGTTGACCTCATACAATTCAAAGTTGATGCAATTTATTTTGTGGAATGCAAGATTGTTTCTGCTGTTGATAAGCCTGTGTGTTTTGTTTAACAGGGGAGGAATAACATGTTTCATGCCATTCTTCTCTTCCTACATCATGTGAAGGAGCACGAAAAGCACATGCTCGGGTAATTGTGCATTTGTTTCATACTGCCCTTTCAGTTTTTAGCAGTTGCAGTTCATATTTGGTGAGAGGATTCCATAAGTTTTATGAAAAACCTGAATTTTATTTGTTACTTTATGTTGGATTTTTTTCTACATTAATTCGTGCAATGCCTTTGGTACTGCAATGGCCTTGTGTTACCTTATGATTTGATGATATTGTCCTGTGTTTCTTTACAGGAGGGTCAACCTCGGATTGTCTGGCATCAATGTTCTCTGGGTACTTGAGCACTGAGCTTTTATTATTGGGGAAAGTTATCACCTCAATATTTGTGTCTCTACAAGTTCTGTTTTATTTGGTGTCTTTTTGTGTTCATTTGTACTCATTCATCACACAAGGACTCGTATTTTTATAGATTGATCATTTGTGCTGTTCAGTGTTTGTCAATAAACTATGTAAAATCAACTTAATGTGTTGCCTTAAAAATGTTACACTGGTCTTTTTTTCTTTTCAAAATATCAAACATTGACATCATAGTGTGTTTGGAAAAATCCTGTTAGATAACCACACAATAACATGAAACTCAATTATAAGATTGCATTGCAAAAATATGGTTAAACATGAGTCTAAGTAGCATAACAACTAAACATGATAATTTTGTGGCTATTTTATTAACTGAGTAGCGAGATAATTAAGGGGTTCTGTGGTAATTTCACCATAATAGAGTTCAGTTTGCATATATGGGGTGACTTGTTTATATGATGATCGCACTGTATATTCGATATAGGTATCTATGAATAGTAAGAAAAGGGAGAGAAATGCAATGGTTTGATCAATGATATCAGATATAACGTAAAATCATTGACCACGTTATGATGTTTTTGAATTAACAACGGTGCAATATATATGACTACGACGATATCATTCAATATAATACTCTCGTTATCATTTTCGGTATTGTAACGATGTTCCTGTATTTTAGGCTTATATATTATTGAATAATATATTTTGATTGACTTTCAGTATTTTTGACGCATATGCAATAGACATATATCACTTAAATATTAATCACGAGACTATGTGTTTATTTCCGCCTGCGCAAACATCGGCGCACTGAACCAAAGTGACGTGGATTGGATTCGGTCTGGAGTTGCCGGTGTTTATTTCATTTAATTGAATATCCTGCATATTTGTTGATCTGCTACTAATCAACGCCAAAGCGTTGTCCAGAAATAAACATGATGAAACGCGATAAAAAAGAGGAGGAGGAGGGTATGTGTAATCTTTTCGTTGTGTGAACCACGGTAATATAAATATATACCGTCGTGATTAAAACTTAAAAGAGGAGGAGGAGTTATCCACTGTATGTCAAATGAACTTTTAGAATCACAACTTTCGTTCACGGTAGTTTTGGAGATATGACGTCACATTACCCAGTTTCATTTTGTGTCCCGGGGGAGGGGGCACTTAAGTATATGTAGTATACATGTGTCGGGGTAGGTTTTTTTCGGCCTCCCGACGGGTGACCTCATAATTGTAGGATGGGGTATGCTCTTGCCACGGGGAGATGCCGGGGCACACCCCTACGCAGGACACTGCGGGAATCAATAAGTGTTATCTTTTTTTAAATGTCAATGTGATATCGTTGAATACATTCGCCCTTCAAATTAGATATTTCCAAAAGATAATCATTGACAAAATGACACATATACTTAAATAATAAAATTCAGAAAGAAAAAGTTCGCTTGCGAAGAACCTTGTCTGCGCATGCGCGCAGAAGCCGATCTTGTCGTTCAAAATAAACATGAACTTTTCAGAATTTGTGTGGCTGGATTAAATCGCCTTTGACGAAATCTCACACGTAAACTAACTCAACTTGTTAATAAACATTCAATTATGTGAAAAATTATTCTTCATATGTACGTGTCTGTAATAATCGTGTATTATTGGAACTCATGTATTGTCGCGCCGCATTTGGTTACGATCATCGCACGACGTTAATAAACGTCGTGCACGGCTAGTCACCAGGTCACAACTTTCGTAGACTGAACATCTGAACATGACAGCGGTGGACATAGCAGACGAGTATTGTTGGTGACCGACGGCCATACAATTGCAATATGTACTAAAAATCCTATTCAGCATACCGAAGAGCTTTGTTAAACAAAGAGTACAATCCTAAATCTACGATCAAAGTCTAACGCCTAGAAATAAAGCACCATGTTAAAGTGAAGACGTGTTTATTTTTGAGGTAAATCATCTGCTGAAATTTTAAGTATTCAAATGAGATTGTACTTTTATACTTAACCTTATCCCAACCAGCCCAACGACCAACAGAGACTATGTACCTTGTTGGTCCAAAGGCGAACCATTGCAAAAACAGCGGATTTGCTTCGGATAAATTTTTATACTTGGAGATGAATAACCAACTTTCACTGAGGAGGAACACAAAATGCCACCAAGTCTCTTAGGCACAAATTCAACATTTTAAGATCTTGTCTCAAGTTTTTGACCTCAAAAATCGTATGACGCTTTATTATTGGCGGTTTGGTATGTTGATTCACGAGTTGAAGTGGAAATTTTTCCTCAGACGACGTTTGGTATCTGTTTCCCGTTTGTCAACAATTTGCAAGGTGACAGAAGTTGTATATGAATCAGATTCATATATTTACCTATTTCTTCATGTATGGTGGATAGAAAACTGTGATCATCTTGTGAATTGATTGGGTGATAACTGGATAACATCTGCATCGACAAATACTCGACTTGGCGTGACCCACTAAGTGCCTCTCAAAAGCAATATCACGAAATCTCAACGGTTGTATTTGAAAACAATTCAGACTGTCAATCCCTTGACTAGTATGAATAAGTTTGATTACTTAACAGCACATCAATTAACACAATCTCATCTATTCTCTTAAATGTTATTGTCTACAGGTGGCAACCCCTTTTACAATTTGGAGAAGAGCTCTGTTCTTCAGGAGGTATGTATATACTGTTTCTTACTGATTTAGCGTTAAATGCTATAATGCACACATATTTACTTGTTTATAACAGGAACTGATATAATTTAAGATATTTATTTTTACTCAAGTCAACTTTGGTACAATATGTTTTTATATAAATTAAATGCAGTTATATGTAATAAAACTCGGCATATCTCTACTACAGGCAAGGGTATTTAATGAGACTCCCATCAATTCTAGAAGATGCTGCCACATCCTGACCAAGATTCTCTACCTGTTGAACCAGGTGACCTGTAGCTCGTGTATCATTTGATGTGGTTATCACATTAATAAAGCTTGCGTGAGTGACTATTTAGCTAAATATTTGCCATATTATCTGCAGGGTGAGCACATCGGCACAAATGAGGCCACTGAAGCTTTCTTTGCCATGACCAAGTTGTTCCAGTCCAAAGATGTAAGTTTCAATCAAGTACATAAAATGAGTTTGTTAAGTTGAATATTCCATGATTATGTTACTGTGATTTCTTCCCACCATGATCTTGTTCATCTTAATGCAATATTTAAAAGGAAAAGTGTGAATCATGGATTGATTAACAGCCTTTAGAGTTCATAAATCAATAATACGAAGTGCTGTTCACCATTAATCTTCTCTTGATATCCAAACAGCTCACTAAATCTGACTCCTTGTTGATCATTTGATACTCTTTGCTGTTTCAGGTGACTTTGAGGAGAATGGTTTACCTGTGCATTAAGGAGATGGCCCACATTGCTGAGGACGTCATCATTGTCACCAGCAGTCTTACCAAGGACATGACTGGCAAGGTATGGTTTGTGACAGTGATTTCTCTACTCCTTTACCCATATATTAAAAAAATGCTGTTAAATAATAATATTTTATATGTTTGAGTGAAGATAACTGAGGTGATGAGTCACACTCAGAGCTTGACTCTTTAGTCTTCTCTCTGTGCGGTGTTACTGTTTGATCTGCTACCCTGACCCTGTGTGTTTCTCTGTACAGGAGGATCAATTCCGTGGACCATCCATCAGGGCTTTGTGCCGCATAACAGATGTAAGTTGTCCCATTATATTTGCAGGATTTGATATGCAGATATGCACACACTAGAATCCATATTGGCTGACACCAGTCTATGACCGACCCATGTTTGTATATGTGCATGAGCATATGTGGAAGAGATCGCTGACCTATTTTTCTGTGTGTTTTCAGAGCACCATGTTACAGAGCATTGAGCGTTACATGAAGCAGGCCATCGTGGACAAGGTCCACGGCGTCTCCAGTGCGGCTCTCGTCTCGTCTTTGGTAAAATCTCATCACAATCTCATCTTCTTAAAGTTCCCTTTGATAGGAAATAATTTTTTCAATCAAACCATATACATTCTGTGACTAACACTTAAATTTTCTGCTGTTGGATGTGACCAATGCTTGAAGTGATGATCAATGTGATTAATGGGTGGCGGTTTTATTGATTGTGTATTTGTTTAGCATCTGGGTAAGACGAGCCCCGAGGTGGTGAAGCGGTGGGTGAATGAGGCTCAGGAGGCTGTCAACAGTGACAACATCATGGTTCAGGTAAAACATATGTAACATGGTGCTAGTTTTAAAAGACATTACTTGATAGTGCCGCTGTCATGGTGTCATCATAACGTTGCGATCATAACGTGTTGGCAGTATCATGCTCTTGGTCTCCTCTACCACATCCGCAAGTCCGACAAACTGGCCGTGACCAAGCAGGTTCAAAAGTACACACGTCACTCCCTCAAGTCCCCCTACGCCCACTGTCTGCTGGTGAGTCCTGGCATACACATGCAGCTTGATCAAGTATTATTAACACACCCTCAAAACACATTTGATTGTGATCATCTGATTGTTACAATTTGGCTGTGTGTGCCTTCTTCAGATACGCATTGCATGCAAGCTGCTGGAGGAGGAAAATGCAGGGTAGGCCTTCTTGATGATTCATTGCATTCTAGCGTAGTATTGTGAAGTCACTGTGAGTAGAAAATAATGATTTTATAGTTCCTGTGATTGACAACCTGTTGTTAACAAGCTACATTGTGTGGGATATATTACATGGGAACAATTGATTCATTTTAAGTACTAGGTTAATTACCAATGCCTATATGACAGATTTTACTGTTTAAGCCTTCACTTGATACAGTGTTGTGATAAAAATAGGATGTACGACTTGCTTAAGGCCTGTGGCTCTAAAATTTACAATGTTGCAGACGCTAAATTTTCAGAATTCTAGTTCCCTTTGTGGTTAAGCAGATTAGACAGTTTGGTATGGATCTATTAACACTTATATCAGGGAGAGAGAAATATACAGTTATTGGATGCTTTGGCTGGTATGACGATTGATTTGTCTGTGTGACTTCAAAGGTCTGACAGCCCTATGTTTGAGTTCATCGAGAGCTGCCTGCGCCATAAGAGTGAGATGGTGATCTACGAGGCCGCCCACGCTATCGTCAGCATGAAGCACACCACTGCCAAGGAGCTGTCTCCTGCCGTGTCGGTCCTGCAACTCTTCTGTAGCTCGCCCAAACCCACGCTCAGGTTCGCTGCTGTCAGGACCCTCAACAAGGTGTGTAGCATGCAGGATTATATGTAGGCTTCTTGCGTTAATATACCTGTGGTAGTTAGTTGGGGTTGGTGCTGTATAGTGATGTAATCAGTGTTCTAATGAATGTTGTGAGGAAGCATTCCCTGTGCACCTGAGTATTGATGGGTGAGTCATGTTCAAGCCATGCTATGTTCCTTGAGGGCTTATAACAACTATCATTCGAGTGCCAATATGTCCATTGAAATTTAAAAAAAGCTTTATTTTGACTTTTGTATTGACTTTCAGGTGGCCATGAAGCACCCTGGTGCAGTGACTGCGTGTAACCTTGACCTCGAGAACTTGATCACTGACGTCAACCGCAGCATCGCCACCTTGGCCATCACCACTCTTCTCAAAGTAAGTGTTGTGGCGAGGGTTAGGCTATCACCGTCTCGTTCTCTCATACTGCAACTCACTTGATGGGACCATTCCGTGTTTATATTCTGTTGCTACAATGGGTTCACCTATTGTCATTATACACAGAGATTTCTTTTAATATTAACGATCAAATAACCTGTGTAGTGTTGGCTCCTCTGTCATCCAAATATTCGCCCAAACAAATTGTAAATGGTTTTATGTACAAAAACACTGGAAGGGCGATATGCTAAACTGCTTCTGTCCAGTTTGTGCTTTTATCACTGACTACTGTTGATTGTTATTGGTGTGAATCATGTGATAGCATGTGGTTATTTGTGTCACGCAGACGGGCAGTGAGAGCAGCGTGGACCGCCTCATGAAGCAGATCTCGTCTTTCATGTCGGAAATCTCTGACGAGTTTAAGATCGTGGTGGTGCAGGCCATCAGCTCACTGTGTCTCAAGTTCCCGCGCAAGCACGGTGTCATGATGAGTTTCCTCTCCTCCATGCTTCGAGACGAGGTGCACCTTTTGTTTTCTTGGTGCTCCGTTGATTTCTGAATGCTTATATTTCTGCATGTTTATGTGCTATAAATTCTTGCTTGATCACCAAGTTTACAAAACATTGTTGAATTGTTATATGTTAGAATATATTTCTTTGATGTTAATTTGTATAGCTGCATTTATCATTATCAACCTCAACATTACTGTGTTACTTCAACCCTATTCTTTGGGATAGGCTTTCTCAAGTTTGTATAAGTTCAATTCCAGGTCTGCTTTTGTGTAAAGATTGTTGAAGTAAATGCATAAATGTATAATTTTATCGTCTGGATGTAGGGTGGCTTTGAGTACAAGCGTGCCATTGTGGACACCATCATCACCATCATCGAGGAGAATGGCGAGGGCAAAGAGGCGGGGCTGGCTCACCTGTGTGAGTTCATTGAAGATTGCGAACACACTGTGCTAGCCACACGTATTCTGCACCTGCTCGGGAGGGAGGGGCCACGTACCCCCCAGCCAGCCAAGTACATCCGCTTCATTTATAACCGGGTTATCCTGGAGGACGCTGCTGTTAGAGCAGGTGAGATCTCGTCAACTGTTTTGTGATTATAGAGTTGCTATTATTGATTTAATTGTCACAGCAGACTTATCTGTAAGCAATGTGTTGATTGTTTTCAAAACCTTCAGGATGGATAATTTGCCCTCATTTACCATAGCTTTAGTCAAGTTAGTTATCACAAGGTCGTTCAAGGTCGATCATAATGTTTGGACTGGTTGATGATGTGGCATAATGACATGGATGTGTTGATTGTGATAGCTGCTGTATGTGCTCTGGCCAAGTTTGGAGCCCACTGTGAGGAATTGCTGCCCAGTATCACTGTGCTTCTACAGAGGTAAGTACCGCCGGCATAACATAAAGTAACTTAAATATGTGTTATTATTGACCGTTTTATTATAAGATAAATCTTACATATCTGTGAGTATTTATAAGATTTGGTTTGATCTCAATCAAATGGATCAGCTTTGAATGACAGGGCATTGTGTGTGAGGATGGCATGTCTTACGGTGATGGTGTGTGTTGTAGGGTACAGGGCATTGTGTGTGAGGATGGCATGTCTAACGGTGATGGTGTGTGTTGTAGGGTACAGGGCATTGTGTGTGAGGATGGCATGTCTTACGATGATGGTGTGTGTTGTAGGGTACAGGGCATTGTGTGTGAGGATGGCATGTCTTACGGATGATGGTGTGTGTTGTAGGGTACAGGGCATTGTGTGTGAGGATGGCATGTCTAACGGTGATGGTGTGTGTTGTAGGGTACAGGGCATTGTGTGTGAGGATGGCATGTCTAACGGTGATGGTGTGTGTTGTAGGGTACAGGGCATTGTGTGTGAGGATGGCATGTCTTACGGTGATGGTGTGTGTGTTGTAGGGTACAGGGCATTGTGTGTGAGGATGGCATGTCTAACGGTGATGGTGTGTGTTGTAGGGTACAGGGCATTGTGTGTGAGGATGGCATGTCTAACGGTGATGGTGTGTGTGTGTAGGGTACAGGGCATTGTGTGTGAGGATGGCATGTCTAACGGTGATGGTGTGTGTTGTAGGGTACAGGGCATTGTGTGTGTTGTGTGTGTGAGGATGGCATGTCTAACGGTGTGATGGTGTGTGTTGTAGGGTACAGGGCATTGTGTGTGAGGATGGCATGTCTTACGGGTGATGGTGTGTGTTGTAGGGTACAGGGCATTGTGTGTGAGGATGGCATGTCTAACGTGTGATGGTGTGTGTTGTAGGGTACAGGGCATTGTGTGAGGATGGCATGTCTTTGTGGTGGTGTTGTAGGGTACAGGGCATTGTGTGTGAGGATGGCATGTCTAACGGTGTGATGGTGTGTGTTGTAGGGTACAGGGCATTGTGTGTGAGGATGGCATGTCTTACGATGATGGTGTGTGTGTTGTAGGGTACAGGGCATTGTGTGTGAGGATGGCATGTACGGTGATGGTGTGTGTTGTTGTAGGGTACGGTGATGGTGTGTGTTGTACATGTGGGTGAGGATGGCATGTCTTGTGTGTGTTGTTGTAGGGTACAGGGCATTGTGTGTGAGGGCATGTCATGTTACGGTGATGGTGTGTGTTGTAGGGTACAGGGCATTGATGTGTGTGAGGATGGCATGGATGGCATGTCTTACGGGATGGTGTGTGTTGTAGGGTACAGGGCATTGTGGTGAGGATGGCATGTCTTACGGACATGGTGTGTGTTGTAGGGTACAGGGCATTGTGTGTGAGGATGGCATGTCTAACGGTGATGGTGTGTGTTGTAGGGTACAGGGCATTGTGTGTGAGGATGGCATGTCTTACGGTGATGGTGTGTGTTGTAGGGTACAGCTGGATATGGATGATGAAGTGAGAGACAGAGCCACGTTCTATCTCAACGTTCTCAACCAGACGCAGAAAGCACTCAACTCCGCCTTCATCCTCAACAGTAAGTCATCCAGTCAATCGTCTTTTATTTCGCTCCTCTTGGCTGCCTACACCAGACTTTTGCTCACCAACCAACCCATGACATTAAAACCATATCTTACCGCCTTATGTCAGTAGTGTTTCATTTAAGGTATGACTTCTCTCTATTATCAAAACATTGTAAAGGAGTCTGCTGCAGGTGTTTTTGTGTGCTCAAAATTAACTGTTCCTTTTCACTTAGATCATAAGATAACATGATTGTTCCGGCTTGGTGTACCAGGTCTACAGGTGAGCATTGTAGGATTGGAGCGGGCACTTCACAACTACACCATGGAGCCGTCTGAGACGCCGTTTGACCTCAAGTCCGTACCACTGGCCACACAGCCACTGACAGAGCATAAGGCCGGTCAGTACCCTACCACATTATGGGGTAGACTTGGTCAGACTTATGTGTTCTTGACCTGTGAGAAGTTAGTGTCTGTGAGAAGTGCATTGTTGGTCAGTAGGTTTACAAATTCTATGGTTCAAGTACTTATCTTGTCAAGGGAAATGTCTTGATTTGACCGAAGCTGTTGAAGTCATTCTTGACGGGTGAAGCTACACGTTGCATGATATTCAGTATAACATGTCTGTGGGTTCTGCAGCTGGAACTGCGGGTGAGGTGGCTGGTCCCAAGGCAGCTGAAAAAGTGGCTGCTTCCAGACAAGACGTCTATGCTGGTAGATACACAATATATCTGTGTAGATGTGTTCCCCAACTGTATATATCACAGGCACTCAAGTCTTAGGGTGCTTCTGGTACAGAGGCCCAATCATTTAGGGCATGTGTAAACAAGCTGCTCAGAGGAGACTTGAATGTTTGTATTTATATGGCCCTGTATACAACTTAAGTACTTATATGATTTTACTTTGATCAACCATTATAATATGTCTTACTGTTAATTATGTCCAATTCTTATCATGAAGAATTAATCTGACCTTCAGATTAACAGGTTATTAGATCTGTTGTGTGGATTATTGTATTTGGAATTACATTATCTATTGGTCATCATACTTCAATATGACATAATTGTGTACCTTATACAGAGAACATACAAGTGACTTTTGTGCATTTCAGAACAACTGTCCAGTGTCCCTGAGCTGGCTAACCTGGGACCCCTCTTCAAGTCGTCTTACCTGCCTGTAGAGCTGACTGAGTCAGAGACGGAGTATGTCGTGAGATGCGTCAAGCATACATTCCCACACCACATGGTATTCCAGGTACTGTCATGATAAGCTTCACCCCCCGGTGCACCAAATGCTCTTTCATTGGTCTGTTAAAGCAGGATACTGGTCATCATAATCTCTGAGGCTAGATATCAGCTTGATAACAAAAGACTCCCAAGCGAGCATTCTATATGCCAATGTGACGGAATCAGTTAATACAGTATATGTTCATATTTCTGTTTTAATGTTATTGTCTAATTTTTGCAGTTTGATTGCACAAACACTCTGAATGATCAATGCCTAGAACAAGTCACAGTACAGATGGAGAATGCGGAGGGCTTTGAGGTCATACGCTATGTTCCTATAGCCTCGTTACCCTACGATAAACCTGCCACTACATACACTCTAGTCCACCTGCCCGATGACCCTACGCAAGGTCAGTTCAACAATGATTTCCATGATGTAATTATTGATCATACGTGGAATCACTTTTATCATCTGTGTGATAAAGGACTTGTTTTAGATGTGGGTATATTTCGCATTTTACACGTACCACGTAGGTCAGGTGTTTGGAGATGGGGTTCATGTGTGGGGTATATTGCTTTATAATCTGACCTGTTGGTGAATGAGGCATATTGTATTGACAGGGATGTGATTTAGCTGGACTGATGTGATGCATTGTGATTGCAGTAACGGGAACACTCAGTTGTACCCTTAAGTTTGTGGTGAAGGACTGCGACCCTAACACGGGCGAGGTTGATGACGAGGGTTATGAGGATGAATACGTGGTGAGTCATTTGGTCCTTCATGTACCCGGATTCTTACTGACTGCCTCTTTAGGTCTAGTGAGAAGTTGTTTGGGTTATCGAGTCTGCCATGTTTGGTGACACATGAGGGATGACTCTATAGTGTGATTCCCATTCACAGTCATCTCTCATTACAAAAGTTTTGAAACCGTAATGACATGCCACTATTACTGTATTTATAGTTTGAATAGGATTTTGTGCCTCAAACTGTTCCTTAAATCATTACATTATCAAGCAGAGGGTTAGCCAGAAAATTCTAAGTGGGTGTCGAAGTTTCCCAAACTGGCTATGAGATGGCAAAGTGATTGAAATCCCCCATATAATAACTGTTTACATCAAGACTCACTCAACTGGGCGAAGACATTGGGGAACATGAATTCGTCGACCAATGAGATTTGTTTTTCGAGACCAAAACAATGTGCCGTCGTAAGGGAGATTATAACAAAAAAGACTGTCGTCTTTTGATATTGACCGTCGTAATAATGGCTCGACGGCTGCTTGGCTAAGTCTTTGTTATCAAGAAGTCTTCCATTGCACTATACCTAAATTGTACATACCTCTACCTCTTAAACTGAGTCTGTTGCATACACATTGAGCCTTATGAAGTAATCCCTGTACTTGTGTGTGCGTTTAGCTGGAGGATGTGGAGTTGACAGTAGCTGACCACGTACAGCGGGTCATGAAGCCTAACTTCGCCGGGTCATGGGAAGAGGTCGGTGAGAGTAATGAGTTGGAGGACACATACTCTCTCTCCAGCATGAAGTCACTGGAAGGTATGTCCTATTTACTCATACTGAGCACTCAACTTGTGTGGTTTTGCTTGGATGTATAAGGTTAGGGGGGGGGGGGGGGGTGGTGTTATTGATTTTGCTGGGTCAGTTTTATAATTAGTGTGTAAATAATTAAATTCCTGGCTGTCATTTCTGTAAAATTAGCTGAAGAAGAAATTTTGATATCTCTTAATTTTATTGATTTTTTTGCAATAAATGCAATGATTGCATTAATTTAGAATGCATAGTTATTTAGCCATGTGGGCACACAAATGACTACTGAACCAGGCTCATGAAGAATATATGTAAACAAGAGTTTTGTCTATGTGCTATTTCACATCAGATGCAGTGAAGAACATAGTACAGTTCATGGGCCTACAACCCTGTGAGAGGTCAGACAAAGTCCCGGATGGCAAGAGCTCTCACACCCTCTTCTTGGCCGGTGTATTCCGAGGCGGTCATGATGTCTTAGTGAGGGCCAAGCTGGCTCTGAGTGAGGGTGTCACCATGCAGATCACTGTACGCAGTACTGATGCCACTGCCTCAGAGGTCATGGCTTCAGCTGTAGGCTAGATCTCTGTTTGTAGGCCGCGTATTTGTATGCTTATCTTTTTGTGCTTTGTTGTTAATTAATTCAATTCAGCCAGTGATTATGGAGGTTATATGTATAACCGCTGTAAGGGGGCAGTACGTGGGACCATTGTATATGGTGATTATATAGCTAACCATTTTGTGTTGTGGTTATATGTAAAACCAGCATATGTAATGGTTGTTGGCATAACCTTGGGACATGTGTGGTATTTACCTGGCATAGTGTCGGGTGTAACTCTATTTCAATTGCGGCTAAAATAAAGCTGACAACTTGTAATGTGCGTAAAAGATTCTTGGTTTGGTATGCAATATATCCATGGATCACCTTGGTGGTGAAACAATGTAAATATGAAATAGCTAATTCAGAAGGTTTGGAGGCAAAAATAAATTCTATGTCTGCTAAATGAGTGGGTCTACATTTTTGCTTCAATTATCAATTGTTTGCATTATGGATACTAAATGTAATGTACAGCCACAAATATGCAGGCTGACACAATTGCAGTGCTAGGTTTCTTGATGCTTTTGTGTTGAAAAGCATTATAGTACCCACATGTCCTTCTTTAGGCTGGCTGCAGCAACAAGTCATATGATAACCTAATATCCAAAAACACAATAACCCCTATTTGTCCAGAGTGGCTCCGGTCGGAAGGTAATGTAAATATATCAACAAAACGTCGTGCATGGTTTTCTGTCCAGACCAGCATGTCTATCATTTTTTCTTCTGTTTTGAACAGCCGCTTTTGTTTGGGTTATTTCCTGATATCATATCTTGTCAACAGAACCTGAGAATGCATCACCGCACACACGATAATATAAAAGACTCCTTTGTCAATTCTAGCCTTTTCCTATAATAGCATCATGTCATGCTGACGAGTTCAATTGGGATTGTGTGAACACATTTTCTGAATAATGACTTGGATACTGGGCAAGCATGAGAGGAAATGTCACATGATAGTAACCTAGAAACACTGCAAAATTTAAATCTCTTGGGAGATTAAATGGGAAATAAAATTGGATCAGCCGCTATGAGAGGACTTTAAGGCGTGGCATTGAGTAATAATCCGCAGAATTATGTGAGATCTGGGGTGGATTCCTAGAAAAGAATTTTCATGCTTATATTAATTTTACGGCCAGATATGCTATGACAAATGCAAGTATAATGCACTCTATGCAATAAGTTGAGATTATAAATGCAAGCCACGCATACGTGGTAACGCTAATTTGTTATGCGAGGTTGAACAATGAATGTTTTAACATCGCTCTCAAAAGCACCGAGAGCGAGATAAATGCTGCCGTGAGATACTGACAAATATTATTGGGACACGCAAGGGTGACTTCCCGGCAGTTTAAATGTTTCACTGGACTTATTTTTATCTGTCCGTTCCATGAATAAGTTAGTGTTTACTGAAAGAATCACATTCACTTAAGATAGATTAATAAAGGTAGCTTTTCTATCATTCATACAAGCCCACTACTAGCGCGAGGTTTTTAGTGACAACGCACTTTCAGTTGGCGACCCCAAGTTTTCAACTTACTACGCACATTTTCTAATCGGGATGAAAGGTGTCCAGTCAGAGACAGCAGTGACTTGTGGTGAACCAGCACGATGTTACCCAGGCTGTAGCAATGCGAAACATGGCCCAGAATAGTTGCTAATGAAAGCATATTCGACACAGTCTCTCGTCGTGGCAGTTGATTACGTGATTTCCTAATCCCATAATCCTTGCCCCGCCCCACCGTAACCCCGTCCCAATCCTCGCCGTCATCCCACCGAGCTCCTCCATAAAACACACCATTCTAGACATTAATAATACGGTTTTACACTTTGTTTATACCACTCCGGATTCCGATGCATGTGTTGAAGACGGCAGGGAACACAAGGCATGAGTATACTGCAACACATATGCAATAAAAATCTATTTATACAAAGGCGACTTCCCTACTTGGCAGAACTGCCAGCAACCGGTTTCTTCTCTTATATCCCAGCCTCGTGATCTAGAGAGACCTAACAGGCGGCGGGGACAATCCGCAACACATAGCAACACATAGCATTAAACGCAATTTTTTTGCCATGAAGTTTTTGGCCCTTGAAAGCTGTAGTGTCCTAACTCTGTGATCATAACGTTTCAATGTTGACAGACCAATAGGTGCTGCCACCGAACGGGGAAAAAATAAAAAGCTGTGGATCACTAGCAGTTGTATTAATTCATTGATAGGCCTACGCAATACCTGCTATATTCTGTTCCTTTAAAAAAGAATGCAGATGTTGTGTCACACCCGTTGAATACGTGAACATTGGAAGTGCCTGGGATGAGAAAATAGCTTGCATCCATGTCTTGTATTACACAAGAAGTTCTGTTTACATTTGTATTAAGCAAGATTTTTTTCCGTTCAGAATGAATCGTTAGTGGTGACATTGCCTTTTCCCCTTTCTTGACACGTTTATGGGGCGCGGACTAGGCATCGTGTATTCTCTCAGGATAACGGTGGCTATCAATCCTATATGCAAAAAACAAATGCGACAACAGTGACAAGTGGTAGGGTTTCCATTCATGCAAGACCATGAAATATTTTACAATCAAACCTATCAAGACTTTGATTATGGTTTGTTTGACGTTTTGTCACAGTCAGTTAAACTAGGGGGATAAGTTTGGATTACAAACGAATGCCTTAGGGTTGATTGTTGGCCCAGGTCTCTTAAACAATGGCCAGCTGTTTTGTTAAAGGAATGGAATCCCGTACTCATTCTTGGTTACATGATGCGGAATTAATGAAAGGCTTTCCTCGCGACAACGGTTGTTAATTTTGTCATCATGAAAGGACACGTGCTCGTTTTCAAAGGTAGTTACGATTTTGGCGTTCATAGGTCAAGATGTCACCCTTCTCCTGAAAACATCATGATTCCCAGTAAGGCCATTTACACACCGGTCCTTGTGCTTTCCCCCATTTCCCCTCATATGTTTGGTCACTGGGAAAATAAAAAAATATATGACTGATAGTCGCGTTGGCCCAGGTGTTATCGAAACCAAATGGTGGCAATGAAAATCAGCCATGTAATCTTTTGTGGTATTAGGGTTCTGTGAATAGAACTGAAAAAAAGTTATTCAAATACCATAACGTAAGATAGAAATATTAACAAAGATTTATATGAGGATTTCATTGTTTCTTGCTTGTTTATATGCACCCTGCTGAAGTGCAGACACTTGATGGGTATGGCGGTCTGCGTCAAGTTTTTAAGTGGCGAGCCCAGCTTTTGTTAGTGCCTCAGCCCGAATAGATGTATGAAAATTTAAAGTGTGGTCCACATGAAATTCTCCAAACATGATTGTTTTCCTCTCCATGTGCAGCTGGGTATTTCCATTGCTTATATTTGCACATTACAAATATTTGAGCAATGTATGGCCGCTGTCGTATTCCGCTATATTGAGGTTAAGACCATAATGATTTCAATTAATTACTGGCGTCTAAAAACCTTCAAAAACACTCAATCATCAAGCATGTGGGTAAATTAATGATTTATGTGCAGACTTGGTTATGTAGCTTATTGAAGTAGCCCATATGACGGGATCGCACTCAATGGATGCAGGATGGAAGAAACGAATGATATTTAGTTTTTCCTTAACAATAACCATATTTTGATCCTACAATATATTACTAGGAGCATGACCTTACTGAAAAATATACGCCGCCATTTGGCAAAACAACATGTGTCAGTGTTGACGCAAAATTCATGAAAATTGCAATTACAATGAAATATTTAAAGACAGGAAACAGATACAACACAAGATGTTTGCGGCGCAAACGCCACACCCTGTGATCTTTATAGCAGAAACATTACTTGAAGGAAAGGCCTTCTTGCTCATTATTCGTTAAAATATATTTGGTATATGCATTTGCTCTTATGTCCATAAAGAGGTAAATTTGTCTTAACAAGAAATCGTTATGACGGTAACTACAAAATGAAGTATACCGGATGATAAAATACTGAAGGACTTATGAAGGTGTGGGAGCCATTGAAACCACCGGACCGCAATCTAGAAGTCTGCCCTCATTTTGACAGAATCTTAGTCTGGCAGGTCCAGGATGGGTGGGCTTCAAAACGACGTGTTTTTTGTTTGGGTTTTCAACAAGAAAGAGGAAGTCTTTTGCTATTGGTTGACAATATCACGTAACATAATAAGGCAGTCCTGACGGTTTCCGCAAGTACCCGCAGATTTGAATTTTGCTTGTTGAGACGAATAGATAACCGTTGATGTTTGGCCTGCTGTCGCAAACGCGGTCCATTTTTGTGACTCATTAAGAACAAAGAATAATGACTATTACGATTGTCCAGGAAGTTTATATGGTGGGTGTGTGCCTCACGTACCAACCAGCCAAAGATGACACCGGTCAGGAGGTTTGTGTGGAGGGTGTGTGCCTCACGTACCAATCAGCCGGGGCGGACACTGGCACCGAGATTCATGTGGTGTAATGTGCAGAATGTAGCTATCTGCCAAAACTATCTTTGCCATGGTGAGCGACACGGGGCATATAAATGCGGAGCTGGGGACGGCGAGCTAAGCTGTTCATACATGGAGCGGAAGTGGAAGTGGAGGCGACTGAAAGGACCGCACAGGGAGGAATGCTTTTATAGGCATTTGATCATGATTTATTTCCTTGATGCGGGAGGTCCATTGGAGGGTCGCTTCAGTGCTTATCCGGACGTGTTCACGGTAACAGATGCCACACAGCGAGCCCAAAAGATAAAGTGCGAACCGCATTAAATGAAGAGATTCTACAGAAGAAGTGCAACAGTATGTCTTAAGCAGTACTAAAATAAAATAAGATAAACAAATTTAAATGAAAAGCTTACAGCATTAGACAAATGAGGATATTCACAAGACCATGAACTATTTAAGAGATTGTGCAATTCGAAGAAATACATAAAGCCATATTATGTTACAAACTAAAAGAAAATAGGTACATACGAGAAGCTTGTCAGACCTCATAGGGTTGGTCAATTGTCAGCCTGGCCATAGATTCTTCAGGATACGAACTCATCCTTTATAACCGGCTGATTAGTGCTTAATAACAATGAGATGATGTAAACATAATTAATTATTCACCTTTGAACCATGAAATACAAATCTGTCGAAGAACAATGAACGACATGGTATTGATTGATAAAGTTACCTCGTAATAATGTTTGGCATTACTTGGAGATGGCCTCATAGATAGGGCATTTGTTATCCAATGTGAAGGAATTGAAATGACACATTCTTTCTTGGTATGCAAGAGTTGCGAAAACCATGGTTATTTTTTGTGCCTTCTTGGCTATTTAGTATGTCTGCATATGTTGCCATGTAAAACGCGTCATGCCAACCCCTCACACTTTACTTACACCTCCCCTGATGGCCAGTTTGCTGCTGCTGCTGGTGGTGGTGATGCTATTGGTGTTCTGTGTAAGTGGGATTGTTCTTAGCCTCATCCAACCAACATGAACGACGCCTAGCACGCCATATATAATTACTTGAGCGTGCGAGGCTGGTATAATGGTATAAAGTTAGTCTGATGACAGTGTTGTGTGTGCAATATGAGCTTCTTGCTCACTCTGCAATGAAAACAAAAATAGCCTGATTCGAGGTATGCATTTTTATTATTAATCGGATTTATTATACAAGCGTACTTTTATTCATTGAGTCAGTTTCATAACCGGGACATGTATGATAGGCTGTTGGAAAAACACACGGATATATTTTGCCAGTTGTTCTTCAATAAAGAGTCATTAACTGAAAAGCTTTGTTTCAAATGTTGCATGATAATCTATCGCAATTTGAATTAGCTACTGCTTTTTCTTATTTGCGCCTAAGTATTTATTTTGTTTGTTGTCATTAAACAAAGCCAAACAACAAGTCAGTAAACGTGCGATGTCCATATCTGAAGTAGAATATGGAGCCCCTTTAACACCATATGGTATTTCAAAGCAGTTGTGTTACCAAGTTTGGTAGAAAACTTTAACCAACGAGCAAAGCGGTGTGTTTACTTTAACAACCTAAATTCGCGATGGGTCAGAACAAATGCATTTATATGAGGGACACCATGATGAGAGATCAAGTATGAATAATATGTCCCAACACGTTGACCAGAGAACTGTGTTTCGGCGATTTAATGCTGACCTTTAAATTTGGTTGCAACAATATGTGGGGGAAATGAGGCCGCCATCGATACCGGAGAGTGATGATAAAGCGGTGGCTGAAATTAAAAGTTAATCGCGAGAGTTATTTGGGCAGTTGGGCATTCAAATTATTTGTATTTACACGTATGACACATAGTTCGCTATATTGATGTAAAAGCAGTAATGAGTTCAATTAATTCCTGGTATCTAAAACCTATTAATTTACACATTATTCATCTTTTAGTGTAGCTTGATATTGGAAATATATCGATTAATACGCATTATTCATTGAGGCCATCGTGCTGTTTGACCCTCAATATATTTGTTTTGTTTTAGATTATATCATTTTGTTTTCACCATAATATATGTCTGCACATTAACAATATTACATGCTTTTGTCACTTGTGTGGCCGACTAACCCACATCCTTTCATAGTAATCTAGCTAAAAACGTAAACAAAATCATGGTAATGACGTGTGACGACGTAGTTAAGGTGTCGCTATCTCTTGTCATAGACGTGTTTCCTATAAAGCAATTGAGCTGTCTAGGATTTTCAAGCATAAGAACGTGGAGTTAATTAACTTTGCGGTAGAATAATCGATCACATTCAGTAGTTATACAAAACCCTTTCAACAAACGGCTTGTGAGGTTACAAAACTACCTTCTCCTTGGGTGGTTTTCATAACGCATTGCCTATGATGTATCTCCACCGTATTGAAATGCGATATGAGACGATGACAGATGTTCTCTAAAGAACACCAGTTCATGCCAATCACAAGAGACGAAAATATTATAGAAGGGATATATTGTTGATATTGCAAACTCAGGCGACTCTCTGATTTACTTTTATATGTCGAACAGAAAAGTGACTTGTAAGCACAAAAGAACGGGCAATTAACTCAATGAATTTTCTGGAGAGATATCCATAGGTGTGACACAAACTCTAGGTTAATGTAGATATTAACATACATATGCGCGCGATACGGTGTATCATGTGACTCTTGAATGGTAAGTCGTTCTACATATAGATATGATGCAAGGATATAAATAGCCACACATGCTCAATTGTCGATGGCAACAATGAACATAAATGTGCCTCGTGGGATTTTTATGTTGATCGAGCTAATTAAACAAACAATGATGATGATAGTAAGAAGTTTGAGATTTACGTTTAATTTTCATTATGTGCAATGTCGACCATAACAGATGCAGGTAACTTTTATTAAGCATGTGGGCTTCTTTATCAAATCAAGCAGGTAATAAACATGACATGTAGAACGTACAACTCAAGAGGCAACAGTTGTTTAAATTAACATCAGGTATGTTTAGAGGCTGTGGTATGGACTAACCCTCAGTTCAGCTATGTTTTTATCAATTTGCCCGAGGACCATGCTGGTTTTCTGTGTTGTTTTTACTACCATCTGCTTGCATGTAAACGAAATGGTGACTCATAAAATGCACTTTCGGAAATAGAACAATTGAAATTACCTGATTGCATCGATATCTTTGATCACAGTACTGCCTGGCTTGTTAATTGCTTTTGCTTTGTTCACATAAACCAGTAATTATGGGATTACGTTAAAGCATATTGAAAATAAGAAGATATATCAAAAAGGAAAGCACGCGGGCCATTAAGATTGGATACATGTGGAATAATAATGCGACACCCTATCATACTAAGCTTTTGCTATGCAGAAGGATGTCGTACTAGGCCAATGATTCTTATAGACAGCACTGGGATATGTGACACATCAGCAGGCATGATGTGAGTTATTTAATGCCATTCCCGTAGAAAGTGATGAGCATCATGATCGTAGGAGGACTGTCGGGTAAGCAATAATACGTCGATTAATTCAGCACTCATTGTCCTTGAACTGTTATTCTTTAGTGCATGTATTCCTGGAATTGGTGACATAGACTTCCTGGGATTTCTACCCACTCACGCAGTCTCCGTATTATGTGTTTTCCGTGCCCGTTTTCCAGCATACAGTTTTAGTCTGTTTGTGCTGTAGTCGAGAGCGTTGAGACCGATTGTTAGTTTAGGGCTTTGCCGAGACCAGATATGTGAGGACAAGGTTGTTAATCTCAAGAATATAGGTCATGGTTATGCAATTATGTGAACAAACTTAAATAACATACGCAGATAAGGAACACATACAAACATATATAGATTTTAAGATAAACCAATCGATGCACAGATGGTATATGTTTGTCGCTTTAGTTAGCTATATAAGCCAGGGGGAAGGTTTTTCTGTAACACACCTGCTGCGTCGTTAAATGGTCGAGAGAGGGGGAACCACGAAAAAGCATTAACATGGCATATAAAACATAGCCCACTTGGTTAAGATAGGGGGATTGAAATGCTACGCATACAACACTCAAGGTCAGATAAAAAGGGAAGAACATTACTCGTTAGTAAACAAGGTGAGTAAGCCACTGTACAGATATAAGTATCTCTATTAAGCAATCACGCTTAATCAGCAATAACATCACGCTTAATCCTAGCCATCAATCTCGTACTATATTACTTTCCTAAACAGCAGCTCAACAACAGGGTCGTAACAATGCTCACGTAATTGCAATCAAGTTTGAACAGATCATAATTGTCTGGTACAATAGCCATGGGAAACTGCACGTGTCTACCTTACGTCATTCATACATTTTACAATCACAGGACGCAACCGAAATTATGGATTCTATAATGAGAAGTCATACTTGCAGCTATGTGACATTTATACCTAACTACAAATGATAAGCTTGCCACACCTGTAATTGATTCATCTGTCTTCAGGGGTCACTCTGAAGCAAATCAGAAAAATAGGTAGAGCAACAGTGCTCACTAAATGAGGCTTCAAACAGCATATGCCACATTTGCGCAAATGCAATTGCTCTATTGACACATTAACTCTAGCACCAAACGAATAACTAGTAATTATTCATTATTCTAAACACACACATTAACATCTAGATATCATAACATAATGTTATAATGACATATCATATTATTTACTGCAATGTTGTCATTTTATTGATATTGTAGCCAGTCAGACTTATTCGACGAGGCAAATGTCTTTCTTCTGTTTTGTAGATTCGCTTCCATTAGAACGGACAGATATGTTCATTGTCTACCGAGATCAACCAAATGACATGAGACGTCGTTCGAAGGACGACCCGCTCATATAAATCAGAATAATAACATTGTACCTTGTTGGTACTTTTGCACGGTCAGTAGTTATTTCCCTTAGCAATGAATTACCCAGACATGCAACGTAACAGCACGTCTATGGTCTTATTGTATTGTGGTTGAAATTGGGCTATTGCGATTCTATGTCATTCTGGTAGTTTTCTTGCCACTACCGCTGTAGTAATAATTTAGATGACATATTTCTATAAATGCAGTAAGTACAGCTTTACACTGGCCAAATCCTTGCCAATGCAAGAACAAGCCATATTCTTATAAATATGTGCCGACAGCACAAGCTCGCTATTTTCACCCATGTTACTTAGAATAAAACTATCATATAAGACGCTCTTGATTGTCAACAATTAAGATATTATTATTGCACATATTTGTGGTCTGGGACGTTGAGAGTAAGTGTATGGAAAACCTCTTGGCAATTCGCGACTACGTACAGCTTTATAATCTGCTCTGCTGTCTTCAGCTCCTGAAACCGACATGCTCATGGTAATGGTATTGTGCCTTTTTGGCGATTGAGAATATCTGCATATGTAGAACGAGTCATCACAACCTCTCACACTTTATTAACACTTCTTCTGATAGTCAGTTCATTGCGGCTGCTGATGATTATGATGCAAATAGGTTTTGCTGTAAGTGGGGGTAATCTCAGCCTCATTCAATCAACAGGAATTGCGCTTAGCACGCCAGATATAATTACCTGAGCGCGTAAGGCTCTAGTCATTGTATACAGTAAATCAGATGGCAATGTTGTGAGTGCAGCATGAGCTTTTTGCCCACTCGTGAATGAACACAAATCGTCCGATTCTAGGTATACGTATTTGCCATCAATCGGATTGATTTTACAAGCTGTTATTCATTGAGTCAGTTCTTTATTCGGGACAACTCACCATGTATTGAAAGCTGTTGGAAAAGCACACGGATATATATTGCTACTGCTCTATATTATTTGTGCATAATTATTTATTTTGTTGTTGTCAACAATGGTCATATACTAAGTAGAAAATGGTCATTCTTACTCTGTGTGGTATTGCAGAACAGTTGTGTTACAAAGTTTGGTATCGCAAGCGAGGAGCAAGTATTGACAACCCGGACAAGTGTTTTGACTACACAGTTAAAGTCGAAAGTGGTAGAAATCATGTCAGTTCCAAAACGTTGATCAGACAACTGTGTTGAATTATAACGAAAGGTGAGGTGTTGGCGAGGTCAGAAACAAAAGTGTGGTTGTTAATCAAGCCAACAAGCGCCATGTTGGAGATGAATGAAAGATAAATATAAACGCTGGGGTGTAAATTTGTTGTCGATAGTGATGACAATGCGGGGGCTAAAATTAAACTTGGGAGGAAGTTAGGCAGTTGGTTATCACCATTGTTTATATTTACATATACTGGAAGGTCACAAGCAGTATGTGGAGCAATGTATGACCGCCATCGTGTTCCGATCTTGCATCTAAGACACACAAAAATACATGTTAGTCATATTTCAGCGCAGCTTGATATTGGGAATATCTCAATATTTTGTTTTTGTGTTATAGCATATGATGTGTGTCCGAAACATATATTTACTGATAAACAATATTACATGCTTTTGTGGCAAACTTACATACATCCTCACACAACCATCTAGCAATGAAAAGAAAATACCTTGCTAATGATGTATGGCGACGTATGCCTCTATCTCTCGTCATAAACATGTTTTGAGAACAATCTGGCATTGTTATTCCAGTGACCTTGACAAGGTCCAGTTTAGAGCAATTGCTGAAATACATTTCGTTGCACAGACCCGCAGCATGAAATTGACGAGAGGTGGTATCAGTAATGGAGCATTCTTTAAATAGGGAATACCATTTATCTGTCTTGGTCTTCAAGTGTAAGAACGTGGAGTTAACTAACTTCCGCTGTGATCTTTAGGATCAGTTTTTGCGGTAGAAGCCAGTTGTTAAGCCAGTAGAATAATCGTTCACATTCGGTACTTATACAAGATCTTTCGCACGCTACACTTTCAACAAACGGCTTGTGAGGCTACAAAAATACCTTCTTCTTGGGTGGTATGCATAACGCATTAGCCATGATGTACCACCACCGTATTGAAGTGCTATAAGAGATGACGACAGATGTTCTCTACAGAACACCAGGCCATGCCAAGCACAAGAACCGATAACAGAAATGCCTTGTGACTGGCTTTTTTTTCTTGAATGCTAAATTTCCCGCATACATATACAGAAAATAGCTACATATGCTAAATATTCGATTGCCCCAATGAACATGAATTTGCTTTGTGGAGTTTTCATGATGATAAATCATAAGACATAGTTTATAGTCGTATGAGGTCAGAAATTTACGTTATCCTTCTCAATATGTATGATATCGACCAAGCAGATGCATGCAACTTTTATCAAGCATGTTTGCTTCTTTATCAAATCAAGCCAGTAATAAACATGACATGTAGAACCCACTCACATCTCAAAAGGCAGCTTAACAATCAAAACTTGTTAGTTGCATCGAGAACCTTGAGCGTAGTGCTGTCCGACGAGGTGATTGGTTGTGCTCTTTTCATAAATACCAATAATTATGGGAGCATGTTGAAGCATATTGGATATAAGAAGATATATGAAGAAGGAAGGTATACGGAGAGTTACGATTGGATTCAAGTGCAATAATAATGCGACGCCCTATCATAATAGCTTTTGCGATGCAAAAGGATGTAGTACTAGGCCGATGATTCTTGTAGACAGCACTGGGATATGTGACACATCACCAGGCATTATGTGAGTTATCAGATGCTGAATGCAGGATCAATAAGATTCCAGACACGGTACGACTGTAATATTGTGTGATTGTCCTTAATTAATTGGCTCTGCTTGATTGAAATTTCCGTCATACTCACGAGACTTTTAAGAACTTTCACCATGCACTCCGGTCTTTGGTAGATGATGTGAATTTGATATACGTTTTAAGGTGACCATACTGGTTGATGCTGATGTCACATGATATAGCAGACGCTGATTATTCCTTAAATAATGACAAACTACCTTATGTTGCGAAAAACGGATGACACAAATTTAGAACAAAACCAAAGTGCAAAATACATAGCCGCAAGTCAAATTTGACAAATAAATACGGTATATCTTTGATGAGAAACTCTGTTTTAAGCAATAGGTGCAAAATAAAACTATAGTTTTGCATAGATAGCTAATTGCATTAGAAAATGGATGATATTCACAAGACCATGTACGAGTTCAAAGAATGTATAGTTCGATGAATTGATTCTACAAAATATAATAATATATATGCAAACGAGAGGCTTTCTCCAGTTTATATTCATCCAGACTCTCTTCCTGCGGCAACAATGGCCTATTTGTAACCTTTGTTATTAACTATACAGTGTTAAGCTAATTTTTGAATATGAACCAATATAGTATCAATGTGCTAACACACTGAAACATTGAAAAGATAATGCGGATGATGTATACATTCAGTGCTTGTTAACAAGAGCTTGCCGCCTCACAAATGCCACAGTTATGAGGATTGTACCATTTGAGCCAATTCGATCATTGGCCATGTGACGTGAACTGAATTCAATTCCAAACACTATCGACAGAAATTCTGATGTGGCAGACTATTTCAATGTCATTCCGATTTAATGTTCGTTACAGGAAACCGCGGTGTTATTTCGGTAGACATTATTAACGATCGAACCTCCACGGGGGCAGTTGGGTAAGCAATAATACGTTGATTAATTCGGCACATATGGTCCTTGAACTGTTATTGCTAGGTCCATCTGTTACTAGAATTGGTGACAACGACATCCTGTGAAATCTACCCACTCACGCATCCTAGTTTATGTGTGTAACCAGCCCAATACACCGCATACAGTTTCAGTCTGTTTACGCTGCAGTCGACAGCATTGAGACCGATTGTTGGTCCAATGTTTTCCCAAATATATTCATCACAAATGAGAAAGAGTCAGAAAATAAAACATCTTATGTCTCAAGGCACGTATGCTCAACGTACTGACATATTTCTCAATTGTATTATGCACAATGCAGACAACACCTCTGTCTTTGTCTTGTCTAGTGTGGAATTAAACTCAATGCAGCAAAAAGATCCAACTGTCGAGAACAATCACCACGGATATATAATATTAAACAATATGCCACGTCTTACGTAAGTAGATGATCCTTCAGTGAGATCAATAAATACAGACTGCAATGTGTTTGGTTGCTTGAGCATAATCACACGTTTATAGAAATGTGGATAAATTCTATGTTGACGTCAATTGCATACACTCAGGCCTTCGGTGGCACAGGAAGTTAGACAGTTTTTAGGTAGTTCGACGTTTTTGTTGTTGCCGCCTCAAAACGAAAAGTTAGTGGACAAGATTTGTAATCTCAAGAATGCCTATCATGGTGTTTGCTAATATATGAACAAGCCATAGAAAAAAAGCGCAGTAAACTAGAAAAAAACCATATACATATGTTTATCAAATAGAGCTGTCAATATAACGTACCAATGCACAGATGGCGGATGGCCGTCGCTTTAGTTAGCTACATAAGCTGGTGTGTAAGTTTCGCCGCAACTCACTCACTGCTTGGTTGAAAGGTCGAGATTTACTCACAATGTATCACAAATACCAGAAAGACACGGAATATACTCATGGTGATTAACCAAATACATTTGTCATTACATAATGTCCAAGGTGCGTATTGGAACACGCTAAGAGCCATTCTCAAAAAGCAGAGATGAATTTTAGTAAGATAGGGTTGGTTCATTGTCAGCGATGGATTCATCCGGATAAGAACTCATCCTTTGTAACTGATTGATTAGTGCTTATTATCAATAAGACGATGCAAACATGATTAATTGTACACATTGGAACTATGAAATACAAAGCTGTCGAAGTACAATAAACGACATGTTATGGATTGATAATGTAACTTCGCAATCATTTTTGGCATTACTTAAAAATGGCATCATAGATGGAGCGTTTGATATCCAATGTGAAGGAATGGAAATGACACTTTCGTTATCGGTGATTACAAAAACCCCAAAAATCATTACTGACTAATCAGGGATATGCGCTATATTATCCGAGGTTCTGTGAGTTAAAAGATGCTCATGTTATTGAAACAGAACATAAATCATCTATTACAATGATGCCACCTTTACTGCACATATGCAGCTTACATCATTTAGAAACATACGCCATACATTTTACTAACACGGGACGCAACGAAAATTGTGTGAAGTCATGCATAAATGATAAGCTTGCCACAACTGTTATTGAGTCCAAGGGTGCCTCTGTCTTCGAGGATCATTCTACGACAAAATAGAAGCAAATCAGACAACCAGGAAGAGTAACAGTGCTCGCTAGATTAGCTTTCCACTACTGGAAACATACGTCACCTTGGCCCAGACCTTATGCAATTGCTCTATTGTAACTTATGATACTTAGCACCAAACGGATAACTGGTTAAAATCATCATTCTACGCACATACATTCACATCAAGATGTCAAAACATGATGTTGTGATGACGTTTTATCAGCTGTTATCGTTGCACATAACGTGCTATCATTTCGTGTTACCCATCATGTCATTTACTGAAAAAAGAATTGCTTTACAAAATGTGGTCATTTTATTTCTACTCAATATGGCTTATGCCTGATTCAGACAAGACAAATGTCTTTCACATGGTTTGGAGGTTCGCTCGCATTGGAAATGCCAGATATCTTCACTGTCTACTGATATAATACAAATGACATGGCTCGACGTTCGAAGGGCGTTCTACTCAAATCAGAATAATAACATTATACCTGGTAGGTACCTTTGCGCAGTCAGTAGTAATTTCTCTTCTCAAATAAATACGTAGGCAGGTTAGTAGCAAGATGATAAGTGAAACGAAACATGAAAGACCCACGAAACATCAGATACTTATTTATGCAAGCAGCTGACGAGACACTGATTATTCTTTCTATTTCGATGCTTAGTCTCATTAAAGAAAACACAAATACTCATGGCAACTGATATGTATTTGTCATGCGTCTGCAGGTTCCATAAATCTACAGCTTTAAGAATTATGATTTACAATATTTTGAGGATGTGTACACCATATTTTCACTCGTTGAAAATTCGATTTGTGCCTTGTCAATAAACACTTCGCCAACGTAACCCAAGACGGCGTAATTCAATTGGCCGTTGTCATATGCCCTTGGTAATATAGCATTGCAAGCATCAAAGCAGCAACAGAATGTCTTGTGTCTCATCACACAAACTGCACTACACGGATTGTGTACCTGCTGTAAGCGTACTTGTTTATCAGTCTATTATGTGCCTCCTTCAGATTCAAGCAGACCCACTTTCTCGTTGTTTGTTTATCATTAGGACTAATGGTCGAGTCAACGCGGTAACAGCACACTTCAGTCCATATGTGTGGTCTGCGATATTGAGCGTAAGAGTATGTAAAACCTCTAGGCAAATCTCAAGCTACCTATTGCTATATAATCTATTGCGCTGTATTTAGCTGCTGAAACCTCCGAAGTCATGGTTATTGCACTTTGCGTTCTTTATCGTATCTGCATATGTTGCGATGTTAAATGCGTTATCATAACGCCTTTCACTCTACCTTTACTGCTATTGTGGGTCGGTTCACCCACCTCCTGCTGCTGCTGATGATGATGATGCTATTTGTTCTTAGCCTCATATAATCAAAATGAATTGCGCCTAGCACGCCAGATATAATTGCTTGAGCGTGTATGCAGTAAGTATAGTGGCAATAATGTGTGTGCAGCCTGAGCCTCTTGCTCACTCTGGAATAAACACGTTTACGAGGTATTCGTTTACACTATCGATTGGATTGATTTTAACTGTTATTCATCGAGTCAGTTGCATACTGGAGGCAAGTTTTGATAGCTGCCGAAGGAGCATTGTTTGTTCAACAACAAGAAGAATATGAAGCCCTTTTAACACTTGATGGTATTTCATAAAAGATGTCTTCTCAATTTCGGAAGGGAAGTTAAACCATCAAGCATGGCAGTGTGTTTGCTTTTACTACCTAAGTAGCCCCGCAATGGATTAGATAATAATACATTGGAATGAGGAAAAATCAATTGTGCATAAGTTCTCAGTATCGTAAGCGAACACGGACAAGTGCTTTGACAGCATATGTAGGACAAATGTGCTTCGGCGGCTTGATGCTGAATATTACGTTTGGTCGCAACAATCATTGGGGGAAAGGGAGGCCGTAATAACTTTGAAAGGCGAGGTGTTGGCGAGGTCAGAAACAATGGAATGGTTGACTATCAAGCCAACAGACGCCAGCGATGAATTATAGATAAATATACAAGCTGAAGTGTAAATTTGTTGTCGATAGCGGAGCGTGGTTAAAATTAAACTATACATCTCGAAAGGTAATTGGGCGCTTGGGTATTACCGTTGTACATATTTGCACCTTTTGGAAGCTCATAAGCAGTATATGGAGCAACGTATGTCCGTCATTGTATTTTTCTATAATGATGTGCAAACAATAATAATTTCATTTAGTTGCTGGCATCTAAATCATACAAATATACATATAATCCATCTTTCAGTGTAGTTTTACATTGGAAATATATCGATTTAAGCGTTTATGCGTATTGATTGCGGCCATCGAGCTATTTGCATCCTTAATATTTTTATTTTGCGTTTGGGTATATGACTTTATTGTCCATAATTTATATTTACTCATAAACAATATTGCGCGCTTTTGTCACTTGTGTGGCGAAGTAACACACATGCTTCCACAGTCATCTACCTATTAAGGCAAAAGACCATTGGTGGTGACGTAGCCTGTGTAGTTCAGGTGCCTCTATCTCTTGTCGTTAACTTGTTTTGAGAACTCGGTGGCCATTTTATCCCAGTGGCCTTGACAAGGTCGATTAGAGAAATGTATAAACTACATTTCTTTGCACATACCCGCAGTATGAAATTCATGAAAGGTGGTATATATAATGGCGCTTACTGTGAATAGGGACAACCATTGAGCCATCTAGGAAGTTCAAGCATAAGGACGTGCAGTTAAATAG
Source organism: Urechis unicinctus (assembly GCA_034190875.2). Taxonomy (NCBI): domain Eukaryota; kingdom Metazoa; phylum Annelida; class Polychaeta; order Xenopneusta; family Urechidae; genus Urechis; species Urechis unicinctus. Next base: position 25,516,125 of record CM067343.1, read on the forward strand.
CCAATTGCTCATTCGGTGTTTACACAACATCATTCGCCTGCTACACTTTAAATCTTCCGTCTTGTGGGGGTGCTACACAACTAGATTCTTACTGGGTGGTGTGCATTACGCATCGGTTATGAAAGATTTCAACATCATCGAAGTGTAATGAGGGATGAAGACGGATCAATTATCTAGAACAGAAAGATATTCTCTAAAGAGCACCAGGCCATGCCAAGTAACAGAGACGACAATATTAATGCCTTGTGATTATGTATGTTTGTGTATTTGTGTTCGGAAAGATTGCAGAAGAGATGTATTGTTGATATTGCAAGATCAGGCGTCTCTTCGTTTAACAATATGTGTGTGGATATCTGCATATATATTGGTGCGACACGGTATAACACGTGACTCTTGTATGGTGCTTCGTCCCACACCGTTGTCTGCACGTTTTAGCATTTTGCCTTGAATGCTTAATTTCCTTTTTGGTAATGGTAAATATTTCATAACATTCATATAGATAATGTTGCCACATATACTCAATTGTAGATTACAACGATTAACATAGGATGTATCCTGCTGCATGGCGTGTTTATGAAAACCTAGTTAAATCAAAAGACAAAGTTACGTTTTCCTCCTCAATATGTGTAATATCGACAACAACAGAGGTAGGTAACCTATGTAAAGCATGTCGGCTTATTTAGCAAATCAATTAAGAAGCTGACCCTCTTCTAATCTATGGCTTTATTAATTTGCCAGAGATGCATGTCGGTTTCCTGTATTGATTTAGCATCATCTACTCTTGGGAACTTCCGTCAATTTGTGAGGTGATTAGATGAATAATCGATAAAGTACAATATCCTTCTGTCAGCACCAATGACACTTCTAACATAAAGGCACATATGAGTAGAGTTGATTACCTGTCATCCTATTTATGTGAGCCATATGTGCTTTCAAGCAAAACACATCTTTTTATGACACATTATTGGATTTCCATGTCCCTGAGAACGGGTTTATTGTTTCCTATGAATTCAACATGAGGCCAACAGTGCAATGTGTGGCTGACGATTTGTAATGCGAATCAATATGGCAGTATATATGAAAGCGAAAGACGAAAGCAAGCCCGTTGGACAATTGAATAATGGATGGATTCGTTTATTTGACTGAATCAAGTCCAACATAATAATCAAAGGTTCAGTTTATCGTTAGGTTCTATGTCGCAAATGACCATTTATGAGTATATCCCTTCTCGACTTACATTGTACAAATGCCATGACTAGTTATCTGTTATATTGGATTGACCTTGAACCATTTATCAGGGTTCTAGATAAATATACACGCAGGTCTGACACAGGTCATGTGATACAAAGGACGCGCTGCACCCAGTGACTCTTTCTGCCTGGTTGTCTTGTTTTACCCCTTCAACGTTTTAGATATTTTTACCCCTTCACGAAAAGGGCGTTTCTACTCATATAAAACAGGATAATAACATTGTACCTTGTTGGTACCTTCGTGCGGTCAGTAGCAATTTCCGATCTCAATGAATTATCCAGACAGACCGCGAGCCCATTGTCTTATTTAATTTCGGTTGAAACGCAAGGTACATTTATTTCAATAGAATTTATGCTAGCCAGACTCCACATCATTCATCAGTTTCCTTTTCATTGCCTGACGAGTATTTTACATGATGCAGAAATAGTGTAAATGATATAAATATTTACATATATATATATATATATATATATATATATATATATATATATATATATATATATATATATATATATATATATATATATATATATTATATATATATATATCTAAATATATATATATATGTGTATATATCTCCTAAATATATATGTATATATCTATATATATATATATATTTATATATATGTATATATATAGATATATATATATATATGCATATATATATACATATATGCATGTATGTGTATATAATTATATTATATATATATATATATATTTATATCTATATATATCTATATATATATGTGGTACACATTCAATATATATATATATATATATATATATATATATGTATATCCATGCATATATATATATATATATATATATATATATGTATATATATATATATATATATATATATATATTGACATATATATTGAATGTGTACCTGTTGTCAACGTATATGTTTATCGGTCTTGTAGATGACCATGTTACCATAGCTTGATATCGAAATGCTGGACAGTACGAAATAATCAATGCCTGTCAGTGATTACAAGTACTTCCATTAAACAGATATGCACATCTTATCAACTGCATTAACAATTTGTTTCTAGCTTTTGTTTCGTTAAATGGTGAAGTGGGGTTTGTCTGTGCACGGTGAAGCTGTATCACTTTCTTCTTCAATGCATTCTCATTGGAGCACCCCTTTCTTTAAACCACTTCACTTGACACGTGAAACGTGTGATGTCTGCATGTTTAATAAAACACAACACAAGTTGTTATACATGTTAAATAAAAGTCTTTGCCTGACAGCATCACTTTCTCAAGTTGGTAATGATCACGGCCACGTGGTTAGTGTGATTTGCTATAAGCGTTGAAGTTGTTGAACATGACCAATGCAAATACAAGCTATGTACACTAATGAATTTAAGCTAATTGAGGTATCGCATCAGAATATGACAGACCTTTCCGAAATACTCAAGGCATCATCGCAGGCAATGAAGCACTCACACCATCATAGGTAATATAACACTCACATCATTGCAGATAATGAGGCACTCACACCATCATAGGTAATATAATACTCACATCATCGCAGGCAATGAAGCACTCACACCATCATAGGTAATATAACACTCACATCATTGCCGATAATGAGGCACTCACACCATAGAAAAGTAATGAAGCACTCACACCTTTGCAGGTAATGAAGCACTCACACCGAAACCTAAACTTCAATCCGAAACATCAACCTCTCCAGTAATAACATCAGGCCATGCTGTAAAGTTTACTCGGAATTATGCAAGCAGTTTATCTGAATAAAAGCCATACCACTGGTCAAGCATGAGAGGAAAAAGAAAATATGGCATGTGAGTAATCGGGAAGCAATACAATTCAAAGCGTCCGCGAGGATAAAATGTGAAATAAAATTATCAATACGCAAGGAGGCGACTAGACGCGTGCCAAGTTTGGTTTGGAAGTAACATTCGTGCAATTTGATATGGATTCTAGCTTGGAATAACAAATCAATTTTGTTAAGAAATAACATCCAGACAAAACATTGTATTTTCACGTTTTATATGCAACGGCCAGATGTGCTTGAACAAGTGCAAGTAGATAGAGCTCTAGAGATGCGAAAACTGCATTCGTTGCGACCAGTTGAGTTGATTAACAAAGCAATATATTTGGGTTAACAACAATTTGTTTTGTCGGGTTGAATAACGAATGTTTGATGGCGCCCTGTGCACTAAGATTTTTGCTGCGGGTAAATATGTTTATTCATACAGTTTTATACTATGGGGACAGACAACGGGACACTGCGCTTTGGACATTACTTTTTTGTTTTGCTCCTTCGGTTTACTTCTAACTCTCTGCTTCTGTCCCCATCTAAATCCCAGTCGTGACCCCATCCTAATCTTTGTTGTTACCTTGTCACGATCTTCTCCATCACTCCGCCCTAATCTCAGTCGTGACCACCCTTTTGTTCCTATTGTGACTGCATCCAAATCCCGTCCGCAACGCATGAGAGGAACAGCAAATATCGTACTCCGAAGCTTTACAATTCTCACCAAGCAGACAAAGTGCGAGGCTGTTAAATACATCTTTTAACGTCGCCCTCCGTAAAACCACCACTTAGATTTAAGCTGAGTTTAAATATATCAACCTAGCCAAATGGAGGTGGTTCAAGCATCGGTGTTTTGTAGATAATTTTAACGCATTACTCCGTAGAAATATGGCAGGTTTCTCTGACCTCACTTTAATCTCCGCCGTATCCCTTGCCTTATCATCAGCCTCTACCTGACGCACGGTACACTTTCATACTGTGCTTATGCGAGCCATCAGCATGTTTTACTATGGCAATGATCCTTACAGACGTAACTGACCGACAGGCGATATGCAATGCAGCTTAGTCAATATCTGAGTAATCTGATGCTACTTTATTAGGATTAAACATGGTGTGATTTCTCCTTCCATTATTGGCTCGGTTAAATCGACAATTTGTTATGTTTTTTAGCTGCCCAAAAGAGTAGCATCAAACCTCCTCCGAGTTCTTTATGTAAGATATTCACCGACAATAACGACATCTATATGGTATGTGCTGTACGTTTATAATAAAGTGGCCTTTGTGGAAATTCCATGCTAAACGACATGGCTGTATAGCACAGACAGAACTATTGAAATCAATATGGAAACCAAAATACAAAATAGATTACCCATGGTAATCAGATTCCATTTCCTCGATGCGTTTCCACAACAGCTATCTAACATTCAAATAAAGTCTCATAGGGGCATAATGGAATGGAAGTCAGCCAGTAAACCGCCAGTCATGTGACATACCGGTAATGTTATCATATTGTAAATATACAATAAAGTGAAATGCTAATCACATGAAGGTAATAAAAGAACTACATTGATTTGTCTTTGTTAGCATTACAGAGCATACCATCACGCATACCACCAAGTCTGCAGACAGATGCAAGCAGTGCACAGCAGTCAACGTTAAAACAACAGCAATCACTCTCTGTCATACATTTCACCAAAAGACAACTTATATGCCATTCGTTTTCATTGAAAATCAGTCAGATATTGGCGGTGTGATTTTGAAAGATAACAAGTTATTCATGCAGAAAATTCATATACACCAGCTTATGCACGGTCATTGTTTCCAACATCAGCAATATCCCATGGAAATACGATAATGAAAGCGAATCAAATTGTTTTTCGGCGAATAATAATTGTACTGGCAAGAGTGTAATCGATTACAATCGACAAAACAATTGTATGTCGACTGATATAGCAGACACGCGATGTGACATATGGTGCTAAATATAACTATTTCAAGAATTGGTGACGAAAACTTCCAGGAATAACTTCCTACGCATAAAGTCCCTGTATCATGTATCCCTTAACACGGACGGTGCGCGATTTGTTGCATGTAGCAAGCTACTAAACCAACTCCTATGACTATATGTGAGGCAGTCAACATCATTGTTGCTCTAGTATTTTCTCCTATTGTTTCGCGGATATAAAAAGGTCAGTAACACTCTTAAGTCATGAGGATATATTTCAATAAACGTAATTGTATTTAACCCAAAAGACTTTTGCAATCGTACATATATGCCGAGAAGAGATTGCATGACAGAATCTCGTTCCCTCGAATCGACGATGGCACAGCATACAGAATAATATACCAAACGAATGAGATGCATCTCAATTGTCCTTAAACTACACCCCAAGGTAAATGTTGATAAACGGCGCATTATTAACTCTGATATATATATATATATATATATATATATATATATATATATATATATATATATATATATATATATATATATATATATATATATATATATATATCTATATATATGTAAATATATACCTATATACATATATATATGTATATATATATATATATATATAAATCTCTATATATATGAATATATATGTGTGTATATAAATATCTATACATGTCTATATATATATACATACATATATTTATATATATCTATAAATATATATCGCTCTATATATATATACATATATATATAAATATATATATATATGAATATAAATATGTATATATATGTGTATATATTTATGTATACATATTTATATATGTATATACACACACACATATATATATATATATATATTTATACATATGTATCCCCTTGCCTACCCATATAGTATGAAACTGTCTAAATTAACATATTTAACCGCTGCCTAAATCTTAGTGCTGGTTTCATGTTGGGCGACGCTAAACAAATCAATGTTAACGGTAAGTTGTGACATATGTTTATCACGTTATCCACCACTTTAGATTATTCCTCAGGCATTTGTTTTAGCATATCTGGCTCTAACATATAAAACGCGAAAATTCGAAGAAGTTTTGTCAGGGTCTTGCCTTTTAACAATTGCAGAATCTACATAATATTGCCCAAATGCTACTTTCAAGCCGAACTTAAAGGCACGCGTCTGGTCGCCTCCTTGCGGCATATCTAATTTTATTCCACATTTCATCTCGGCGGAGATTTTTGAACCGTATTCTTCCGGGTTGCTCACATTTCCTTTTTCTGTCATGCTTGACCAGCGATATGGCTATAATTCAGATAAAATGCTTCAAAATTCCGATTAAACTTTACAGCATGGCCTGATGGTATTACAGGAGAGTTTGGATTTAGCGTAAGTGACACTTCCACTTTCTGGTGTGCAGTTATGCATTTCTTGGACAAGATAACCAAGATAAAATCCCAGGCCTGGACAATACACATAAAAATGAAAAACAATACTGTACAATCGCCCGTCGCTCAAGAAAACGAATATTTTTATTTTCGGTATTACTTTATCACATGCCCTGATTCTGCTGCTAAGGAAGTCTTAATATTCTGTAGCTCATTCTTACGTACAACTCACACTCGTGTTACAACGCTCGCTAGGAATACCATGAACCGACGATTACAGGAGGCTGTAAGTACTGTAAGGATTTAAGTACCTCAATGCTTGATCCGTCGTTGAAGACTTTTCGATGGTTGTAAGTGTAAAGGCTGTTTCTAGTTTCTATGGGGATCAATATCTTCATCAGTGACACTGCAGAGTGAGGCAAACCCCACCTGCCATTCACATTTGCATATGTCTATTTGACTCTACAATCGTTATATACTCTTGCGCACAAGATCTGGATAAAAGGACGATGTGCGTGGCATTATTCCACATAGAGAGACTAATATCGCTGCAATCGCTAAGCTTTTAATTGATCTGTTATCTATGTAGGGCTTATATCTTAAAGAATGCATGTGTTTGTGCTTGATCACATGCGTGTGAGCACAAAAAAACCACAGCGGGCCGTATCCATAAAGAATCTTAACTTGAGTCGTCTTAACTTGAGTCGGCGTGCTAAGCTGAGTCCGCGAACTCAGGCGTATCCACAAAGCAAATTGTTAGCGTACTCAGCTGAGACCGCCAGCTCAAGGCTGGCAAACAGCCAAAAACGATTAGTGGCTATAGTTATACCTTTGCGATCATAGTTTGTCTCTGTGTTCATTAGACAGAAAATGGAATAAAGTGGCAAAGAATGGTCGATTTAGACGGAGGAATGGAAGTGGTCTAGTCTGACTATTTTATATAATAAAGTCTAGACCTAGTAGTAGGGTCTAGTAGTCTACTGTCGTTATCAACTTATCGTTTATCAAAACAAAGTAAAAAGGAATAGTCTTTAAACTGTTAAACCGGTTGTTTATGAATATGTCACTCACCTTTATTCAATCCGACTGTACAATATTTTATGGTATCAAGTATAATATACGGTGATATCAGGTATAATATACGAATTTCAATATATTCTCAGCAATCTACGGCACTGTAAATGTAATGATTGTTATCCATGAACATGACCACAACGCCAGCGGCACGATGAACCATTGTTTCTTATGGAGACGATTTGCAAACTGGCTAGCTCTTATAATCGGCAATATAATCACGGCTAATCAACACGATTGGGAAATAATTCCATCGACCATGCTTGCACTAATAACATTATAATTCCGCGATGAATACAAACAATCCTTGTTGAGTTTTGTTGTTTGACAGTCCGTTGGAATTCGCGCGTTACTGGGTCACTGCGCGTCATTAGTCTATGACGGAGTTTTTTTTATCGCAAAATAACCCTTGTCGTTGGTGTGCTTTGGGGGCACTTTCAACATCTGCTATGTTATCGTGAAGTGGATTCACAGACTTGTAGGCTTGGTGCCTGCTTTCCTAATATTCAATATTACTAAATGTGAATCTTGGCGCCGTTGTTCTTATTGTGAAGTTAAAGAAAATTTACTGTAACATGACAAATCGTGAATAATTGCGTTATTGATATAGAAACTCCCACCCACTATGATCATTCCACAAACCATTCGTAACTCAAATCTACTGTAAGCAAACTCGCTCTTTGGTAGACCCACAAAACACTGTCCGAAGCGTTTGCGAAGAATTCCCCGCTTCGTTTTAACGAAAACAGCTCGCGGCGTGAATAATTTAAATATCCCGATAAAAATTGGTGTGTCATTAATAACGAACGGCTGATTATGTTTTGGTTCATTTTAGGAACATACATGTTCTTATTCATATCTGTAAAAGCATTTTCCTTGAAATATTAACGTTGGACCGCCATTGTTAAGTTTGAGCTAGCGAACTTAAGTCATCTACCTAGCTGACTCAGAGTTGAGCACGCTAGGAGACTTAAGATTCTTTATGGATACGGTTAAGACGGCCAGCTCAGCTTGCCGTCTCAAAAACCTGAGTTTGCGGACTTAAGTTTCTTTATGGATACGGCCCCAGGAAACGCAATTTCCCACATCATCCGTGCTTTGTATCCAGGCCCAACCTTCATTGGCATCACAATACAACATCCACAAGAGAGGCGACTCTTACGACTGAATGTGAGATCATTAATGATAACATAGACATGCATGACAATTAAGCCAGCCTTATAATTCGGCCATATCATCATGACATTTCTGTAAGTATTCTTTCGCAGCTGTCAACTTAAATGGTATACCTGTGTCTTCATCTCTGGGCACTGTAAAACATATCTGTTAATTTGTTTGAACAAAATATCACACGAACAAAGCTTTGTTGATCAATATCTTGTTCACTTTATTTTTACAGATGCTATTCGTTTTGCCATAACAAAAGAACAATAATAGTCACTGTAAATCAGCATAGCAAAACTGGTGACTTATTCCTAGGCTGCCCTCTCCTTATACATTTTGTGCCTACCTCTGTTCATCAGTACGTTACATTGAATCCGCTATATGTCTTATGCGTAGAAAGTCTACATGTAATATCACAAAATAAATTTGCAGCAAGAACTAATTTTCAAAAACATGACAATCATGTACTGAATATGCAGGTTTGTGAATATTCATATGTGAGAAATTATTATAATTGTTCACCCGATCCAGATCATTTCATTGACCTTATTGATAACGTGACTGAGTGGCGCTAGCAGCAGACCAACGGGGTCACTATAATACATTGCATGTAAGTCAGTACTGACTTAATTGTAAGGAATTTGCAATCAAGGAATCAATCAGTTCGTCCTAATTACTGCCATTCATCCTAAATACCAGTATTATGTATTATTTGTGGCATGTCAGGTGGATGTGAAGGTTTCGAGCGAAGAGTTTATAGCTACGCTGATCTGCGTGACGATTATGAAATTGCTCGAAAGACACCCCGACATCAGGCGACGATACCATGAAATCAACAAAAGCACATGGGACTGTTGATTCAACATATTAAGGCTCGGCGGCTGTTAAAGATATGGAGTCATCTGATTAGTCGAGACGACTTCAGGTCCAAAGTAAACAGAGCATTCCACGTGGTTTTGATAGACGCTATGACAAGACGTTATGATAATAACGCTTTAGCTAACAGGTGGCGTCTTCACATATTTCCTCGGGCAGAAGCCTCGAGTTAGCTCTCTTAGCGAAGTCTTTTGGTTGTATTTAATATCATTTCTTAATCCCAAATCAACTTAATGAAGCTATGCTCGTGATCTTCACATGACCCGCCAAATGTAAGAGTCTACCCCTCGCTTGTTCCTTTGCTCTAGAAGCTTGTAGACTGTCTAATATCACCATCTAGAGCACGAAGACTAACGGACGTGTATATTAACGGCGCGGACGAACACTTACGGACGAGAATATTAACGGCGCGGACGCAGACGAATTGTTTTCGATAGGTTTAACCTGGCAATTTATCAAGTTTACATTTATTCTATATTGTAGTTGTTATTTTCGCTATTTTTAAGCCTGTGAGAAAATTCCATGAATATAGTAGCTATATACAATTTATATGGGGATTATCTGCATATAAAATATTCGGCCGAAATTAATAATGACGTCATGTAATACGACTTATCGACTCCTCAAACAACCTCTGTCACTGTCCAAAGTAATGTCGTTTACTATAAACATTATTACCTGCAGATTTAACGACCAAAACAAACAAAGCATCCACACTGACCACATTTGCCATGAAGTAAACATCAACTTTCAACGCCTCATTAGACATTCACACAATATTGCTATTGTTCCATAATGCAATCGCTCTTTTTGCCTCTCAGCTCGTACATTTAACAGATCTTGTGACAGCTTCACTTACACATGTAATTGCGTTGTTGATGGTGATTGTAATGCGACGACTGGTGCACGAGATGATGTATGTAGACAGGGTTCACCCCAACCATTTAGTAACGTGAGCATCTTCTACTGGGGATGAGCGGGGTGGTCGATTTCAATCTTCGTCATTGATATGGTCTCGTAATAACCCTCGCCTATATTCACATGATTTGTGACTGTTATGTTTATTTTGAGGAATTATGTATCAACAAACCGGTGTATCATCACGGAGTTCACGATTAACTCTGTCGATGGTAGATTCCCATCCCTCTCCGACTATGATCTCGTGCATTTGTTAATCAGAAGATATGTAATGCTAATCCTATTCCTCTCACACATGATGTCAGAAACATAAAGAAGGAATAACTGACCAACAGCAAGGTAAACATTGTGTATCATATCACTTAAAATGCAGATTTCTGTTTCGCCATTGAAGAGACACCATGTAGACCCCCTTTGACCTCACTCACTAAAGTCATAAATATTTAACAGCAGTATCCGACAAATACTGGGTAGAATCCCCCACACCACCATCTGCATACTGTTAAGCAGACGAAACAACTAATTTGGCCATTGCAAGATTTCAATTTGATTTAACAATTAACTGCAGGTTGCGCTCCATAAAGAATATACTTTTATTAGTAGTTGTAGTTTGGGCGACCAATATATTTAGCACAGCGACCATACCGTTTTGAGTGGAGCTATCATTGATCACCACGAACAGCGCCTTTATCCCATCACCACCAAAAATAGCGTAGTGAATTTGAAACTTATGTTGGAGGTAAAGTCGTTTTGACAAGCCAAAAGGCTGCATCAGTCGATCATTGGTGTGAACAGGATGCGAAAATCAAATTACCAAGCGTCACCTTATCATATCATCCCACAAAGTACTCCGAAAATGGCGATAATGTTTATTTTGGGTGAAGTATATTCTATGACAAACCTATCACACTACAAACACAAGCTCATGTCAGCTGCAAAACCGGGCGCAATTCAGTTGGCTCAGGGTTGTGTAAAAATGCGCAGTAGCGACTGATACCATTCACACCGAGTCAGTCATCGCACAAATGGCCGACTCACTTCCTAAATGGCTTGAAAGATTCTTACGATAACATTAAGATTATACTGTAAGTGCAATGTGGAGTCAGAGTACAATGCATACGGGATTCATGTTATCAGCATTGTGTTATTTTGCCGGCTTTAGTCACGTGTAGTGTGACTATATATTTCTTCTCTCGTTTGATGGAGCGAAACAAGAAAGTTAAGGAATATTGTGAGTGCTCTGTTTGCCTCATTTGACGAAGGCCATGGCGAGCGTCAACACCTCTTGCTGCTTACTTTTGATAATCGCTCTACTGTTAGAAGGATTCTTGTCGCAAGGTAAGTTATTTGAATGAAGTGATATATACATATGTCGATCTCATATCTAGTTGAAGTTGGCTGTGTCCTATTTGAAACACCCCTGTGGGCTCAGAATAGAGCGCGGCAGTCACCACCAGTTGTTTGAGGTAAATACAGTGAGAGAGGCAGCTGTGGGGAGAGCTAGAAAACCTAGCATAAATAATGATTGGATTATTACATTCCGCTATAGACTTGTTGGTCAACAGCTTTTAATATCATTAAATATATGCTAATTCAGTTAGTAACTCAAAAGCTTGATACGATGTCAGTATGATGTGTAATAGCAAGTGGGTTAACATCGAACAGATCACTGCTTTAGGCAAGTATCCAGCCATTGCTTAAGCCCGAACATAAACAAATATCATCCCGTATCAGTTATTGTTTGAATAAGTCGAATACCTAATGAATCTGACCAAACACACATTATCATCCCTTCCCTATTACATCCATTCCCCATTTCTCTGCCCCACACCATATTTCACGCTCCCGCCCCTTCCAATAGTAGCAAATAGTCTGTTCATTTTCAGTGTATTTTATACGTTAAAAAAACGCGAAGCAGGTAATTGTCTATAGTCAGATGTCATTGTTGCTTTCCAGTGTGTATATTTGGTCGACACGATCAAAACTGTACATACACCTGTAATTGCGCTGCTGATGGAGATTGTGATGCGGTGACTGGTGCATGTGATGGTGTATGTAGACAAGGTGCACCCCGACCTCCTGGTAACGAGAGCATCTTTGACTGGAGAGGACCGGGATGCAGGATAGGTAGCGATAACTACACACTTGTAGAAAAGAATATGCTACGAATAACGAACATTTTACATTTACTCACTTGATAATCGATAAATATATATGATGAAACAGGTAATGTGGCTTTAAACAAACCCGTAAATCAGAGCGGAGTTGCTGGTTGGCCGGCTAGTAACTCCGTGGATGGTAGACTACCATATGGATTGGCAGAAACTCGGGACCTCGAGTACTGCATTGATACTAACCCACACGCTACTGATTTTGCTTGGTGGTACGTGGACCTCCGCGGGAACTTTTATATCAACAATATCAGTATATTCAACCGGAAACACCTGCCGAGTAAGTGCAATTGCTATGTTAATACAATTCAGTTTTTCATTTGAGCGATGAGTGTGTTATCCAGTTCATTACTGATGCATTCCAGGCTCCAGAAGAACCAGTCACTTCGACATTCGTGTTGGAAATAGCAGTAACATTACCAGCAATACACTATGCCGGTCTTATGAGGGTCCTGTACCTCCTGAAAAGAGTGTTACTCTATCTTGCAATTCAAACCTGATAGGCCGCTATGTAAGCTTACAGAGAACAGGAGGAAAAGAGCCAAACATTATTAACATATGTGAGGTGGTGGTCATGGGTCATGAGTACGTCACAGCAAGTAAGAGTAATTAACGATAATTTATAAATGCTAAACTTGAAACGGTACGCATATAAATCTGCTCTCTCATTATCATCGGCATATTTCCAACATCAGTCCTTTCTCCTACGGGTTAACTAAGAAAGTTTTGTTGTTGTAAAGCCTACAAAAATTGTCTTGTGTTTACTGGATCAGATGGAGTATGTAATTCTGTTACCTCATTGAGATGCAATACTGATTGGAGATCAATCTAAACGCAGTTTGTAATGTGGAAATCAGCTGTCAAAGGGAATAATGCAAACAAATATTGCAAACAATACCTTCCAAGCAGGTCACTATAAACATATATATCCCTACAGCGTAAACTATTTAGGAGAACAAATCAATTTCAGATTCGACAAATTGCCTCTCCGACAGTGACAACGTAGTGGGTTGTTTACATTGCTCTGGATTTGAACCACCGCTTTGCACAACACGTAAGAAACACCCTACTTTTCATCTATTATTTGCCAGCATTTGTTATCCTAAACGGACTACTTAGAGATCGCTATATTGATGGCTTTCATAGCCTGTATTCATTGCAGCATGCAGCCTTGGACAATATGGGATCAACTGCAATGCTTCATGTGCTACTCATCAATGTCTGAATGGATTAGATACGTGCAATAGGTTGACGGGCGAATGTCCTGAAGGATGTAAAATGTGGTATATTGGCAACCAATGTATCATCGAAATAAGTAAGAATCGTGTTACTGCATATTAAACTAGTGCCCTGTCACGAATTACACGGCCCTGAGAACAAAGGCCATCACTTTGTGCATTAAACGCATTAGCACGAATGACCATTGTGTACAGAGGTTGTTGACCTTGGCGAAGGGGCGAACTTAACCGTTATCAATATCAGCACAAATGAAGTCAAGCTCCGATGGCGATCTGCTTGGGATATCTCACCTGCTCTGGCTCACAACTACGGCTACCAGGTGCAATATAAAAGGCAACATGCAACAGAGTTCATCCCTGGTACCAACATAACCCATGATGCTGATAAACAGAGCATTCAGCAACAGTCTGCAGTCTAGAATTTGACAGGTTATATGTCATTAGAGTTAGCACTTACAGGCTGTGGCAAGGCCTATCTGAAGTGTCAACAATGCCGTCCAAAGAGACGACTGTGAAAACATTGTGTAAAGGTACCTCTTCAACGTTAGTTTATGTTTGAAATCAACCAGCCATCGAGAAAGTTCTGTTGTAACATTGAGTTTAACTGATTTCAGCACCAGAACCGGCAACAATTGTGAACGTGACGTCCCTAACAAACACACCGCCATTCTCTATACATGTTCAATGGCAGGTTAGTCAGATATATGTATAGTCACAAAACACACCAACTACATTTATTTGAATTTCTTTCTCAGTCAGCTCTCTGTGTTTCACAGCTGACGTCATCAGGTTGTGACAGCATCTCCTACATACAGGTGCAGTACCGCCTAACGGGTACTACTAAGTGGATGACACATAACGTATCTGATCTTGCAGGAACCACTAGCGCCAATGTGACTGATATTGTTGAGCCAGGTAGACTCGATGTCCGTATTAGAGTTGTGAATAATGCTCACCTGGACTCTGAATCAACGACTCACAGCGTGACACTTGGAGGTACACTCTCAACGTTAATAGTGATACTGGAAAAAAACCTGCTGTTGCTTTGTGAAGACTGCACCTACTCTATATAAATATATATTCGATACCCCATACACTGTGGTCATAGTATATCTTGCCTTTTATTTAATACTGACCATTATTATGATCATCCAAGAACAAGCACGACGCCATGTGTCGGAAGCTCAACAACAACTACTGTGTCGCCATTAGGTTTCGACAATTCATATTCATTGATTAAATGATTGCGTTGGTCTATGTTGGATTCTTCAACACCTGCAAGCAGAGTAATGTAAACCTCGCCTCTGTGTCCAGCTGGAAATCCAACAAGCAGTGAATCAAATATAGGTCTCATAGTGGGACCGGTCGCAGGAGGTCTGCTGCTTGTTGTTATCGTCGTTGTCTTCGTCGTCGTATTTGTCAGGTCAGATGGGAATGTGTTGTTAATTGTTTTGTCTTTATGACCGTGGATTATATTAACAATGATCCGTTTATATTCATAAATCTCAACTGTGTTTAAAGGCAAAATTTGACACAGCAATTGTCAACACATGAATATGACAGCTTACAAATGAAAACTAGAAGTGAGTATTTCTTGAAATACATGTAAATATGAATAATGTTACAACATTTTCACTTTTGATTACTCGTTTACATACTTAGAGGAGTCGATAATGATCTTTCATTTTCGTCCGGTACATGCAGATCAAAGTACATCGGCGCAACAAGATCACACTGGGGGAGATGCAGTGGAGCATCCAGAAAATACTATTTATGAGACCATAGTGGTCGAATCTGATGCAACACACCAAGGTGAAAATGCAACTATTTCCGTCACTTAACCAGGGACAACTGCTGTCATCTTGGTGTCCTAACTAAATACGTATATAATCCAACTGTCAGGAGACATGAAAAGCGAGTCACATGATGGAAAGATCGAAATTTGCGATGGGTTCACCAGACCGCTCAATGCGAGTAATATGCATAATAGCCTGTCATTTCAGAAAACATTGAAAATGAATATTTCAAATGTGATTGAAACAATGTCGATGAAATGTACTACAATAACCATGGCTTTATAATGTATGCTCATTCACGTCATATAACAAAATCTTCAACAAGAGTAATATGTTCAATGGCGTTAACAATGAAACCTGTCAATGTCCATATCAACAGGCTCGTGACCAGGCTAAATCAATATTTCTCAGCCCATTTAAAGTAATCATGCAGTGAGCCTGATCGTACAATAAACTAACCATTACCAGAATGATTTTAAATCCTACACAGCGTACAAAAAGCTGCTCATACAATACAACTATTAGTGACTAAAATGTTAAATATTTCGCAATATGCACAATTTAATTGGCTGTCTTAGCCAGCGATCTATTCATACAGGCCTGCACAGGTCACTGTTGTCAGAACGCCACCTTGTGGGAAGCTCGCAGTACACAATAGTCTCTTCCGACAATATCTTTGTGAAAGATTGATAGAACAATTACATTTGAAGTAAACTAGTGAATGACATGTTTTAAATATCGACATCCATGCGTTGTTTACCTGCAATGGATGAATGAAAATCATGCTGAAATCGATAATATACTTAACGTAACTGAGTGGATGTGGCAGGTTGGGCGGGAGGCAAACTTGTTTATAGGTATTGAGTAGGTTGTGGAGCTCGGAACTGTGTTGTCCATAGAGAACAATGATGAACATTCCTTTAAGGTGAAGTAGATCGTTATCATATATTTGCTCTATGCTGTCATTGTTAATGATGTCACAGTGATCATCCGAGTAATTTGAAATAAACATTTTTCACATCTACGGATCGCACCCACAGCCTGTGGATGGCAAGACGACGCACATAACAGCTACGTCCTCATACACGAAACAATGACAGAGTATCCTCATTAAGCTTAATTACAAAATTAATTTTACTTATGTACTCACTAACCGATTTACACTTAAACAGTGCATAATTTGACCCAAGAAAGATGATGCAAGGTGCAGTTTAGTATAAGTTGTCTCTACAATAGCCCTACAGCTGTTGATGAAGATGGATGTTAATGCTGTATGAATATTTATAACCGCTATGTCAGAAAGTCAACTATAAGACGCTGGATACATATACCTAGTAGGCATGAAACATACGTTTGAATCTAGATGAATGACGAGTCATTTAAATCAAGTCGCGGTGTCTGTATATCAGCGGAAACAGGGAGCAACATAAACCACTTAAAAATTCATTGAATGTCACGACACCAAGAAGTCCGGCGATACTTATGATACCAGGATAAGAAAGCCAACGCCCATTTTAATGCTTCTTTAATGTTATATTGACTTCAATGGTGGACGCATTTCAATTGATTGAGGGTGGTTAAAAAAAGCAAGATCGACTGTTACCATTAATCTTTGTCGGTCAACAATGTACCACACTGTTTTTGACTTCTCAAGCGATTTTAGAGCGATATGGAGCCACAAGGCAGATTGCATGGGATCGTCAACATTTGCTACTTTTGTAGGCACCATAGTGTAGGTAAAACCCTATTCTTACCATACCTAATTTTAAACTTGTTGTTCGTCGTACATTTGTTCACCCCAGAAGACATATGCCACTAAAACCCAAGAACTATGGTGTTGACAACGTACAAATGTCAAACTGCTGTAAGTATCCGGATTTTTCCAACACAAATTCAACATGAGTTGTTACAGCCAGCCGAACCGGAACCAAAAAGCTACTGATTACACAAGGACTCTCAATATTCTCGTAAAGTATCCGACAGGTCTTTTGACAAACCTGTCGGGGTTGTCGGACCAGCAAGGAAGCCTGACATCGTAGCAAAACCCAATATGGCGCTGGTGTCATGTGGAGCCCCTGGAAACAGCCCGCTACCAATGGTAACCCAACGCGATCCAAGGCCACCATGGAGCCGTGTCAGAAGCCACATGACAAGTAACGTCCTTACAGCATGATCTGTCGAGTCCATACGCCAACACTGAACCAGTGTCGAATGCACCCATCTTCTTATCTCGATTAAAGTTGCAAATCCGTCAGCTATCACAGCCACTACCGAGAGCGAATGCCGTATTTATCGAAGACGGGAAGAGGTACATCACGGTTATGTTTTATGTTATCTATTGTCATATTTATGGATATCCCAAGAAGACTAACCACTACATTGCCACACAAGGTCAGTCGATATTTGTAATGCATGGCTTCGCTATGAAGGCATTGATGACTTTCATGAATAAAATATCTCTTTGGAATAAATCACAATATAAGTGACTCTTGACGACAAAATATTTATATGGTTTAAGGTCCAATTAAGAAAACAGTGTTAGCATTCTGGTTCATGATATGGCAACAGCGAGCCAATCGTTTTGTCATGCTGACCAGGCTGAATGAGGGAGGCAAGGTAATGATCGCATACATGTAGCCAGATGATATTGTGAATACATTTGATATGGTTTATAAGGTGGGCGTATGGCAGTCCGTCATGTTCAAATGCCTTGCTAAACCATTTAACCTTTCCCATAATAGTTTCCAATACCACGTTTACTGCACATATCCATTCTACTTTATTTAGAAAACTATGCTATACATTTTACAACCACGAGATGTAACCGAAATGTCATGCATGCAGCTATGTGATGTCATGCATGCAGCTATAAACGATAAGCTTGCCACAACTGGCGAGGTCAGAAACAAAAGAATAGTTGATTATCAAGCCAACAGCCAACGATGAATTAAAGGTAAACATACAAGCTGAGGTGTAAATGTTTTGTCGATACCGGAGAGTGGCTGAAATAAATTGTTAATCGCGAAAGGTTTATGGGTAATTACTGTTGGTTATATTTGTACATTTCGGGAAGTCACAAGCAGTATGTGGAGCAATGTATGACCGCCATCGTATTTTGCTTTAATGTTGTGCAAACAATAATACTTTCAATTAGTTGCTGGCATCTAAAACATACAAATATGTAAATAATCCATCATTCAGAGTAGTTTCACATTGGAAATAGATCGATTAAAACGTTTATGCGTATTGATTGCGCCATCGTACTATTTGCAACCTTAATATTTTTGTTTTGCGTTAGGGTATATGATTTGTTTGTCCATAATTCATATTTACTCATAAACAAAATTGCGTGATTTTGTCACTTGCGCGGCGAACTCACCTACATGTTGACCATAGCCATCTATCTATAAAGGGAAAATACCGAAATGACGTAGTCTGCGTGGTTTAGGTGTATCTCTTGTCAATGGCCGTGACAAGGTCGATTATAAAAATGTATGAACTACATTTCTTTGCACATACCCGAAGTATGAAATTCATGAAAGGTGGTATAAATAATGGAGCTTACTGTGGATAGGGACAACCATTGAGCTATCTAGGAACTTCAAGCATAAGGATTTCCAGTTAAATAGCCAAATGCTCATTCAGTATTTACACAACACAAAACTGCTGCTACATTTTCAACAAACGGCTTTGTGGTGCTACACAACTAGTTTTCGTCTGGGTGGCGTGCATGACGCATCGGTTATGAAAGATTTCCACAATATTGAAGTGTAATGATGTACAAAGTCGGATCAATTATCCAGAAAGGAGGGTATTCTCTAAAGAGCACCATGCCCTGCCAACCAAAAGCCTTGTGATTGCCATAAGGAAAATATGTATATTAATGCATTTATGTTCGGAAAGATCATAGAAGACATGTATTGTTTATATTGCATGATCAGGTATCTCTAAGTTTTACAATATGTATGTGGATATCTGTATATTAATTGGTTCGACACGGTATAACACGTGACTCTTGTATGGTGATTCGTCCCACTTACAGGTGACTTACAGAATGCACTTAAAGAAATAAAAATATTGAAATAACCTTGTTGCCTCGAGAAGCTCAGTCACAGTATCAACCGGCTTGGTGATTAGTTCTGCTCAATTCAATTTTAATATCTATAAGAATATTGGTTACAATAACACATATAACATATATGGAATTGTAATGACTGTGAATAGTTGTGCATACATTCGTGTTCAAAACGTTCTGATGAGCAGTGGATGCAAGATAAAACTATAGTTTTACCTGGATAGCTTATTGCATTCGAAAATGGTGATATTCACATGAACATTTAATGGATTATACATTGTGAAGATATGCATATATATATATATCCATTAGAATTGCAAGATAAAATAAAATTAGTTACGCACGCGAAGCTTACTTAATAAATTATTATATACGCCAACATATTCTATTCAGAAATAAAGCTTACGAAAACCTTTGTAGTCACGCTTTTTATCGGAAGTTGTAATATTGCTTCATGCCTCATTCGTGCTCCATACGCAGGAACAATGATCCAATCAATGGCTGTTAAATGTATTATATAGCGTTTATAAGCATGGAAACTTCCGTCAATTTGAGAGGTGATTAGATAAAGAATCAATAAGGTACAAAATCCTTCTGTCAGCAACAATAGAACAGATAAAGGCACATATGGGTAGGGTTGATTACCTGTCATCCTATTCATGAGAGCCACATGTGAGGTTGATTAACTGTCATCCTTTGTATATGCGCCACCTGTGCTTACAAGCAAAACCCAGCTTTCTTTGACACAATATTGGATTTTTATGTCACTGAGAATGGGTTTATTGTTTCGAATGAGTCCAACAGTGCAATGTGACAAATGTGACTAACGTTTTGTAATGCGAATCAACATGGCAGCATATATGAGGAAAGAAAAGGTCGTTTGACAGCTAGACAATGGATGGATTCGATTATTTTACTGAATCACGTCCAACATTATAATCAGAGGTTCAGTTTATCGTTAGGTTCTAGGTCGCAAATGACCATTTATTAGTATATCCCTTCTCGACATACATTGTACCAAAGCGGTGACTAATTATCTGTTCTATTGGATTGACCTTGAAACATTTATCAGGGTCTTAGATAACTATACACGCAGGTCTGACACAGACCTGGTGTTACAAAGGGCTTGCTGCACTGAGTGACCCTATCAGCCTGGCTGTCTTGTTTCACCCCTTCAATGTTTTAAATATTTCCACTTCTTCACGAAAAGGGCGTTCAACTCATATAAATCAGGATAATAACATTGTACCTTGTAGGTACATTTGTACGGTCAGCAGTAATTTCCCTTCGCAGTGAATTACCAAGACAGGTCGCGTGTATATTGTCTTATAATATTTCGGTTGAAACGCAAGGTACATTAATTTTAATAGAGAATGAGCTAGCCCGACTCCACTTCATTATGATAGTTAACTTACCACCGCCTGACGATTATTCAACACTTACATGATGTATAAGCAGTTATCAAGCCCAAAGCTGGACAAGCATATATATATATATATATATATATATATATATATATATATGTGTGTGTGTGTGTGTGTGTGTGTTAGCGTGCGTGCGTGTGTGTGTGTGTTTGTGCGTGTGTGTGTTGCTGTTGCCATGGTCTTCTGCTTACTAATCTATCGCTCAATTATACTACGTTTAATCCCGCATCTCTTTCATAGACATCAAAGGACACATTTTGGCTGCCATGGTTACTAACTTTTGGCAAGTTCTTTGCTATCTGCGTGCTGCTCAAGAAGTTCAAAGAATCATTAGTTGCAACGCGATGTAAGGGAGTAACCACGCCCAAAGCTGGACAGGTGTAACGCTAACGACAGTTTGTGATTGTGTCTTTTTGTATAAGGCTAATTGTGAAATGAATGAACATTGGTAATGATGATGCCGCGGGTGTTGATGAAGAGGAAATTCATAACACGAGGCAATAAAGTGTCGTGTGTTTGTTATAACTTGCGACCCATTGTTACGGAGTGTAAACGTTACGGAAAATATAGCAGCCGATGGTGATGTTTTTCTCGGTCCCTCCCACGCATCATCTTGTATATAGTCTATACACGCGTAATAGCTCTAGTGATGCATTGTCAGACATAACTCATATCGTAATATTCCCAGTGGTGCCTCAGCTGCTGACTAATGAAAACATACAACGCTGGTGTTGTCACGCTATCCAATACATTCACACATCATTAACCAACTGCTGGTAAATAAACATTCAATATTGCGCAAACATGATAGACAATACCATAGTAGTTGTCCTCCTGTAAAGCTTTCATTCTATTCTCCTTATCAGAAGGTATATTATACAATTAATACAATGCAGGACCGTTAGAACTAAATGCTATATACAGACATAAGTGGTGAATTATTGTCTTTTCTATCACTCAAGTAGGTTAGGTAACTACAAATGAGTGCCAACGGGTAGTACGTAATGTCAGCACACGGGGAAACGTCATTCGTCACACAGACAATTCATTCCCCCGTATATAACTGCCAAAAGTGAGGATATGCTGGTTATAATCAGAACCTTTGTTGGCACTGACAGTTAGGCGTATGCAGTAGTTCAATATATATTCGCTTGACAACATTGTGCTATGGCACATTTTTGTAGGGGATTGACTTATCAATTGCATTAACAATTTGTTTATAAGGTTTTGTTTCGTTAAATGGTAGGTTTCACAGTGAAGTGGGGTTTTCTGTGCACGTTGAAGCTGTATCAATTCCTTCTTCAATGCATTCCCATTTGAGAACTTGTTTCTTTAACCCTATCTCACTTGACACATGAAACGTATGATGTCTGCACTTTTAGCAAAGCACAATACAAGTTGTTATACATGGTAATTATAAGAGGTGACTTACGGCTAATTAAGGGAGTGAGTTAAGTCGACATATGGTGGCTAATTGAGGTATCGACATCGCATCAGAATATGGCAGACCTTTTGAATTCCAGGTTGCTTGCAGCGTGTGGAAAACTAAAGCTGAGCCACTGCTGACACTGTTTTCCCGCACCATCGCAGATAACGCAACAATCACACCATCGCAGGTAATAAATCACTCATACCATCATATGTAATGCAACACACGCCGTCGCCGGTAATGAGGCACTCACACCATCGGAGTCAATGAAGCACTCACATCGTTGCCAGAAATCAAGCACTCACACCATCGCAGGTAATGAATGACTCATACCATAATATGTAATGCAACACACACATTCGCCGGTAATGAGGCACTCACACCATCGGAGGCAATGACGCACTCACATCGTTGCAAGTAACGAAGCACTAACACCATCGCAGGTAATGAAGCACTTACACCATCGCAATTAATGAAGAACTTACACCATCGCAGGTAATGATGAAAACCTGAACTTGACTCTGGTTTTCAATACGAAACGTCAACACAAGACTGAATATTATAAAGCCATTTTCCCATGCGGCACTCAAGCAACGGATCGCTGTTTGTAGATTGATATTTCTTCATAAGACACTACGTGCCTTATTTAGTATCAAGTTGCATTCCGCTGACACTTTGGAGCAGCATACACGCATCAAAGAATAGTATATGTGGTACATGAAAAGATGGTATGTTGCAGTTACTCGGATATTTGTGCTGATTATTTAAAAGCTTTCCGGTAAATAACCATATTGCTAAACAAACGTTCCCATTTATAATTTGCAAATAAACCTGCAAGTCAATTGGGTAATTTTGGAATTAAATGTGCGTTACCATTTCGCTTTATTGTCCGTAAATGCAGTTTACTATCCTGTACATCACCATAAAAGCATATATCATCATTATTATTACGCCTGTGTATAGAAAATGAACTATTGTAGCCATGTCGGCGTTTCGCCATACCATTTCATTAAGCCGCACCCTTTGATGTGACTCTAAATGCAATCTGGGTGGATATATATGGCCACATATTGATGCGTCCATTAGCCACTTTATGCCACATTCATCGCCCTTTCTTGATATTGACTTACCATCCGCAGAGAACACAGGCTCTCAAACGATTCAAGAGAAATGCCATGTAAGCAGGGTGCATGTACATTGGCTGATTAGACAGGGACTGTTGTGAATGGTCTGTCATAAATTAGGTTAAATGTGGCCTTCGTGTGTTTGCCGCGAGATATAAAAAAATAGCGTTTGACCATTATGATCACTTAATATGACGCAAAGACCAAAACTTAACAATCGACATTTGTATTACAGCTACGGCAGGTTGAGATATACCCTCGGTGAAATTGAGTTATGTATATACAAACAGCTCAGAGATGTGTCTTGTGACACGGTAAAGAAACTTAATAACAAGATGTCTGGCCATGTAGTCATTTGTTTTGAGCTTCCATCACCTATGTTTGAAGACAATCACGCTTCCCCCACCAACGCACACCCACATAAACCAGTCATACGGTGGAATTTGAGAAATGCTCAGTTGTTGTCAAGGTAATTGTGATGCGATTGCTTGATGCTTTATTTGTGGTATCAATATCATCCCTCGTACAAACAAGCATTACTCTGCCACCGTGTGAGAGCACCTGCTGCGGCCTGCTGCTTCTTTCTAAAAACCGTTAGAGATACAGGTTGGGCCCTTTTGTTATAGTTGCATGCTGCAAATCCGTGATACATCGACAATCACCTTAAATAGTAATGTAGCTTTGTTGATAATACTATAGCGGGTGATAAATTCAACCACGCGATATGTGCGGTAATGATTTCACGAGTTGCGTGCATTATATTTCACACTGACACGTTTTGAGTTCGGACTGAAACATAGTTGACAACTGGTATATAGCATGCTACAGTTTTATGGACCATACTATAATTTGTTGCCTCACCTTGTTTGGTGAAATGAATGCAAGCAAATTATAATCAAGTTTTACAGCTCTGAAGGCGTCTAACGCAAGTCCCATTAACAACATAATCATTTTGTACAAAGATTGCTATTTTCAAGTTGAGGTTTATTTCATATTTGTATGTGGTGAATAAACTGTCCAATGTACATTACACTGCCTTTTAAGTTAACAGCTGGGAAAGAATATTTACAGAAATGTCGTGAAGGTAAAGCCAAACTATCAGATTAGACTAAATTACCATGCATGGCTGTGTAATTATTGATGATCTCACATTCAGTCGTAAGAGTCCCCTCTCTTGTGGATGGTGTATTGTGATGGCAATGAAGATCAGGTCTGGATACAAAGTACGGACGATGTGGAAAATTGTGTTTCCTGGCCAGTTCAGTCCTTTGAATGAGGTCGTTATCTGTTCACAGGAACCTGCTACTTCACAATTGCCACAGTAATAAGGTGTGAATATCAGTACCTTTGGAGCCAATTTGATCACTGGCCAAGTGATGTGTACTTCCGTAATTCCAAAGGCTGAACACAGACACTTCAAATGTCATGGTACTATTTCATAAATGCATAATGATTACATATACATTCGAATGTAAATATCAGGCGAATTAATAATCACGATGGATTCATTAAGTGTTCAAATAATTATCAATGTAACTGCTGAGCTGCGTTGATTATGCTTTTTGTTATGTTAACACGTATGTCATCAAGCACAATCACATGTCGTCCAATAGATATAAGCCCTACATCAATGACAGGTGAGTTGAAAGCCTAGCGACTGAAATCACACTTGTCATTATCTGTAGCGAAATCTGAATAGGCAGACAATTTATATTTCAAATGCTTTCACGAACAATGGCACAGAAAACAGCAGGGTTATTTACCCACTCACAGTCCTTGTATCGTGATCCTGTCATTTGTAGAGTCAGATAGACATGTGGAATCGTGACGCAATATGCTGCACAATGAATGACAGGTATGTTTTGCCTCACTCTGTTGTGTCACTGATGCTGATATTGAATCCCCATGGAAACTAGAAACAGCCTTTACACTTACAATTCATCAAATAGTCTTTAACGACGGATCAAGCATTTAGGTACTTATAGGCTTACAGTACTTACATCCTCCTGTAATCGTAGGTTCAGGGTATTCATAGCACGCGTTGCTACACGAGTTTGAAGTTTACATAAGAATGAGCTATAGAATATTAAGACCGCCTTAGCAGCAGAATCGGGGCATGTGATAAGGTAATATTGGAAATTACAATATTTGCTTTCTCGTCCGACGGGCGATTATATAGCACTTTTTCTCTTTTCATCAGTATTTACCAGGCCTGTTTTTTGGTTATGCCCAACTTATCTTATCCAAGGAATGCATCACTGGACACCAGATGATGGAAGTGTCACCTACGCCAATTCCAACCTCTCCAGTAATAACATCAGGCCATGTTGTAAAATTTACTCGCAATGCTGCAAGCATTTTATCTGAATAATAGCCATATCGCTGGTCAAGCATGTGAGGAAAAGGAAATGTGGCATGTTAGCAATACGGAAACAATAAAATTCAAAGCCTCCGCGAGGATAGAATGTGAAATAGAATTATCTATGCCGCCAGGAGGCGACCAGACGCGCGCCAAGTTTGTTTTGGAAGTAACATTCGGGCAATATTATGTGGATTCTGACATGAAATAACTCTTAACTTATTTTGTTAAGAAATAACATCCAGACAAAACTTAGTGTTTTCACGTTTTATATGTAACGGCCAGATGTGCTCAAACACGTGCTAGTAGATTGAGCTCTAGAGATGCGAAAACTGCACTCGCTGCGATTAGTTGACTTGATAAACATAAGCGAAATATTCGGGTCAACAATAATTTGTTTTGCGAGGTTGAATAACGAATGTTTGACGGCGCCCTGTGCACTCAGATTTTATATGTTTATTTATACAGTTTTATACTATGGGGACAGACAACGGGACACTGTGCTTTGGACATTGCTGTTTTGTTTTAATCCTTTAACTCTCTGCTACTGTCCGCATCCCGTCCGGCATGCGTGACAGTAATATCGAAGTTGTGGCCTCGAAGGCAGTCTTGGTCGTTTGGGCGATGACCTTGCAAACTGTAATATGTTGCCCATGTTGACCAACTTGCTGCTGATTAATCACACTAAAATTCATTGCTACTAGAGTAACAAGAGGGTCAATTATATTGTTAGGTAAAACCTGCGGATCTAAATAATCGATAAGTCACTGGCAACGCATGAGAGGAACAGAAAAATATCGTACCAGGAAGCTTTACAATTCTAACCAAGCAGACAGAGTGCGAGGCTGTTAAATACATCTGTTAATGTCGCCCTCCACAAAACCACTACTAAGATTTAAGCTGCGTTTAAACATATCAGCTTAACAATTTTCGAACAAAGGGGACACCTTATGGAGGTGGTTTTAACATGGGTGTTATGTAGAACTTTTTCTTTACTCCCGTGTAAATATGGCAGGTGTTTCTGACCTCACTTAAATCCCCGCCGTAATCCTTGCCTTACCATCAGCCGCTAGCTGACGCAAGTTAAACTTTCATACTGTGCTTATGCGAGACATCAGCATGTTTTACTATGGCAATGATCCTTACAGACGTAACTGACCGACAGGCGATATGCAATACAGCATAGTCATTATGTGAGTAATCTGATGCTACTTTATTAGGATTTAATATGGTGTGATTTCTCTTTGCAATATTGGTTCAGTTAAATTGGCAATTTGTTACGTTTAGCTGCATCAAAGAGTAGCATAAAACCTCTTCCGTGTTCTTTATGTAAAATAATCAGTGTTCTTTATGTAAAATAATCTATATGGTATGTGCTGTACGTTCATAATAGAGTTCTAAAGTGACCATTGTGGAAATTCAATTCCATGCCAAATGACATGACAGACTTGGATAGCACGGACATATCTATTGAAATCAATATAGAAACCAAAATACGAAACAGATTACTAATGAAAATTAGCTTCAATTTCCTCGATGCGTTCCCACAACGGCTATATAACATTCAAATAAAGTCTCATTTGGACATAATGGAATGAAATTCAGCCAGTAAACCTGCAGTCATGTGACATACCGATGATAACATAAAACACGTGAAGCAATACGTCCTATTGCAACGTTATCTTAATGCAGGATACCGATAATTGTTGTTGAGCAATTCCTTGTTGGATGTTCTATGGTATTGGTGATTCGCAAAGCAATTTTAATGTAATAATGAAAAAGTATCTTTTTGTAGCGATTAGAAAATCATACAAATGGAATATGAGATCCATGACGCTGCCTATCGGCTTTGTTCGCTTGATTGGTTGGCAATTATGTACCTAAGCACTTCTCTGCTCACTTTTCGAGTGGCTAACAGATTGCCATGTTTTTAGGTGGTAATAATATATATATAATATATAATATATATAATATTTATATACATATATATATATATATATATATATATATATATATATATATATATATATATATATATATATATATGTGTGTGTGCGTAAATATATATATATATTTATGTATATATATATATTGATATATATATATATAAATATATATATATATGTATGTGTGTCTCTATATATATATATATATATATATATATATATATATATATATATATATATATATATATATATATATATATATATATATATATATATATATATATATATATATACATATATGTGTGTGTGTGTAATATACATAGCACACTGTCCCCTTGCCTACCCATATAGTATGACAATGTCAAAATTAACATATTTAACCGCTGCTTAAATCTTAATGCTGGTTTTATGGTGAGCGACGCTGAACAAATCAATGTTTACGCTTATGTGTGGCGTATGTTTATCACCTTGACTTGTCGCAGCGAGTGCTGTTTGTGCAACATTGGAGCTTAATCTACTCGCACTTATTTTAACATATCTGGCTGAAGCATATAAAACGCGTAAGTTCGAGGAAGTTTTGTCTGGATCTTGTTTCTTAACAATTGTACAAAATATTGCGCGAATACTACTTTCAAACCGAACTTAATAACACGCGTCTAGTCGCCTCCTGGCGGCGTATCTAATTTAATTTACATTTGATCTCGGCGGAAGTTTTTTTAACTGTATTGCTTCCGGATTGCTAACATGCCAAATTTCTATTCTCTCTCATGCTTGACCAGTGATATGGCTATTATTCAGATAAAATGCTTGCAAAATACCGAGTAAACTTTGCATAATTTAGGCAAGATAGGCAGGAATACTTTTCCTTCATTTGTTGTTACCATAACTTGAAGTGCCTTTCCCGACCTCTCTGGTCAATATCGTGGCTTTAAAGAAGCTTCATGACTGACTAGTGCTTAACCTACGCCTGTGAGTACCAACCAATACTGAGCAGTACTTTTGGTCTTCTGTAGCTCTGATATTCCTCCAGAAGATGCACAACCTGGGTCATCAGTCTGTCAATATATCCGTGAAGAACATGCCACATACTAATATAAGTTGTCGTGATCAGCATGTATGATTAAACGACAACTGACTGAAATAATTCTTATTACATAGATTATGCAAATAACGCAATTTATCTAGGTCGTATTCACTTGCTTTTAGGCAATTCAATCAACAACACTAATTTCAAAATGTTATTGGCACTTTTGCAGCTTTCATCACTGGTTCACCGTATCTGGCTTTGGGAAATGAAATTCCCCACTGAGCCATTCCTTTGTTTAGTGACAGCCTGAGCTCGATCAGAGCTCTCGTCAAAATGAAGGACTGTTAGCAGTAGTCTACAGAACAAGAAAACCCACAGTTAAAGCTTATTGCATGATAAACCATTAGCACTTGGAACCTTTACCTTCTTTCATAGTTGCAAACGGGAAGTGGACTAAAATTACCATTTTATGGAAAAATTTTAAATTTAACGTTTGCTCTGCTGGTAACAACCGACAAATATACTTGACGAGAATTTTACTACTAACAATAAGGTAAATCTCGTTATGTGGGTTGGAATCGGAGACATAAAGTTGACAACTAGACTGAATTGTACGGTTATTTAACATGAAAGCAGTGATCTAAAACTATGTATATCTGAGGACTTTTAGAACAGGGTTTATGTATAGTCGCAATTTCTCTTCAAAACGGTACAAAATATCGCTTAAAGTGACGCAGCCTACCATGTCAACACCGGTAGAAATCTGGGTCATTAAACTGTCAGCACGTTTGGCTAGCCGAGTTGTTCAGCAAAAATAGCGTCACGAGCCGAGTGTTTACGAATTTTGCCGAGCGAAAAGTTGCCCTGTCTGAGCATAATAATTATTAATTTTACCAATTAGAAAGGTCCCATTGCGCAGAATATATTGTTTTGGAATACGGACTAATGTCTGACAACAGGATATTTTTTTGGTTCTTGATCTTTAAAGTGTCCGATCAAGAACGAATGGTAAACCCAGCCATAGGAAGATATATTTCATGCAAAGCTATATAGACAAGAAGAAGTAGTCACCATTGTCACACTCAATCATTTTTCAATTCATTGTCTAAGTATTTCACAGTGTCCAAAATCTGGTAATCATTATAACAGAAAGTCAGCAAATCGTCCGCCAATTTCCGTTCTTCGGCTGGAGTAAGCACAACAATTGTCCACCCGATCCCGATCATTTCTGACCTAATTGATAACGTGAGTGAGTGCCGCTAGCAGCAGACCAACGGGGTCACTATCATATATTGCATGTAAGTCAGTACTGACTTAATTGTAAGGCATTTGTAATCAAGGAATCAATCAGTTCGTCCTAATTATTGCCATTCATCATACAAGTATTATTTGCTCAGGAATGGGGCAGAGAGAAGCGGACTTTTTGCAACCGCCAGCTTTATGCTTGATGTGTGGAAAGCAGAAAAGGAAGTAGATTTCATGCATGCTGCTCGTTACATTACATCTAGACGAACCCAACCTAAAAACAACCAGGTAATTATATCAGTTAATGTACTATGTTATCAATAGCGTTAAGTACTTAAACCGGATAATCTACTCATTACACTATACCTTCATTTCACGAGCAATTCGAGTTTCAATATGAAATGGTAAAACTCTATATATCTGGATGTCGTATTTATGACAATATCTAGATCTGCAAATACACATCTTTTTTATCGTATCCAAACAGTTAGTGTATTATGCATCTGTGAGTGCATCCTGATTTACTATCAGGCTGATCAATTTGTGTTTAAAAGCTTGGTTGAGCATCATTAAACATAAGCATACTTATATTCTACCACAATAGCAGCGCTGCTAGCAAGTAGAATGTTTCATTTAGTAAACATATGTTGTAAAACGTTTCGTAACATAGTCATGGAACTAACATAGATTAAACATACTTGTGTCATGATACATTTTATGAACCTAGCTTATTCGCACGCTGATATACTGTTACAATGTATAAATTGAAATTGAAACAATTTTATGTACTACAATAACCATGTGTGCTCATTCATGTAATATAAAAATATTTAACATGTATGTTTGAAATAAATATTTAACATCGGAAGCATGTCAATCATTTAGCAGCATGTGCACAAACTAAACATAGTTGGTTCAAGAGTGCGTTAACTTTTAAAAAGCAGCAAGAATAAACCCAAATCATTTAATCCATTCCATGTATTGCCGTCTGTGTAATGTTCACATGATTAAGAAAATCTCGTTCTTTTCAAAGAATCAACATTTGTACCTCGCATTGGTGTCTGGTACAAGCTGTGTAACTGCGAGTGCACTCGCAATCAGAAGGGTGGAACATACCCAATAGTAGGAGGGTAAACAGTTTAATGGTGTTAACACTGAAAAGCTGTCCATGTTGAAGTCTATTAAATCATTGTTCATTACATACACAGACAACAAACTTAACTGTGGGCTCTATATTATTCAATATGATGAAATAGTAAAAAGTCCTGAGCAAAGTCCTGTAAATCAATTTAATTCCGGACTTCATAACGTAAAGTTCAATATAATCACACGATAACGGTGTTTTGTACTATGCCGGAACCCCAGGGTTCAAAAGGTAAGCGATCATCTATGCGCCTCAAAGACACAACTAAATGGCCGTATTGTGTCGTGCAAGGCCCGTGCGGGGACTGCACGGTCCTGTTGGAGTCCGTAAATGGTCAAGGGGACTGGAACGACATGCGGACCCATAGATCACGCGTAAGAAAACCGGGCATGGGCATGAACTGGTCCCGCACGACTGCCTATCGGCCTTTAATGGGCTTTAATCCACAGTGATCGTGTCTGACAGTAGTGCAAGTACAACTTTTCGCCCCGGGCGGCATGGGGCTCCTGCAGGGATAACAAACTTAAATTGTAAGGTATCCGTAAGAGGCATCGCGATATGTGGCGTAGGCTTTCACGGGCTTGCATGGTTGTGGCCCTTATAGGGCCCGTAGCCTGTCCATACACAGCCAGTAAGTCTCATGTGACCGAGGTATTAATCTTCCATCCTGTCTTACCTACCGTCACAGGACGCTGTTATCATGAAGCCACCTTGTGGGAAGCTCGCAGTACAAAATGGATGCCTTCGACAATATCGTTGTGAAAGACTGTAGAGCAATTACTCTTTAAGTTAACATAGGTATAAACCGTCACTCGAACGCTGTATTACCAAAAAATGAATCAATGAATATCATAATGAAAGCGTAACTGGGAAGACATAGATAGGTCGGGACGTATTTTGCACTAATTTTGAAAGGAAGTTAAACTTGATTATGGGTTTTGAGTAGGGTTTTGGTCCTAAAACGAATGATCATCCGAGTCACAAGAAACCAGCAGTTTTCACACATTGGGATCACACCAAAGAGCTTATAGCACCACTAAGAGCGTTCACTCAAGCCTCACTCGAATTTTTTTTGAAGACGCCATCTATTAGATGCCGTGCGTTGATTTATCAAAGCATTCCTTAAAACCATGTGCCATTCTCGACCAATCAGATGACTACGTGTTTTTAACAGAGGCCGACCCCGAGACGTCAGATCAACAATCCTATGTGCTTTTGTTGATTGCATTGTATCGTCACCTGATGACGGCCTTGTATCAAAGAGTTTATAGCTATGCTAAGAGGGCTCACTTCGAGTGGCTCTGCGTTGATCGCTTCCCTAATTATGATACATTTCAATCGTAAGGTGGCGCTACCGTGACACAAACAAAAGCACATGGAAATGCTGGGCTGACGTCACTGCGATTGTTGAGAGTGGGAAAATTGTCTTTTCACAGAGCCTTGCCACTGCCAAAACACGTCGCACAATAGGTTTATGAATAGCGAAAATAGCAAGTACTCTACTATATAAATGTCAACTTGATAAATAATGGAAAACAATTCGCCTCTAACAGCGTCCGCGTAGTTTATGATCCTCGATCTTTCATATCCGCACTATGTCAACACTGTGGATGGTGGTATTAGATTGTCAATAAATGTCTGAAGCGAGGGAACTGACCTTGGATCGATATAAACATTTTTTGGCATGTCAGGTGGATGTGAAGGTTTTGAGCGAAGAGTTTATAGCTACGCCGATCGGCGTGACGATTATGAAATTGCTCGAAAGACATCCCCGACATCAGGGGATGATACCATGAAATCAACAAAAGCACATGGGGGACATCATGAGGCTCGGCGGCTGTTAATGATATGTCATCTGACTGGTTGAGACGACTACAGCTCCAAAGTAAACCGAGCATTCCACATGGTTTTGAGAGACGCAATGACAAGACGCTATAATAATAACGCTTTGGCTAACAGGTGGCGACTTCACATATTTTCTTCGGGCAACAGCCTCGAGTTAGCTCTCTTAGCGAATCAATAAACTCTTTGGTTGTATTTCATGTAATTTCTTAATCCCAACTGAAGCTATGGTCGTGATCTTCACATGACTCGCGAAATGTTTAAGTCTACCCCCAGCTAGTTCCCTCACTCTAGAAGCTTGTTGACAGTCTAATATCACCATCAAGAGCACGAACACCAACGGACGAGAATATTAACGGCGCGGACGCTGTCAGAGGTGTATTGTTTTCGATAAGTTAACCCGGGCGATTTATCAAGTTATCATTTATTCCATATTGTAGTTGTTATTTTCGCTATTTTTAAGCTTGTGTCCGACGTGTTTTGGCAGCGGAAATGACATTTTTCCCGTTCTCATCAATCACAGTGACGTCAGCCCATTATACCCACGTGCGTTTGTTTACCTCACGATGCAGTGTATTATAATTAGGTAAGCGATCAGCGCAAAGCCACTCGAAGTGTACCTTTTTAGCGTATTTATAAACGTTTTGATTACACCCGCAACCTATGGATCGAAAGTCGTCGCATATAACAGCTACGCTACATGCACTAACTTCATACACGAAGAAATGACAATAGTAAGTATCCTCAATGAGCTTAATTACAAACTATACTTTAACAATGTACCCCAAAACACTTTACACTCACACATTGCATCATTAGAGCCAGCAATGATGCAAGGTGGAATTTGTAATAGCCCTACACCTGGCGATCATAATGTTTATCGATACTGTATGAATATTTACAACTAGGCATGAGTCACTCCGGTCGATATTTTTAGGGTTCCTTACATAGCAGCCCGGTCTCAAACAAAAAAATCCCTTGCCCTAATGGCCTGGTGCTGCTACACTTTAAACCCTTGTTTGTTGGGGTAGAACGAGGAAGTAATGGAATATTATCGGCTGGCGATTTACCTCAACTTTGGGTAACTCGTTTGACAGAGCCATGGCGAGCGTCAACAACTTCTGCGATTGGGGAGGACCGGGATGCAGGATAAGTACCGATAACTACACACTTGTTGAAGGGAATATGCTATGAACAGCAAGCATTTTACATCTACGCACGTTCTTATTCATCAACGTATATTTGTGCAATGAAACAGGTAATGTGGCTTTAAACAAACCTGCAAATCAAAGCGGTGTTTACGCATGGCCGCCTAACAACTCTGTGGATGGTAGACTGCCATCGTGGTTGCCAGCCACTCAGAACCTCGAGTACTGCGCCGAAACTGACCCACGCGCTGCTGATTTTGCTTGGTGGTACGTGGACCTCGGCGGGAACTTTTACATCAACAATATTAGTATATTCAACCGGAAAGAACCGGCGAGTAAGTAGAATTGCAATGTAACTACATTTCTATTTTCAATTCCTGTGATTGAGTTCATTTCATGTTCATTACTTATGTATTCCAGGCTCCATGAGAACCGGTCATTTTGACATTAGTGATGGAAATAGCAGTGATATTTCCAGCAATACACTATGCCGGTCTTACGTGGGTCCTGTACCTCCTGAAGAGAGTGTTACTATATCTTGCCATTCAAACCTGATAGGCCGCTATGTAAGCTTCAGAGAACAGCAGGAGGACAGGAACCTAATATCATTAACATATCTGAGGTGGTTGTCATGGGTCATGAGTACGTCACAGCAAGTAGGAGTACCTGATGGTCATTTGTAAATGCTTAACTTGAAACGTGTACGCATATAAATCTGCTCGCTCATTATCATCTGCAAATTTCCTACATCAGTCCATTCTGCTACGATTTAACAAACCATGTTTTGTTGTTGTAAATCCTGACAAGAATTGTCTAGTGCTCACTGGATCAGCTAGAATGAATTATTACGTTAACTCATTACTCAGTACTAATTATAGATCAATCTAAAGGAATATTTGTAATGAGGAAATCAACTGCCCAAGGGAATAATGTCATTGCAAACAATACCTACCAAGCAGCTCTCTATACACTACAATTTAGGAGAAAAAATCAATTTTAGTTTCGACTAATTGTCTCTCCGACAGTGACAATGTAGTGGGTTGTTTGAATTGCTCCGGATTTGAACCACCGCTTTGCACAACACGTAAGAAAACACTCATCACTTTTCATCTATCATTTTCCAGCATATGTTGTCCTTCGTTAAGCAAACAGGTACACTTACATTGATGGCTTTGCTGGTCTGTTTTCATTGCAGCATGCAGCCGAGGACAATATGGGATCAACTGCAATGCTTCCTGTTCTACTCATCGATGTCTGAATGGATCAGATACGTGCGAGGGCTTGACAGGCAAATGTCTAGATGGATGTAAAATGTGGTATATTGGCAACCAATGTACCATCGAAATAAGTAAGTATCGAGTTACTGCATATGATACTTCCGAGAATTCTACATTTTAAGTGGCCCTTAGGAATAGTCACAACTTCGTGCATTGAACGATTTAGCAAGGAAGAACATTGTGAGCAGAGGTTGTTGACCATGGCGAAAAGGCGAACTTAACTGTTATCAATGTGAGCCCATATGAAGTCACGCTCCGATGGCGATCTGCTAGGAATATCTCACCTGCTATGGCTCAAAACTATGGCTACCAGGTGCAATATAAAAGGCAACATGCAACGGAGTTCATCCCTGGTACTAACATAAGCCATAATGCCGATAAAGCAGAGCATTTAGCGACAGTCAGCGATCTGGAATTTAACACGCAATATGACTTTCGAGTAAGCACATACAGGCTGTGGCAAAGCCTATCTGAGGTGTCAACAATGCCGTCTAAAGAGATCATAGTGGTAGAACCTGATGCAACACAACATTGTCAAGGTGCAATCCTTTTCATCACTGAATTCATGCATATATAAATGAGTGTTTAACATTCGCGCCTTTAACTACTCGTTAATATGAAAAACGGAGTCTTAGAATGATTGCCTGATGCATGCAGATCAAAATACATCGGTGCAACAAGATCTCACCGGGGAAGATGCACACCAGGGTCAAAGTGTTACTGTTCCCGTCACTGAACCCTGTACAACGGCTGTCATCTTGGTGTCCCAACTAAAGACGTATATGATCCAACTGTGAGGAGACATGAAAAGCGAGTCACATGATGGGACAATCGACATTTGCGATGGGTTTGCCAGACAATTCAAAGCGAGTGATATGCCTGATAACGTTTTATTTCCAAAGATTCACCTGGAATATTTTACATCCAACGCTAGAGATTAAAATAGTAGCGTATGACGGTACAGACGTAAAATTTCAGCACGGTAGATCATAGTCTTAAAATAGAACAATGTTAAAACCATGCTTTCAATCGCCACAGGTAATTCAGGGTTTTAATTGCAAACAATGGAAGGTGGATCATTCCGAGATAAGCTTAATTAGAAAAATCGGCACAGACAACCCATGTTGTGAGTCTAATATGCTACCTGAATGGGTTTAGCCATATCAAATGAGGCCAGATATTCATGAAATGGACATTTATTGCTCTTCTATTGGCCGGTATTTGTTCTAGATGACAAAGATCAAGCCGCGGATCTTTTAGACGCATGTTATATTACGGTAAAACTGATATTTGAATATAACATGTGTCATAGGAGGTTATTCTCGTGTGTTTTATTATTCATGGGAAGAAAGCATAACTACAATATGCGAATTATGCTGCAGGGCTACCACGAGAAGACCAAGTACTACATAGCAACTCAGGGTATGTTACAAACCAATTTATAGATTATAATCTTTCAATATTCAACTAAATTATAATAATAATATTGAAATCGCCGATAGCCCCTTTGAAAGGAACCATGGAAGCTTTCTGGTGTATTGTATGGACACAGCAGACAAACCGCATTGCCATGTTGAACAAACTGAAAGACGGCGCAGAGGTAATGCTAGTGACGGACAATGGTGTTATTGTACTTAATTTACACCAATATAGTAATTGTAGGTCATTGATGCATTTTTAATGCTTAATAAGGAGTAGCTTTAGCATTTACATGGTAGATAATCGAATATTGAATTTGAATCAAATTGCATAATGACAGACCGAATGCGAGATGTACTGGCCAGAAAGCCCAGGGAAGAAGAATGCGATATTCTGCGGAAAATATCAAATCACCTTGTTGTTATCTGAAATGTATGGAGATTATGCATACAGGCGATTGAGTCTGAAACACAAGGTAATCACAATAGTTCACCGGTACATCTTGCCAGGCCGTCAATCATGTGAATTATGAATTATATCTTTAATTATTGGGTTTTGAAGCATGAGGAGCGAGAGATTCACCAGATTCAATTCTTGGCATGGGAAGACCAGAAATTCCCGGACAATAACTTCCCACTTCTAGCATTCAGACGGAGAATGTTGTGCTTGCCTTCCAATCCCAGCGGCCCATTGATTGTGCACAGCAGGTATGAACATTTATCTATTATACATGACAACAGTTACCATTACATGTAGCATTTAGAATGCACTAAAATGTGAAAATTTCCTTGAATATTTATTAACAGTGCTGGTGACGGTCGGATGGGGATATTTATTGCACTGGATTACCTGCTGAATCAAGCTAAATGTGAAGGTCAAGTAGATGTGTTCTCTTGTGCGTCCCGCCTACAAATGCAGCGGAAGAACATGATACAAAGCAAGGTTAGCTGGGATCATATTTTATAACTGTATTTGCTTCATTCACAACATTGTTGATGAGTAAATTGCATTTCGATGTTGAGCAGCACGAATACAAGATCCTGTACCAAGCTCTGTTGGAAGGTATTGAAAATCAAATTGGTGAGCCCGGTGTCCCAAAAGATGATTTTGTGACGACATACAGCAAACTATGGGATAAATCGGAGAACAATAGCCAGAACCAACTGCGTGAGGAATATCAGTTCTGGTTTTTTCTTATATAGATTATTAAGTGTAACAGATTAACTAGATGTTGCTTTAAATGCATTAGTGTATGTATATGCAGTTGATGTGCCAATACAAGCCTCTAACAGCTTCTCATTCAGCTAGCGTCACCAACAATGCCAAGAACAGATTCCAAGATGTTCCCCCGGGTAATATCTCCGTAAATATACATCAATATCGTTGGCGTTACTTATTTATCAAAACAACATGAAATTGAGAGTTGTATATTCTAGTAAAGAGCTTATCTTTAGATGTTGATTATGTGTTTTTCAGTAGATCGATACAGACCCAAATTGACGACATCAACTTCCGAGGGCAAAGATTACATCAATGCAGTGTTTGTAGATGTGCGTGCCAAATCTTGTCTGTTAAAAGGAAATAATATGTATTCGAAATTCCTGCTCGGTAATGATAGTTCTGATTACTCCCCAGAGTTTCCAAATGAAGAATGCTATGATTGTGACCCAAATGCCGCTTCCAAATACAATTATAGACTTCTGGAGGCTTGTTTACGATCACAACTGCGATACTATTGTCATGCTCAATGAAATGGACAGGACAGATTTGGTAAGAAAATCTGAATGATTGGTCCATAACTCGAAACTGAGGTCCTTTGGCTTGTTTCAAGGTAGAATGATTAATGTCACTGTGATTCACAGACAATTGCAACATACTGGCCTGTTGAGGAATTCGGAAGAGAAAGTTATGGACCACTAACAGTTGAA
Organism: Urechis unicinctus; assembly: GCA_034190875.2. NCBI lineage: Eukaryota > Metazoa > Annelida > Polychaeta > Xenopneusta > Urechidae > Urechis > Urechis unicinctus. The sequence goes on from CM067343.1 coordinate 25,555,129, forward strand.
CACATCAGCTCAGAACTTGGATCCAATTCCCAAATTGCCATCAGAACGTTTAAAGTGTTTGTTGAAAGCAGAGAAGGAAGTGGATGTCATGCTTGCTGCTCGTTACATTACATCCAGACGAACCCAAGCTATCAACACCCAGGTAATTATATCAGTTAATGTACTATGTTATCAATAGTGTTAAGTACTAAATGCGGATAATGTATTCATTACATTATTCCTTTGTTTCGGGAGCAATACGAGTTTCTCTATGAGCTGGCAAAACTCTACATATCTGGCTGTCGTATTTATGACAATACGTAGACCTGCAAATGCATATCGTTTGATCGTATTCAAACAGTTAACGTACTATGCATCTATCAGTCTCATGAATTGGTGTTTCAAAGCTTGGTTGAGCATCGTTGAATATGAACATCCTTATATTCTACCCCAATCACAGCGCTGCTAACATGTACAATGTTTCATTTATTTAACATATGTTGCACAATATTCAGTAATATCGAACATTGTTATGGAACTTATATAGATTAAACATACTTGTTTCATGATACAGTTTATGTACCTAGCTTATTTGCACGCTGATATACTTTGACAATGTGTGAATTGTGATCGAAACAATGTCTATGTAATGTACTACAATAACCAAGGCTTTATAATGTATGCTCATTCACGTCATGTTAAAATCTTTAACATGTATGTTTGAAATAAATATTTAACATCGGAAGCACGTCAATTGTGTAGTAATGTGTGCACAAACTGAAAATAGTTGGCTCAAGAGCGCATTAAACTTTTAAAAAGCAGCGTGAATAAATCAAAATCATTTAATACATTCCATGCATTGCTCTCTGTGTAATGTTTACATGATCAAAGAAATCTCGTTCTTTACAAAGAATCGCTCGGGTGTTAAATGTTAAATGGTTCGAAATATACACAATTTGCTCGGTTGTCTTATTCCCAGGTACCATGAGACCTACAGATGCTAATTGGCGCCGTACGGTCTTAGGCTGTGGCCCGTAGGAAGCCTGTAAGAAATTATCCCCCACACAATGCTGTGCTCACATTCTTTGTGGGATGTCTTGTTTTTCTTATTTAAGGCATTCTCAGATGGTATTTTGTTGTATATAATACTTTTTTCATAGACAAACGAAAAACCAAATATCCTAAATAATTAAATCATTGTTTGTTACATACACCGACAACATATGTAATTTTTAGATAGACACAAGTAACATGTGGTAAATTACAATGCACACACAAATAAAGTCCTTCAGAGCCAATTGCTCTATATTATTATATTTGATAAAAAAGCAAAAAGACCTGAGCAAAGTCCTATAAATCGATTCAAGTCCAGACCTCAAATTTAACAGTCCCCTAAAGTTCAATATGATGACACGATAATGGTATTTTGTACTATGCTGCAACCCCAGGGTTCAAAAGGTTACCGATCATATATATACAACAAGGCCACAACTAAATGGCTCTATTGTGTCGTGCAAAGCCCATTCAGAGACTGCACGGTCTCATGGAAGTCCGTAAGTAGTCAAGGGGACAGGGTCAACCTGCTGACCCATAGATTACACATAAATAAACGGGCAGGGGCATGCACGTGTCCCGCACGACTGTCTGTGGGCCTTATATGGTCTTTAATTAGCAGGAACCCCGAGTAAGAAAGTAGTGCAAGCCTAACCTTCGCCACGTGCTCTATGGGGCCCGTACAGGGCCAAAAATCGTAAGGGATCCGCGAGGGGCAGCGCGACATGTGGCGCAGACCTTTATGGGCTGGCATGGTTGTGGCCCGTAGCCAGCCCATAGACAGCCAGTAAGTTTCACGTGACCACTTTATTGCGTTCCTAGCTTACCTGCGGAAACGACATTTTCCTGCTCTCATCAATGGCAGTGACGTCAGCCCAGTATACCCATGAGCCTTAATGTTTCCCGATTGCAGTGTATTATAATTAGGAACGCGATCACCACAGAGCCACTTGAAGTGAACCCTCTTAGCGTAGCTATAAACTCGCTGATCCCACCCACAATCTATGGTTCGAACGTCGTCGCACATAACCGCTTCGCCACATGCACCGACTCCATACACGTGATAATGACAGAGTGTCCTAATTGAGCTTAATTACAAACTATACTTTAACAATGTACCCCAAAACACTTAACACTCACACGGGCCAGCTATGATTCTAGTCGGAGTTTGTATTAGTCCTTCAGCTGGAGATCATAACGGATATCGATACTGTATGAATATTTACTACCGCTTTGTCACAAATTCAACAAGAAAAACCTGGATACATATGATTAGAAATGAAATGATGAGTCTCGCTTCGCTGTCCGGATATCAGTATGAACTGGGCGCAAAACTCCATTCATAACACCCCATACACTTCATTGAATGTCATGCCGCCGATTATGACGAAACTTTAATGTCAGGAGAAGAAAGCTAACGCCTTTATGACTGCAACTTAAATGTAACATTGACTTCTATGGCTGACATAATTATACCGATTGAGGGCGGATTAAAATACGCAGCAGAGACTGATACTATAGATCATTGCCAGTCATTGCGCCAATGGACCACGCTCTTTCAAAATTCGCCAGTGGTAACCCATAGAAGAGAAAATTCCATGAATATAAGAACGATATACAGTTGATACGGGGATCATCTGCATATACAATATTTGGCCGAAGTTAATAAATATGTCATGTAGTACTACTTATCGACTCCTCAAACAACCTCTGTCACTGTCCGAAATAATGTCGTTTACTATAAACATTATTGTCGCCATCCATTCCTCACTGGACATCACACAATATTGCCATTGTTCCATAATCCAATCGCCCTATTTGATTCTCAGCTTGTACATTTGACAAATGTGGTGGCGGCTTCACTTACACATGTAATTTGTGCTGCTGATGGTGATTGTGATTGTGATGCGCTGACTGGTGCATGAGATGATGTATGTAGACAGGGTGCACTCCAACCTCTAAGTAACGTGAACATCTTCTACTGAGGATAAGCGGGGTGGTCTGTTTCAATCTTCATCATTGTTATGGTCTAGTAATAAATCTCGCCAATATTCACATGATTTGTGACTGTTATGTTTATTGTGAGGAATCATGTCTCAACAAACTGGTGTACCATTAAGGAGTTCACGATTAACTCAGTCGATGATAGACTCCCATCTCTCTCCGACTATGTTCTCGCGTATTGTGCTCATGCTGACACAGATGCTGCTGATATCTTTGTTAATCAGTAGATATGTAATGCTAGGAATTTCCTGTGCTATTTCTCTTACATATGATGTCAGAAACATTAAAAAGAACGATTGACCAACACGTAGCAAGGTAAACTTTGTGTATCATGACATTCAAAATCCGGATTTCTGTCTTGCCATCCGGCTCTTGTCATCGAATATTTAGTCTGTGAGAAAATGTTCAAACCAGCTAAACCATAGCCGAGTACAAGTTAAGACATTGTATATGTGAAACATAAGGTGCATTATATTCGGAAATAACATATATATGGTAGAGGCACCATGTAGACCCACTTTGACCTCAATCACTGAAGTCATAATTTTTGGCAAAATATTCAACAGCAGTATCAGAAAATAAAAGGTAGAATCCCACACACCACCATCGACATACTGATAAGCAGACGAAATAACTAATGCAGCCATTTCAAGATTTCAATTTGATTTAAAAATTAACTGTGGGTTGCACTCCATAAAGAATATACTTTTATTAATATAATTGGATTGGACGACCAATATATTTACCACAGCGACCATTCCATTTTGAGTGGAGCTATCATAGATCACATAGAACAGCGCCTTTAATACCTATCTCTGCCTTATCGAATCATCACCAAAAGGAGTGTAGTGAATTTGACAATTATGTTGGAGGCTAACAAGAAAAGTCGCTTTAACAAGCCAAAAGGCTGCAGCAGTCGGTGATCGGTGTGAACAGGATGCGAAAATCAATTTACCAAGCGTCACCGTATCATATTATCCCGTCAAGTACTTCGAAAATGGCGATAATATTGATTTTGGGAGAAAGTATGTTCTGTGATAAAGCCTATCAGACCACAGCCAAAAGCTCATGTTAGCTGCAACCCGGGGGCAATTCATTTGTCTCAGGGCTGTATCAAATGCGCTGTAGCGACTTACGCACACTAAGTCAGTCATCGCACAAATGGCCCACTCTCTTCCTAAATGGCATGAAATGACAAGATTCTTACTTGGTAAGACGATATCATAAACTTTATCCTTTAAGTGGAATTTGGAGACAGAGTACAACGTACACGGGCTTCATTCTATCAGCATTGTGTTACAATGCCGACTTAAGTCATGTGTAGGGTGACTATATATTTCTTCTCTTGCTTATGGAGCGAAACGAGGAAGATAAGGAATGTTGTGGGCTCGCGGTTGGCCTCATTTGACAAAGCCATGGCGAGCGTCAACACCTCTTGCTGCTTACTTTTGATAATAGCTCTACTGTTGGAAGGATTCTTGTCGCAAGGTTAGTTATTTGAACGTAATGAAATCTACATATTTTGTATCTAGTTGAAGCTAGCTGTGTTTTATTTGAAACTTCCTAGTGGGCTCAATAAAGAGCGCGGCGATCACACATCGTTTGATTTAGGTCCACACAGTGAGAGAGGCAGCTGTGGGAAGAGCTACAAAACCGAGCCATAATGATTGTATGATTACATCCCGTTATAGACTTGTTGGTCAACTGCAAATTAAGCTGGTAACCCAAGTGCTGGATACGATGTCAGTATGGCGTTGTACTAACAAGTGGGTTGACATCCAACAGATCATTGATATACGCAAGCATCCAGCATTGGTTTATACCTGAGCATTAACAAAATATTACCCCAAGTCAGTTATCGTTTGAAAAGCCGAATCTGACCAAACACACATCATCATGCCGTCCCCATCACAACAATCCCATCTTCAGCCCCACATCCCCTCTCGCGCACCCGTCTCTACCACTAGTAACATAGTCTGATCATTCATAGTGTAATTTCAATCTTCGTTAAATAACGCAAAATAATGTCATTGTCGATAGTCAACGGTTATTGTTGCTTTCCAGCGTGTATATTTGGTCCACCCGATCAAGGCTGTATTTACAGCTGTAATTGCGCTGTTAAGGAAATTGTGATGCACTGACTGGTGCATGTGACGATGGATGTAGACAGAGTGCACCCCGACCTCTTAGTAGCGAGAGCGTCCTTGACTGGAAGGTCCAGGATGTAGGATAGGTAGCGATAACAACACATATTGACGAATTAACATGCTATGAATAGCCAAGCATTTTACATTAACACAGGTTATTATGTTTTCATTTTTCCGCATTTACTTCGTTTCTCAGGACAAATTTGTGTTCGTCAGTACAAGATGGAGGCGTTTCAAAACCTTCAGTTAATTTATTTTGAAGCAGCTAATGCCCTAGACGACAACAACAGATATTGTATTGTGTGGATCATTTTCAGAAATAAGGGGGCACAATGCGATATGTATTGGGACAGACATGCCTAGTCAATATATTAAAGAATGACGATATAAGCCCCATTTGGCCTTTGTAAACCTTGTTTAGTCTATTCACGAAAAAATTCGAGAGTCGCGTGGGTTCTAGTATGCTAACTATCTAAGGCACACACATATCACATATATATTAACCTTCTATACATGAGTCTCACTGGTCGATATTTTTCGTGTTCCTTATAAAGCAGCCCACTCTCAACCCAAAAAACCCAATCCAGACGGTATCGTCGGTTCAACATTTGACAAACATTCGATTGTAGCGTGGATTCTAGTTAGCATTCTGTTAAAGTCACACACACATCGTAGATATGTTTGCATGCATGAGTCCATACGAATAAGTCGCTATTTTACACGTACTTAAATAGCAGCACGCACTAAAGAAATTGAGCCTTTATGATCTCGTCATAAGGAACTATAAAAACTCGCGTATTAAAAAAAAATAGTGAGTTTAGGAATATTGTTGGCTCGGGGTTTGCCACTCATTCTTGTCATAAGGTTTGTCACTTGAACTTAGTGATTTCACCATATGTTGATATTGTGTCTACTTGAAGTCGGTGGTGTTTTATTTGAATAAAAACCCGCTGGCTTCATTATAGAGCGCGGTCATGCACAAGGTGTTTCAGTTCAATACAATGAGACAGGCAGTTGTGGGGAGAAAACCTAGACTAAAAGACTGTATGATTACATCCCGTTATAGACTTGTTGGTTAACTGCTGTTGATACCATATAGCACAAGCAATATCAGTTAGTAACCCAATAGCTGGATAAGACATCAGAATGGCTTGAAATAACTATTTGGTTGACATCCAACAGATCATTGCTGTATGCAAGCATCCAGCATCACCCCTTCTCCATCGCAACCATCCCATTTCTCAGCCCCATATCTCCTCTCACGCACCCGCCAGTTCCTATAGTATCAAATAGACTGAGTCGGCACAATAGTGAAATTAAGGTCAACATCACACACAACCATTAGCTATGCATCTGTGTCAAATGACAGGCAACCATTGCACTAATGGCGCACTCTGCTCTAGATTTACCATGGAAGTACAGGATTATCACATCACAAAGACCATACCATGAAGTTGATACTAATACTATACAATTTAGTGTGGAGTCACAGTACAGCGCACATGGGCTTCATGTTATTAGCATTGTGTTATTTGGCTGACGTTAGCCACGTGTGGTGCGACCATATCGTTCTACTTCTTGGCTCCCCTCAAATAACCTCTCGTCATAGCAGCTCGCTCTCAAACAAGATTAAAACCTTGCCCTGACAGTCTCAATCTGCATTGGGACAGAACGAGGAAGTTATGGAATATTATTGGTCCGCGATTTACCTCAGGTTTGAGTAACTCATTTGACATGGCGAGCGTTACCACCTTCTGCTGCCTGTTTGTGATAATCATTCTACTATCAGAGGGATTCTCGTCGCAAGGTTTGTTAGTTTAATGTAATGATTTCTACATATGTTGAATGTGTATCAAGATCAAGTCATTTGTGTTTTATTCGAATCACCCCTCTTGGACTAATATAGAGCCTGGCGGTCACGCATCAATTGTTTCAGGTCAATACAGTGAGATAGGCTTTTGTGGGGAGAGCTAGAAAACCTTGCCTAAATAAATATTGTATGATTACACACCGTTTTAGACTTGTTGGTCAACTGCTTACGATATCATTTAATATGTGCAAATTCAGTTAGTAACCCAAAAGCTGGATACGATGTCAGTATGGCGTTGTAATAACAAGTTGGTTGCCATCCAACAGATCACTGCTATACGCAAGCATCAAGCATTGGTTTATACCTGAGCAAAAACAAAATAACATTCTAAGTCAGTTATCGTTTGCAAAAGCCGAATCTGACCAAACACACACCATCACCCCCTTCCCATCTCAAGTCCCATTTCTCAGCTTCCACTAGTAGCAAATACACTGATCATCATTGTGTAATTTTTAAATAACGCAAACTATATAATTGTCAACGGTGATTGTTGCTTTCCAGCGTGTATATTTGGTCGACCAGATCAAGGCTGTACTTACAGCTGTAATTGCGCTGCTGGCGAAGATTGTGATGCACTGACTGGTGCATGTGATGATGGATGTAGACAGGGTGCACCACAACAGGGTAACGAGCGCCTCTTTGACTGGGGAGGACCGGGATGTAAGATAGGTAGCGATAAAATTACACATTAACGAATTAATAGCAAGCATTTTACATTAACACGGGTTATTATCTATCAATATATATTTGTGTGATGAAAAAGGTAATGTGGCTTTAAACAAATCCGCATATCAGAGCGGAGTTGATAATTGGCCGGCTAGCTACTCCGTAGATGGTAGACTACCTTATGGGTTGGCAAACACCTTGGACCTCGAGTACTGCTCCCATACTGACCCAACCGCTACTGATTTTGCTTGGTGGTACGTGGACCTCGACGGAAACTTTTATATCAACAATATTAGTATATTCAACAGGAAACACAATGAGAGTAAGTACATTTGCTATTTAAATAAAATTCAATTTTTCGTTTCAGCGATGAGTGTGTTATCTTGTTCATTACTGATGTATTTCAGGCTCCTGGAGAACCAGTCATTTTGACATTCGTGTTGGAAATAGCAGTAACATAACCAGCAATACACTATGCCGGTCTTATGAGGGTCCTGTACCTCCTGAAAAGCGTGTTACTCTATCTTGCAATTCAAACCTGATAGGCCGCTATGTAAGCTTACAGAGAACAGGAGGAAAAGAACCAAACATCATTAACATATGTGAGGTGGTGGTCATGGGCCATGAGTACGTCACAGCAAGTAAGTGTACTTTATGATCATTTGTTAATGCCTAACTTGAAACGGTACGCATATAAATCTGCTCACATTATCATCTGCATATTTCTAACATCAGTCCTCCTATGGTTTAATTAACCAAATTGCGTCGTTGCAAAGCCTGAAACCAATTGTCTTGTGTTTACTGGATCAGCTAGAATATATCGTTATGTTAAATCATTAATATGCAGTACTATTAGGTGATCCATCTAAAGGACTATTTGTAATGAGGAAATCAGCTGTCAAAGGGAATAATGTAATGCAAACAATTCCTACCAAGCAGCCACTATGTACATATATACTCCTACAACTTAAACAATTTAGGAGAACAAATCAATTTCAGATTCGACGAATTGCCTCTCTGACAGTGACAACGTAGTGGGTTGTTTGAACTGTTCCGGATTTGAACCACCGCTTTGCACAACACGTAAGAAAACATTCACCACTTTTCATCTATCATTTTTCAGCATTTTTCTTTGCTAAGCAAACAGAAAACTTACATTGATGGCTTTCATGGGCTGTGTTCATTGCAGCATGCAATCCTGGACAATATGGGATCAACTGCAATGCTTCCTGTTCTACTCATCGATGTCGGAATGGATCAGATACGTGTGATGTCTTGACGGGCGAATGTCTAGATGGATGTAAAATGTGGTATATTGGCAACCAATGTACCATCGAAATAAGTAAGTATCGAATTACTGTATATGATACTTGTGACATTCCGAGAATTCTACATTTTACGTGGCCCTTAGGAATAGTCACAACTTCGTGCATTGAACGATTTAGCAAGTAAGAACATTGTGCGCAGAGGTTGTTGACCATGGCGAAAGAGCGAACTTAACCGTTATCAATGTGAGCCCATGTGAAGTCACGCTCCGATGGCGATCTGCTGGGAATATCCCACCTACTCTGCCTCACAACTATGGCTACCAGGTGCAATATAAAAGGCAACATGGAACGGAGTTCATCCCTGGTACCAACATAACCCATGATGCTGATAAAGCAGAGCATTCAGCGACAGTCAGCGGTCTGGAATTTAACACGCAATATGACTTTCGAGTAAGCACTTACAGGCTGTGGCAAGGTCTATCTGAGTTGTCAACAATGCCGTCCAAAGAGACGACTGCAAAAACATTGTGTAAAGGTACCATTTATGGATGTCTTTTCAACATTAGTTCATGTTGGATATAAACTAACCATCGATTAACTTCTATTGTAACATTGAGTTTAATTGCTTTCAGCACCAGAACCGGCAACAATTATCAACGTGAGGTCCCAAACAAACGCACCACCATTCTCTTTTCATGTTCAATGGCAGGTTCGTAACGGATTAAGATAGTCACATAACTCACAACCTACATTTGTTAAAACCTTTTTTCTCTGTAAGCTCTCTATGTTTTACAGCTGGCGTCATCAGGTTGTGATAGCATCTCCTTCATACAGGTACTGTACGGACAAGCGGATACTGATACATGGATGACACACAACGTATCTGATCCAGCAGGATCCACTGGCGCCAATGTGACTGATATTGCTGAGCCAGGTACACCCGATGTCCGAATTAGAGTTGTGAATAATGCTTACCTGGACTCTGAATCAGCGACTCGCAGTGTGACACTTGGAGGTACACTCTCGTCGTTAATAATGATATTGACAATTTCCAGTTGCTTTGTGAAGACTACCCTTACACAATTGATTATTTGATTGCGCTTAGCCTTTGTCATGTTTGTTATTACCTGGAAGCAGATTAATGAAAACCACGCTTCTGTGTTCAGTTGGGAATCCAACAAGCAGTGGTCCAAATATAGGTCTCATAGTGGGACCAGTCGCAGGAGGTCTGCTGCTTATAGTTATCGTCGTTGTCATCGTCGTCGTGTGTGTCAGGTCAGATGGGAATGTATTATTTATTGTTTTGCCCTTGGTAGAGTGGATTATAACAGTAATGAATGATAAGTGTAAATTTATTATTCTAAGCTGTGTTTAAAGGAAACGTATGAGTCAGCAATTGTCAGCTCATGAATACGACCACTTACAAATGAAAACTAGGAGTGAGTATTGCTTGAATTATCCACAAAGATTTCAAGTACATGTATATATAGATAAGCATATAAGATATGCTAAGTAAATTACATATTTACCAAGATAGAGAAGTGATTATAAAATGACATTTAGCATGTGTGTCTGATGCATTCAGACCAAAATACATCGGCACAGCAAGACCTAACTGGGGAAGAAGCAATGGAGCATCCAGTAAATACTGTTTATGAGACCATAGTGGTAGAATCTGATGCAACACAATATTGTCAAGGTGCAATCCATTTCATCACTGAATTCATGAATATATAAATGAGTGTTTAACATTTGGGCCTTTAACTACTCGTTAATATGAAAAACGGAGTCTTAGAATGTTTGCCTGATGCATGCAGATCAAAATACATTGGTGCAACAAGACCTCACCGGGGAAGATGCACACCAGGGTCAAAGTGCTACTGTTCCCGTCACTGAACCCTGTACAACGGCTGTCATCTTGGTGTCCCAACTAAAGACGTATATGATTCAACTGTCAGGAGAAATGAAAAGCGAGTCACATGATGGGACAATTGACATTTGCGATGGGTTTGCCAGACAATTCAAAGCGAGTGATATGCCTGATAAACTTTTATTTCCAAACATTCACCTGGAATATTTTACATCCAACGCTAGAGAGTAAAATAGTAGCGTATGACGGTACAGACGTAAAATTTCAGCACGGTAGATCATAGTCTTAAAATAGAACAATGTTAAAACCATGCTTTCAATCGCCACAGGTAATTCAGGGTTTTAATTGCAAACAATGGAAGGTGGATCATTCCGAGATAAGCTTAATTAGGAAAATCGGCACCGACAACCCATCTTGTGAGTCTAATATGCTACCTGAATGGGTTTAGCCATATCAAATGAGGCCAGATATTCATGAAATGGACATTTATTGCTCTTCTATTGGCGGTATTTGTTCTAGATGACAAAGAGCATGCCGCGGATCTTTTAGATATCGACGCATGTTATATTACGGTAAAACTGATATTTGAATATAACATGTGTCATAGAAGGTTATTCTCGTGTGTTTTATTATTCATGGGAAGAAAGCATAACTACAATATGCGAATTATGCTGCAGGGCTACCACAAGAAGACCAAGTACTACATAGCAACTCACGGTATGTTACAAACCAATTTATAGATTATCATATTTCAGCATTCAAGTAAATTATAATAATAATATTGAAATCACCGCTAGGCCCTTTGAAAGGAACCATGGAAGCTTTCTGGTGCATTGTATGGACACAGCAGACAAACCGCATTGCCATGTTGAACAAACTGAAAGACAGTTCAGAGGTAATGCTAGTGACGGACAATGGTGTTATTGTACTTAATTTACACCAACATAGTAATTGTAGGTCATTGATGCATTTTTAATGCTTAACAAGGAATAGCCTTAGCATTTACATGGTAGATAATTGAATATAAATTTGAATCTAATTGCATGATGACAGACCGAATGCGAGATGTACTGGCCAGAAAGCCCAGGGAAGAAGAATGCGATATTCTGCGGAAAATATCAAATCACCTTGTTGTTATCTGAAATGTATGGAGATTATGCATACAGGCGATTGAGTCTGAAACACAAGGTAATCACAATAGTTCACCGGTACATCTTGCCAGGCCGTCAACCATGTGAATTATGAATTATATCTTTAATTATTGGGTTTTGAAGCATGAGGAGCGAGAGATTCACCAGATTCAATTCTTGGCATGGGAAGACCAGAAATTCCCGGACAATAACTTCCCACTTCTAGCATTCAGACGGAGAATGTTGTGCTTGCCTTCCAATCCCAGCGGCCCATTGATTGTGCACAGCAGGTATGAACATTTATCTATTATACATGACAACAGTTACCATTACATGTAGCATTTAGAATGCACTAAATTGTGAAAATTTCCATGAATATTTATTTACAGTGCTGGTGACGGTCGGATGGGGATATTTATTGCACTGGATTACCTGCTGAATCAAGCTAAATGTGAAGGTCAAGTAGATGTGTTCACTTGTGCGTCCCGCTTACAAATGCAGCGGAAGAACATGATACAAAGCAAGGTTAGCTGGGATCATATTTTATAACTGTATTTGCTTCATTCACAACATTGTTGATGAGTAAATTGCATTTCGATGTTGAGCAGCACGAATACAAGATCCTGTACCAAGCTCTGTTGGAAGGTATTGAAACTCAAATTGGTGAGCCCGGTGTCCCAAAAGATGATTTTGTGACGACATACAGCAAACTATGGGATAAATCGGAGAACAATAGCCAGAACCAACTGCGTGAGGAATATCAGGTCTGGTTTTTTCTTATATAGATTATTAAGTGTAACAGATTAACTAGATGTTGCTTTAAATGCATTAGTGTATGTATATGCAGTTGATGTGCCAATACAAGCCTCTAACAGCTTCTCATTCAGCTAGCGTCACCAACAACGCCAAGAACAGATTCCAAGATGTTCCCTCGGGTAATATCTCCGTAAATATACATCAATATCGTTGGCGTTACTTATTTATCAAAACAACATAATATTGAGAGTTGTATATTCTAGTAAAGAGCTTATCTTTAGATGTTGATTATGTGTTTTTCAGTAGATCGATACAGACCCAAATTGACGACATCAACTTCCGAGGGCAAAGATTACATCAATGCAGTGTTTGTAGATGTGCGTGCCAAATCTTGTCTGTTAAAAGGAAATAATATGTATTCGAAATTCCTGCTCGGTAATCATAGTTCTGATTACTTCCCAGAGTTTCCAAATGAAGAATGCAATGATTTTGACCCAAATGCCGCTTCCAAATACAATTATAGACTTCTGGAGGCTTGTTTACGATCACAACTGCGATACTATTGTCATGCTCAATGAAATGGACAGGGCAGATTTGGTAAGAAAATCTGAGTGATTGGTCCATAACTCGAAACTGAGGTCCTTTGGCTTGTTTCAAGGTAGAATGATTAATGTCACTGTGTTTCACAGCCAATGGCAACATACTGGCCTGTTGAGGAATTCGGAAGAGAAAGTTATGGACCACTAACAGTTGAACACATCAGCTCAGAACTTGGATCCAATTCCCAAATTGCCATCAGAACGTTTAAAGTGTCTGATGACAAACGAATGGTAATCCCCAGCTAAAGGGATATATATTTCATGCAAAGTTAGATAGATAAAAAGAAGCAGTCAACATTGTCACACTCAATATTTTTCAAATACAACGTTTAAGTAAGTCAATCCGGATTTTTACAGTGTCCCAAATCTGGTTTTCATTGTTGCAGAAAGGACAGCAAACCGTTCGTCAATTTCAGCTCTTCGGCTGGAGTAAGCATGACAATTGTCCCTCCGATCCCGATCATTTCATTGAACTGATTGATAACGTGACTGAGTGCCGCCAGCAGCAGACCAATGGGGTCACTATCATACATTGCATGTAAGTCAGTACTAAGTAAATGTTAAGGCATTTGCAATCAAGGAATACATCAATTCGTCCTAATTATTGCCATTCATCATACCAGTATTATTTGCTCAGGAATGGGGCAGAGAGAAGCGGACTTTTTGCAACTGCAAGCTTTATGCTTGATGTGTTGAAAGCAGAAAAGGAAGTGGATGTTATGCTTGCTGCTCGTTACATTACATCCAGACGACCCCAAGCTATCAAAACCCAGGTAATTATATCAGTTAATGTACTATGTTATCAATAGTGTTAAGTACTAAATACGGATAATGTATTCATTACATTATTCCTTTGTTTCAGGAGCAATACGAATTTCTCTATGAGCTGGCAAAACTCTACATAGCTGGCTGTCGTATTTATGACAATATATAAACCTGCAAATACACATCTTTTGATCGTATTCAAACAGTTAGTGTAATATGCATCTGTGAGCGCATCCTGATTTACTATCAGGCTCTTCAATTTGTGTTTCAAAGCTTGTTTGAGCAACGTTGATTATGAACATACTTATATTTTACCGTAAATACAGCGCTGCTAACATGTAGAATGCTTAATCTATTCAACATATGTTACACAATGTGCAGTAAGATCGAACATAGATTAAACCTACTCTTGTCATGATGCAATTTATGTACCTAGCTTATTTGCACGCTGATATACTTTGACAATGTATAAATTGTGATTGAAACAATGTCGATGGAATGTACTACAATAACCATGGCTTTATAATGTATGCTCATTCACGTCGCATACAAATCTTTAACATGTATATTTGAAATAAATATTTAACACCAAAAGCATGTCAATTATGCGGCAGCATGTGCACAAACTAAAAACTAGTTTGTTCAAGAGCGCAGAACTTCTAAAACGAAGCATGAATAAACCATAGTATGTTTAACCATTCTATGCATTTCCGTCTGTGGAATGTTCACATGATTAAGGAAATCTTGTTTGTTTCGCAGCATCAACATTAGTAACTCATATTGGGGTCTGGTACATGCTGTGTAACTGCGAATACACTCCGCACGCAGAAGGCTGTACTAGGCATGTGAAACTTACTGAATGGCAAGAGGGTTAACAATTTTAGGTTCAATGGCGTTCACACTGAAAAGGAGTCCATGTGGAAGTCCATAGCAACTGACGCTTGACAAGCCAAAATCATGATTTCGCCTGTCCATATGAAGTTATCATGAAGTGAGCCTGATCTTTCGCTTAACTGAATATTCCAAAATTTAATTTAAATCCTACACCACGTACCTAAGCTCTCATACAATACAACCGCTAGTGTGTAAAATGTTAAATGGTTCGAAATATACACAATATATGCATATTTTTATGGGCGCCGTACGGCCTTGGGGTGTAACCCATAGGAAGCTTGTAAGAAATCATTTCCCATGCGATGTTATGGTCACATGCTTAATGGGCGGTCTGTGGGCGTTCTATCGGGTGTTCGTATACTGTTTAAAGTTTCGTAGATATTTATATTATGATTAATTCTGACAAGTGTGCCCTATTAAAAATGGCCAAAATTCAGTTATTGCAATTCTATAGTAATATCGAATAGCTTTAATCAAATTTTAATTTAATGCTGGTTTTTATCAATTAAATTATCCTCAGATGGCCTTTTTAGTATATAATACTTATTTCATAGACCTACAAAAACCAAATAGCCTGAATAATTAAATCATTGTTTAATAAATACACCGACAACATACGTAATCATGTAAATAGACTCATGTAACTTGTGGTTAATAACAATGTACTCACAAATAAAGTCTTGCAGAGAAGAGAGAGCTGTTTTATACTATATAATAAAAAGTCCTGAGCAAAGTCCTACATAAATTTAGTTCCAGACCTCTAACTAAACAGTCCCATATAGTTCAATATGATTACACGATAATGGAATTTTTTTACATGCCGGAATGCCAGGAATCAAAAAGTTAGCGATCATATATACGCCTCAAGGACGCAACTAAATTGCCGTATTGTGTCGTGCGAGGGCCGTGCGGGGATTGCACGGTCCCGTGGGAGTACGTAAAGGTCAAGGGGATCTGAACCTGTGGACCCATAGATCACACGCAAGAAAACCGGGCACGACTGCCTACGATCCTTTTATGGGCTTTAATCCACACGGGCTTGCATGGTTTTGGCCCTTACGGGGCCCGTAGACAGCCCATAGACATCCAGTAAGTCGCATGCGACCTAGGTATATATCTGCAAACCTCTCTTACCTACCGTCACAGGGCGCTGTTGTCATAAAACCACCTTGGAAGCTTGCAGTACACTATAGAGGTGTCGACAATGTGAAAGACCAATTACTCCTTAAGTCAACCATGAATAGTGAAGAATCTTTTATAAACCATTATTCGAACGCTGATCTACCAACAATGAATCAATGAAAATCATAATGAAATTGATACTATACTCAGTGTAACCAAAGAGATTATAGCTACGCTAAGAAAGCTCAATCAGGTCTCCGCCCAAGAAATTATGTGATTACGCCACCAGTTGTAGAGAGCATTGCTCGTCCCGCATAACTTAAAGTGTCAACATCGTGGGCGATATTATGCTGTCCAATATTTTAGCTCACTGCGAACATATTTATTGTCGGCGGACATCTTCTTGTAACCATTGTGAATTGAAGGGTGTTCTGACTATTTATGTTTTGTTTGAGTCTACTTTTTTAATGTGAATATAGTTACATAGGCTTATTATAGGTGAGTCAGTGCTACCACTCGAGTCCGCGTAGTCGGCAGTGGGTACATAAAGCCTGAACTGTAAAGTTTGACTCGAACGTTAACAGGCATGGCCAAGCCCAGCTCGTGGATGTCACTGTCGAAAGGGCGATATTGTGCAGCGAATAACTGCCACAATTGTAGATGGACAAGGCGTGACCTTTCTTTTTTACGCTTCCATGAGAGAAGGAAAGTTAAGCTTAAATACACTAATCCCATCAACAAGGCAATTATCAATGCATTGCAAAGTATTGGTGATAAGAAATGATTCATCATAAATAATTAACTTTATTATACAGTAAACTATTATCTTTATTAGTTTAACGTTGAATTAGATTTACTAGCTAGTCTTTATTTTCTTGTGGGTTTTTGCACAGATACAACAATTTGTAAAGCATATGAAAAAAATATCTGATATAAATCATTTTCTGAATCTTATAACGTTAATACTTTTGACAATTTTGCTACAGATTATAGCATGTTAAATATTTTAGTGCATGCAACTTTTATCATTTCAACTCTGAGGCTCAGTAAATTTCTTCATTGTGGATACATATCAGTAAGGTATAGGGTGCAGCATGTGGTCACTTCATCCATGACTATGGGTTTTGGCAAGATGAATTGTTGCACACATGATTTTCAGTTCACTGCAAAAAACTCATGGCTTTTGGATATGTATCACTGGGTCATATTGAAATAAACAAACTGCAGCTAAAGGTTTCTAGTCAAAAACCATATTTCTCTGTTGGAGACCGTAAAATATTCACATTTTATTATCCACCCTATATGGATATATATATGAATATATATATATATATATATATATATATATATATATATATATATATATATATATATATATATCTATATATATATATATATATATATATATATATATATATATATATATATATATATATATATATATATATATATATATATATATATATATATATATATACGTTGTTGATGATGGAGGGCATATGTACCGTGAAACCCGTACACGTCAATGTCTTAGGTAATTGCAATTTAACGACATTTCAACACCTAAATAACCTAAAAGACGTGGAGAGATCGGGACGTATTTTGGAAGGAAGGTAAATTTGTTTATAGGTTTGCAGTAGGGTTTGCGCCGAAAACGTTCAACCACTCGAAACGATGCCGGCCATTCAGATCATTGACAAACGCTCCTTACAGAGTACGCAGATCATTATTACCTGTTTGGCGCCGTCTGTCATGGTTTATTCTGTCATAGTAATGATCATCCGAGTCACAAGAAACCAACAGTTTTCACACCTTGGGATCACACACAAGAGTGTATAGCTTCGCTAAGAGCGCTCAATAGAGCCTCTGTCCAAGCAAAAAATGTGAAGACGCCACCTGTTAAGCGCCATGTTTTGATTTGTCATACCGTTCCTTTAAACCCCTTTGAATTCTCTAATCAATTCCGAGCCTTGGACCAATCAGATGACTTCATGTCTTTAACAAACGCCGGCCCCGTGGGGTCGAATCAACAATACCAGGTGCTTTTTTTGATTTCATAGTATCGTCGACTGATGACGGCCTTGTATTTCATGTAATTTCATAATTCCAACTCAGCTTAGCGAAGATATAAACTCTTTGCTCGAGATCTTCACATGTCCCACCAAATGTTAAAGTCTATCCCCAGCAATTCCCTAGCTCTACTAGGTTGTTGACAATCTAATATCATCATCTAGAGCGCGAACATTACCGATTGAGAAAAGTAAACGTCACGGACGCTGTCCAAGGCGAACTGTTTTCGGTAGGTCAACCCAGGCAATTTATCAAGTTGACATTTATTACATATTGTAGTTGTTATTTCGCTATTTTTAAGTCTTTGTTTTGGCAGCGGAAATGACATTTTCCCGCTCTCATCAATGGCAGTGACGTTAGCCCAGTATACGGGTGAGCTTTAATGTTTCCCGATTGCAGTGTATTATAATTAGGAACGCGATCTCCACAGAGCCACTTGAAGTGAACCCTCTTAGCGCAGCAATAAACTCTCTGATTCCACCCACAACCTATGGTTCGAATGTCGTCGCACATAACCGCTTCGCCACATGCACCGACTACACACACGTAATAATGACAGAGTATCCTCATTGAGCTTAATTACAAACTATACTTTAACAATGTACTCCCTAAACACTTTACAATAACACAGCCAGCGATGATGCGTGGTGGAGTTTGTAATAGCCCTTCAGCTGGCGATCATAATGGATATCGATACTGTATGATTATTTACTACCGTTTTGTCACAAACTCAACAATGGATACACACGTTGGTAGTTGAATGATAATGAGTCTCGATGCGGTGTCCGAATATGAACAGGGCGCAAAACTCCATTTACCACACCCCATTTACGTCGTTGAATGTTATGCTGCTGTGTGGGACGATACTTATGATGTCAGGAAATGTAAGGTAGCGCCTATATGACTGCAACAAATGTAACATTGACTTATATGGCTGACGTAATTAGATCAATTGATGGAGATTAAAATACGCAGCAGAGACTGATACCATAATTTTTGCCAGTCACCGCGCCAATGGACCACCCATTCCCTGAATTCTCTAGTGGTAACCTATAGAAGAGAAAATTTCATAAGCGATATACAGTTTATATGGGGATAATCCGCACAGACAATATGTGGCCGAATTTGATAAAGATTCCATGTAGTGCGACTTATCGACTCTTAAACAACCTCTGTCACTGTTCGAAGTAATGTCGTTCACTATAAACATTATTGTCTGTAGATTTAGCCATCAACACATCAAAAATCATCCACACCGACCGCATTTGCCATGAAGTAAACACTAATGTTCAACGCCATCCACTCCTCATTGCCACATTGGACATTCACACAAACTTTACCTTGTTTCATAATCCAATCGCTCTTTTTGCCTCTCAGCTTGTACATTTGACAGATCTGGTGGCGGCTTCACTTACACATGTAATTGCGCTGCTGATGGTGATTGTGATTGAGATGAAGCGACTGGTGCATGAGATGATGTATGTAGACAGGGTTCACCCCAACCTCTTAGTAACGTGAGCATCTTCACTGGGGATAAGCGAGGTGGTCGATTTCAATCTTCATCATTGTTATGGTCTAGTAATAACTTTCGCCTATATTCCCATGATTTGTGACTGTTATGATTATTGTGAGGAATCATGTATCAATGAACTGGTGTACCATTACGGAGTTACCGATTAACTCAGTCGATGGTAGACTCCCATCCCTCTCCGACTGTGTTCTCGCACATTGTGCTCATGATGACACAGGTACTGCTGATATCTTTGTTAATCAGAAGATATGTAATGCGAGGAACTTCCAGTCCTATTCCTCTCACACATGATGTCAGAAATATTAAAAAGGATCGATTGACCAACATGTAGATTTTGTGTATCATTACACTTAAAATGCGGATTTCTGTGTTGCCATCCGGCTGTTGTCATTAAATATAAAGTCTGTGAGAAGATGTTAAAAGCAGCTAAACCATAGCCGAATATAAGTTGAGATATTGTATATGTGAAACATAAAGAGGATAAGGTCGGAGCAATGTGCATTATATTGCGAAATAACATAGAATGAAGAGGCACCATGTAGTCCCTCTTTGACCTCACTCACTGAAGTCATAAAACTTTGCAAAATATTTAACAGCAGTATCAGACAAATACTATGAAAAATCCCACACACAATCATCTGCATACTGTAAAGCATACGAAATAACTAATGCAGCCATTGCTAGATTTCAATTTGATTGAGCTATTAACTGCGAATTGCACTCCATAAAGAATATACTTTTATTAATATTAGTAGTTTTGACGACCAATATATTTACAACAGCGTCCATACAATTTAGAGTGGAGCTATCATAGATCACCTAGAACAGCGCCTTTTATACCTATCTCTGCCTTATCGAATCACCACCGAAAAGAGTGTAGTGAATGTGACAATTATGTTTGAGGCTAACAGGAAAAGTCGCTTTAACAAGCCAGAAGGCTGCAGCAGTCGATAATTGGTGTAAACAGGATGAGAAAATCAATTTACTAATCGTAACCGTATCATATCATCCCACTAAGTACTCCGAAAATGGAGTATGTTCTATGACAAAGCCTATCAGACTACATCTAAAAGCTCATGTGAGCTGCAACCCAAACGTATGTTGGCTTCATGTTATCAGCATTGTGTTATTTTGCCGACTTTAGTTACGTGTTGTGTGACTATGCATTTCTTCTCTCGCTTGTTGGAGCGAAACGAGGATGTTAAGGAATATTGTGAGCTCGCGGTTTGCCTCATTTGACAAAGGCCATGGCGAGCGTCAACACCTCTTGCTGCTTACTTGTAATAATCACTCTACTGTTAGAAGGATTCTTGTCGCAAGGTTAATTATTTAAACGTAGTGAAACTACATATCTTGTATCTAGTTGAAGTTGGCTGTGTTTTATTTTAAACATCCCTGTGGGCTCCATAAAGAGTATGGCGGTCACACACCAGTTGTTATAGGTCAATACAGCGAGAGAGGCAGCTGTGGAAAGAGCTAGAAAACCTAGCGTAAATAATGATTGTATAATAACCGTTATCGACTTGATGGTCAACTGCTTTTGATATCATTTGATATGTGCAAATTCAGTTAGTAACCCAAGAACTGGATATGATGTCAGTGTATGCGTTGTAATACCAAGTGGGTTGACATTGAACGCAAGCATCAAGAATAGGTATATACCTGAGCATAAAGAAAATATCATCCCAAGTCAGTTATCGCTTGGAAAAGCCAAATTTGGCCCAAAACACATCATCATGCCGTCCCCATCACAACAATCCCATTTCTCAGCCCCACATCCCCTCTCACGCACCCGCCTCTTCCACTAGTAACGAATATTCTGATCATTCATAGTGTAATTTCAATCTTCGTTAAATAACAATATGTTTTTGTCGATAGTCAACGGTCATTGTTGCTTTCCAGCATGATATTTGGTCCACCCGATCAAGGCTGTATTTACAGCTGTAATTTCGCTGCTAAGGAAATTGTGATGCACTGACTGGTGCATGTGACGATTGATGTAGACAGGGTGCACCCCGACCTCTTAGTAGCGAGAGCGTCTTTGACCGGAAGGTCCAGGATGTAGGATAGGTAGCGATAACAACACATATTGACGAATTAACATACTATGAATAGCAAGCATTTTACATTAACACAGGTTATTATGTTTTCATTTTTCCGCATTTACTTCGTTTCTCATGACCAATTTTTGTTCGTCAGTAGAAGATGGAGGCGTTTCAAAACCTTGAGTTATTTTTATTTTGAAGCAGCTAACGCCCTAGTCGACTACAACAGATAATGTATGATGTGGATCATTTCGAGAAAGAAGGGGGCACAATGCGATATGTATTGGGACAGACATGCCTAGTCAATATATTAACGAGTGACGATGTAAGCCCCATTTGGCTTTTGTAAACCTTGTTTAGTCTATTCACGACAAAATTCATCGTCGCGTAGGTTCTAGTAAGCTAACTATCTAAGGCACACACATATCACAGATATATTAACCTTCTATACATGAGTCTCACTGGTCGATATTTTTCGTGTTACTTACGAAGCAGCCCACTCTCAAAAATAACCCCAAACTTTCGATTGTAGCGTGGATTCTAGTTAGCATTCTGTTAAAGTCGCACACACATCGTAGATATGTTTACATGCATGAGTCCCAACGAATAGGTCGCTATTTTACGCGTACTTAAATAGCAGCACGCACTTAAAAAATTCGCGCCTTTATGATCTCGTCATAAAGAATTATAAACACTCGCATATTAAAAAAAAGGGTGAGTTTAGGAATATTGTTGGCTCGGGGTTTGCCACTCATTCTTGTCACAAGGTTTGTCACTTGAACGTAGCGATTTCTACAAATGTTGATATTGTGTCTTCTTGAAGTCAGTGGTGTTTGATTTGAATAAAAACCCGCTGGCTTCATTATAGAGCGCGGTCATGCACAAGGTGTTTCAGTTCAATACAATGAGAGAGGCAATTGTGGGGAGAAAACCTAGCCTAAATGACTATATGATTACATCCCGTTATAGACTTGTTGGTTAACTGCTTTTGATACCATATAGCACGAGCAATATCAGTTAGTAACCCAATAGCTGGATACGACATCAGAATGGCATTAAATAACAATTTGGTTGACGACAAACAGATCATTGCTATATGCAAGTATCCAGCATCTCCCCTTCCCCATCGCAACCGTCCCATTTCTCAGCCCCACATCCCCTCTCACGCACCTGCCTGTTCCTATAGTAACAAATAGACTGAGCCG
Organism: Urechis unicinctus; assembly: GCA_034190875.2. Lineage (NCBI taxonomy): Eukaryota > Metazoa > Annelida > Polychaeta > Xenopneusta > Urechidae > Urechis > Urechis unicinctus. The sequence continues at coordinate 25,578,103 of CM067343.1, forward strand.
GCACAATAGTGAAATTAAGGTCCACATCAAACACACCACCATTAGCTATGCATCTGTGTCAAATGACAGGCAACCACTGCACTAATGGTCCACTCTGCTCTAGATACACCATGGAATTACAGGATTCTCACATCATAAAGACCATACCATGAAGTTAATACTAATACTATAAATGCAGTGTGGAGTCCCAGTACAACGCACTAGGCTTCATGGTATTAGCATTGTGTTATTTAACTGACGTTAGCCACGCGTAGTGCGACCATATCTTTCTACTTCTTGGCTCCCCTCAAATAACCTCTCGTTCTTACTTGTCGATTCATTCTGCTTTGTGGTTACTTTCACACGGGAATGGTCTGTACATCGCTATACTAGTGTCGGTTCAACAGTCAAAATATATTTAAGTGTCATGTGGGTTATAGTAAGCATACTATCTAAGGCACAAAAATATTGCAGATATATTAACTTTCTACGCATGAGTCACACCGGTCATTATTTTCGGGTTCCCGACACAGCAGCCCGCTCTCAAACAAGAAAAAAACCTTGCCCTGACGGTCTCACTCTGCACTGGGACAAAACGAGGAAGTTATGGAATATTATTAGTCCGCGATTTACCTCAGGTTTGGGTAACTCATTTGACATGGCGAGCGTCACCACCTTCTGCTGCTTGTTTGTGATAATCATTCTACTATCCGAGGGATTCTCGTCGCAAGGTTTGTCATTTCAATGTAATGATTTCTACATATGTTGAATGTGTATCAAGATCAAGTCATTTGTGTTTTATTTGAAGCACCCCTCTTGGACCAATATAGAGCCTGGCGGTCATGCATCAATTGTTTCAGGTCAATACAGTGAGATAGGCTTTTGTGGGGAGAGCTAGAAAACCTAGAGTAAATAAATATTGTATGATTACACACCGTTATAGACTTGTTGCTCAACTGCTTTCGATATCACTTAATATGTGTAAATTCAGTTAGTAACCCAAAAGCTGGATACGTTGTCAGTATGGCGTTGTAATAACAAGTTGGTTGCCATCCAACAGATCACTGCTATAAGCAAGCATCAAGCATTGGTGTATACCTGAGCATAAACAAAATAACATCCAAAGTCAGTTATTGTTTGGAAAAGCCGAATCTGACCAAACACACACCATCACCCCCTCCCCATCTCAAGTCCCATTTCTCAGCTTCCACTAGTAGCAAATACACTGATCATCACTGTGTAATTTCAGTCTTCGTTAACGCAATCTACATAATTGTCAACGGTGATTGTTGCTTTCCAGCGTGTATATTTGGTCGACCAGATCAGGGCTGTACTTACAGCTGTAATTGCGCTGATGACGGCGATTGTAATGCACTGACTGGTGCATGTGATGATGGATGTAGACAGGGTGCACCACAACAGGGTAACGAGAGCCTCTTTGACTGGAGAGGGTCGGGATGTAAGATAGGTAGCGATAAAATCACATATTAACGAATTAATATTCATTGAATAGCAAGCATTTTACATTAACACGTGTTATTATCTATCCATATATATTTGTGTGATGAAACAGGTAATGTGGCTTTAAACAAATCCGCATATCAGAGCGGAGTTGAACATTGGCCTGCAAGCTACTCCGTAGATGGTAGACTACCTTATGGGTTGGCAAACACCCTGGACCTCCAGTACTGCGCACATACTGACCCAAACGCTACTGATTTTGCTTGGTGGTACGTGGACCTCGACGGAAACTTTTATATCAACAATATTAGTATATTCAACCGGAAACACAATGAGAGTAAGTAAATTTGCTATATAAATACAATTAAATTTTTCGTTTCAGCGATGCGTGTGTTATCTCGTTTATTACTGATGTATTTCAGGCTCCTGGAGAACCAGTCATTTCGACCTTCGTGTTGGAAATAGCAGTAACATAACCGGCAATACACTATGCCGATCTTATGAGGGTCCTGTACCTCCTGAAAAGAGTGTTTCTCTATCTTGCAATTCAAACCTGATAGGCCGCTATGTAAGCTTACAGAGAACAGGAGGTAGAACCAAATATCATTAACATATGTGAGGTGGTGGTCATGGGCCATGAGTACGTCACAGCAAGTAAGAGTACTTAATGATCATTTGTTAATGCTTAACTTGAAACGGTACCTCCTCGCTCATTATCATCTGCATATTTCCAACATCAGTCTATGGTTTATCTAACCAAATTGTGTCGTTGTAAAGCCTGAAACCAATTGTCTTGTGTTTACTGGATCAGCAAGAATATATCGTTTTGTTAACTCATTAATATGCAGTACTATTTGGAGATCCATCTAAAGGACTATTTGTAATGAGGAAATAATCTGTCAAATGGAATAATGTAATGCAAACAATACCTACCAAGCAGGTCACTATGTACATATATACTCCTACAACTTAAACAATTTAGGAGAACAAATCAATTTCAGATTCGACGAATTGCCTCTCTGACAGTGACAATGTAGTGGGTTGTTTGAACTGTTCCGGATTTGAACCACCTCTTTGCACAACACGTAAGAAAACACTCGCCACTTTTCATCAATCATTTTTCAACATTTGTTTTTCTTTGCTAAGCAAACGGAAAACTTACATTGATGGCTTTCATGGCCTGTGTGCATTGCAGCATGCAACCCTGGACAATTTGGGATCAACTGCAATGCTTCCTGTTCTACTCATCGATGTCGGAATGGATCAGATACGTGTGATGGAGTGACAGGCGAATGTCCAGATGGATGTAAAATGTGGTATATTGGCAACTCATGTTCAAACGAAATAAGTAAGTATCGAGTTACTGCATACGATACTAGTAACATTCCGAAAATTCTACATTTTACGTGGCCCTTGGAAAAAGTCACAACTTCGTGCATTAAACACATTAGCAAGTATGAACATTGCGCACAGAGGTTGTTGACCATGGCGAGAGGGCGAACTTAACTGTTATCAAAGTAAGCGCAAATGAAGTCATGCTCCGATGGCGATCTGCTGGGGATATCTCACATGCTATGGCTCAAAACTACGGCTACCAGGTGCAATATAAGAGAGAACATGCAACAGATTTCATCCCTGGTACCAACATAACCCATGACGCTGATAAAGCAGAGTATTCAGCGACAGTCAGCGGTCTGGAATTTAACAGTCTGTATGACTTTCGGGTTAACACTTACAGGCTGTGGCAAGGCCTATCTGAAGTGTCAACAATGCCATCCAAAGAGACGACTGTGAAAACATTGTGTAAAGGTACCACTTATGGATGTCTTTTCAACATTAGTTTATGTTTGAAATCAACGAACCATCTAGTAAGTTCTATTGTAACATTGAGTTTTATGTATTTCAGCACCGGGACCGGCAACAATTGTCAACGTGATTTCCCGAACAAAAACACCACCATTCTCTTTTCATGTTCAATGGCAGGTTCGTAACAGATATGTAAAAAACATAACACACCAACTGTATTTATTGGAACATCTTTCGCTGTCAGCTCTCTGTGTTTCACAGTTGACGTCATCAGGTTGTGACAGCATTTCCTCCATGCAGGTGCTGTACCGCATAGCGGGTATGGATACATGGATGACACATAACTTACCTGATCCAGCAGGATCCACTAGCGCCAATGTGACTGATATTGCTGAGCCAGGTAGACTCGATGTCCGGATTAGAGTTGTGAATAATGCTCACCTGGACTCTCAATCAGCGACTCACAGCGTCACACTTGGAGGTACACTTTCAACGTTAACAATGATATTGGCAATTAGCAGTTGCTTTGTGAAGACTGCCCTTACACCATTGATTAATTGATTGCGCTTGGCCTTTGTCATGTGGGCTATTACCTGCAAGCAGAGTAATGTAAACCACGCTTCTGTGTGCAGTTGGGAATCCCACAAGCAGTGGTCCAAATATAGGTATCATAGTGGGACCAGTCGCAGGAGGTCTGCTGCTCATAGTTATCGTCGTTGTCATTGTCGTCGTGTGTGTCAGGTCAGATGGGAATGTATTAGTTATTGTTTTGCCTTCAGGAGAGTGGATTAATATAATAATGAATGATAAGCATAAATTTATATTTCGAAATACTATCGAGTTTCTCATATAAAACACCTCCTGTGGGTGAAGGGCTATAGATCCACTGTATCCTTCACTGTGTCATAAGAGGCAACTAACATGGGGCAACCAGTTTGCCATAGGCTGCGATTCATGCCAATGAACTTCACCTTGAAATGAGACTTAAATGGCCTGGTCCAGTCTATCAGTTGGTTGTGATATATCTTAGGATAATCATTCGCATATGTATTCTGCACAATTATTGTTGATTTTTATCCTTGTGGATTTCCCCCTTTTTTTCGTTAATCATAAATAGGTGGCTACCAAATCAGGTCAATTTGATCTCTTTACATTGACTCAAATTTTGTAAGCACCACGGTGCAGGTGCCTGTTTATTCTAAACTTGTTGTGCTCTGTACATTTGTTTACCCAAGAAGACGGAAGCCTCATAAACCCAAAAACTATGGTGTTGACAACGTACAAATGTCAAGACGCTGTAAGCATTCTGGTTTTTCTAACACAATTCAGAATGAGATGCGATAGCAATCCAAAACGGGACCAGATAGCTATTGATTACACAATGACTATCAATGTTCTGTAAAGCATCCGACGGGTCCTTTGACAAACCTGTCGGTGTTGTCGGACCAACAAGGAAGCCTGACATCGTAGCGAAGCCCAATATGGCTCATGTGGCAAGTGCAGCCCCTGGAAGCAGCCCAGTACCAATGGTAGCACAACAAGCTCTAAGCGATCATGCAGCTGTGTCAGAAGCCACAGTGCAAGTAGAGTCATTACAGCATGATCTGTCAAGTCCCTATGCCAACACTGAACCAGTGTCGAAAGCACCCATCATCTTATCTCGATTGAAGTTGCATATCCGTCAGCTATCACAGCCAGTACCGAGAGCTGATGCCGTAAAAACTAAAGACGGGACGAGGTACATCACGGACGGGTTCGAGCGAGAGTTTGATGTAAGTAATAGGTTGAATTATCACTTCGGCAATTGCGCATTATCAAATTGACCTCGTGCTTAAAAATGTCCGATATTCTATGCACACAAGGGCTTACCAGGACCAGACATTAAACAACGCACCGTTGGGAAAACACAGGCCAACCTTATTATGAATAGATTCAAGAACATTCAACCATGTAAGTATCTTTGAAAATCATTACAATTACATTACATTTCGAGATTTTAAACATTTTCAGCAATGCCTACCATGATATCGCCGTATTGTTTAAGATGATGACAACCGCGTTGTCTTGGAAGCAGTTGACGAATTGCAAGGCTCTGACTACGTTAATGCCAGTTACATTATGGTAACCCGCCTCCATTGTAAACTCTTACTACAGTAAGCATCCCATTCGTACATGATCTCTGTTATTCGTTATTGGGTTATGTTTAATGTTATGCGTTTTCATATTTAGGGATATCCCGAGAAGACTAAACACTACATAGCCGCACAAGGTCCGTCGATATTTGTTATGCATTTTGTTTGCAGCCATTGATCACTTTCATTAATAAAATTTCTCTTTTGCATGAATCAAAATATTAGTTTCTCATGATGACAATATGTTTATTATGGATTAAGGTCCAATGACGGAGACAGTGTCAGCCTTCTGGTTCATGATATGGCAACAGCGTGCTAACCGTATTGTCATGCTGACCAGGCTGAATGAGGGAGGCAAGGTAATGATCGTATACATGTAGCAAGATGATTTTGTTAATGCATTTGGAAACAAATATCAGCCAATTTGGAGGGGAGGATGTTTTATAAACTATCAGTTATGTTAATCCGAAGATCTGTATGAATTGATGAGTTCAGACAAAATGTGAGAGGTACTGGCCCGATGATGACGAAGCCGACGAGGACGTAAAGACGTATGGACCCTTTAAAGTTTCCCTAATGGTGTCCGAAACCCATGCCGATTATGCATACCGGAAACTACGACTGAGTTACAAGGTGCCCATTTGACTCTTTATTTTAAACACCATTCAACATTCAGTGATAAAACTGCAAAAACCTTATGCAAACTGATGGCAAGGGAGCTTCGATTGGGTACAATTGAATAAGACGAGACGTTTTCATGTTCTTCAATTTGACATTTAATTGTGTAATTAATTTGTAGAGCGAGGATCGGGATGTCCACCATCTTCATTTTAGAGCGTGGGACGATAAGAAGCCCCCTGAGGATAACTTTCCTCTTCTCGCGTTCAGAGGTCGAGTGTTACGTTTGCCATGTGAAGCAACTGGCCCACTGGTTGTGCATTGCAGGTATTAATCTTTGCCAACAAAGATTTGAGAAATCAAAATAGCTTTCTCCACATGTACAAGTGGATTATCGTGAATGCGCTCAGTTTATTCATGCGTTTATACAAATGTTTCAGTGCAGGTGTAGGTCGGACGGGTACGTTCATTGCGTTGGATTTCCTGATAAATCAAGCAAAGTGTGAGGGAGGCATCGATGTGTTTCATTGCGTCCACCGTCTGAGAACGCAGAGGATGTACATGGTACAAACTGAGGTATGTAGCCTCCCTTGCCTGACCCCCTTTCCTTCCCCGGCTTATTCACATCAGCAATGCTCGGTAGATGTATACAATATTTGTTTGGGCAAAAGTTACAGTACAAGTTTCTGTACCATGCTACACTGGAAGGAGTTGAAACGAAGATGGGTGAAACTGGAATTCCACAAGCGCAGTTTGTTGCTCATTATACTACTCTGTGTCAGGACACAACATATTCAAACCAGAGCCCTCTTCAAGAGGAATATCAGGTCAGAAATCTTAACAGCCCTTTATCAAATGCGCAATAATATTTGATCTGAATAATTCTTACATTGCAATGTAGATTTTATGCAAGTACAAACCACCGGCCAATCAATCTCCCAGTTTTGCGTGGAAAATAAGGCGAAAAACAGATGTCAAGATGTTCTTCCAGGTAACAGCCTAAGTTATGTGTAGTACAAGATCACAGATGACTGAATACAGTGCGTCTTTTTCATCCTTATGGCACAGAAAAATGCATCTTTTATGAAATGTTATGTTTTGTTAAATGCATAAAACCTATCTCAATACCTCCTGTTATATTATTCATGTTGTTTTGTATCCTGTGTTTTGATCGTTCTGAAGCCGACCATCGACGTCCGAGGTTGTCGACACCTTATTCTGGAAGTAATGCTTACATTAATGCAGTTTTTGCGGACGTAAGTGGTATCATCACTGGTATATAGCTAAAGCCTCATTGCCTTATGTACTTTCATTCAATCTAACAGAGGTTTGTTAATTCCCATACATATTCAGTATTCTCCTTTTAATTGCAAGAATATCTTATTGTTTACCGACATGTCCTTTATGTGAATGCAGAGTTTTGGCAAACACAAATCCATAATTCTGACGCAGATGCCTCTTCCAAACACTGTAGTGGACTTTTGGAGGCTTATCTACGATCATGAGTGCAATTGCATAGTCATGCTCAATGAAATGGAAGCGGCCGACATGGTAACAACATATTTTATATTTTCAAAAGCATATTTGTTTTCATAACTTCATTGTCTAAACTTGTTTTCAATTGCAACCTCGGTAGTAGCTACATTTACGAACTGGAAGAATTTCGATTTCTTTTGTAAGCAGCAAAGACTTAATGTATGATATTGCGTTTTAAATAGACTGATACACAATACTGGCCAGGCGAGGAAATATCTCACAAAAGTTATGGCCCCATCAACGTCCAACTCGTCGGCACTGAGCATGGATCAAATATGCGATTCGCTTCCAGAACCTTCAAAGTGTACAACGAACGTCGAACGGTTTGTTGTTTGCCTTGATAGATGTACGTGTGTGTGTGTGTGTGTGTGTGTGTGTGTGTGTGTGTGTGTGTGTGTGTGTGTGTGTGTGTGTGTGTGTGTGTGTGTGTGTGTGTGTGTGCGTGTGTGTGTGTGTGTACTATATTACATTAATGTTGATTTAGTTTTGCACCTGCCATTATAAGCCAAGGGTTGTTTTCAAAATTACCTTATGTTGCCTTGTGGATGCAGGAAGAACCTCGAACAGTCCGTCAATTCCAGCTATCAGGCTGGGCAATGCATGACAAAGTGCCACCCCATGCTGATCTGTTCATTGATCTGATACAAAATGTGACATATTGGCGACGTAATCAAAAGGGAGGTTCTACAGTTGTGCATTGCAGGTAAATATGCCTCCTGATGATATGATTTCAATATACGATTATTCTATTTAATCTGATGTCCAATTTGTATTTTTGCGGTTCAGGGACGGTGCCGAGCGAAGTGGACTGTTTGCAGCAGGCAGCTACTTGCTGGATTTAATGCAAGCCGAACAGGAAGTGGATGTGATGCTGGCAGCTCGTTACATCACATCTAGACGACCGGAAACCATCAGCACTCAGGTAGTTGAGAATATATTTGATAAAACTTCCCATATATCAATACCCCAATGAGCTGCATGCTCATTACGCCAATTTCAACACAATCATCCCAGTACTATTTACGGTGCTTCAGGAGCAGTACAAGTTTCTCTTCGAGATGGCCAATAGCTACATATCCGGCTTCCACACGTATGGTAATGCTTAAACTAAGGAGACCACCATAGGCCGCCGCAAATTAGGGCAGCGAGTGTGCACATGGCAACATTATCGTAAGACCATGGTTGATACAGTAGCTTATTAAGAAGCTCAACTTTATATTATATTGACTACACTAATGGTTATGTAGCCACTGTGTACAGATATCTCTTTTATTATTATATCTATATTGTTCAGTCAGTGCTATGAGGTGACGATACGGATTCGAATTCTGCTATAAATCTATGCATCGAATGAGTTGTCATGAATGTATATAATCTAAGGACTTGAATTTCCAACGTGTCTTGCTAAGAAAACGTCAGCCCAGCGCACATAACACTTACAAAGCAGAGTTGAATTATATCTGACAGGAAAAGTTTTAGCTGTCATTTGCACGAATCCATAGCAAACTACTTATACGAAGTACTTCAAGCCCCAAGCTTCATGTATGAGGTTAACAAATAGCGATTTTCGTTCTAATGATATGTTCTATTGATTGAGTCACCGTAAGTTACGACACATGTCATTTTGATCATAGAGCAATTCCGATATGAGAATCACATACCCTTGATTTATCGTCCGACATGATTAAGCTGGGCGTTTCGCAGTGAGTCACACCCTTGCTGAACCACTTCACCTTTCCCACGATAACTTCTCTATAACAAGACAGCAAAATTGTAATACGATAGCTTGTGAATGGTATTGATTATTCGTTGCGTGAAATGTTTTGGGGAAACCCTTGATATACAAAACGAAAGAGAAGTAGATAGTCGTTCTTTTCAGTCAACAAATACACCTTTAACAACGCTGCGGCGGGATGGTTGGGTGTTCATTGAACCATATCAGGGATTGCGGTGTCGGCTTCGACATCGTCTTTGCCCCGGAACCTGTTATTTTGTAGTTTTCAGTTGAACGACCGTCCGAGCTACTAAGTTCGCAATTGAACCAAGAAGACATACGCAAGACAATATATTGTAAATAAAACGGTCTGAATCTATTCATCAAATGCGAATGTTCCGCTCACTGGGCTGTACATTTTACGACCGTTATGATTCTTTGAGCGTTATGTTCATGAGAGAGACGTCTTTAAGGATCGTACGGTTAGGGGCAGGGGTCGCCTCGTGTTTCAAGTGGTATAGAAGCTCGGAAAACGAATTCACATGTTACAAATATGCGGACCACATACATTAATTCTTTACTCGGTATACTTGAAAAAAAAATTCCATGCTGTTTTCACGATTGAATGATAATTGATTGGTCAAACGGACATTCCTCTACCGAATCAACAAGCTGCATTATCGTCGATGGGTAGCCATGTGCGGACGTATCATTTTATTATGTGGTACTGTTGTATGTATACCTGGTTATTTATAACAATAATAATTTTATAATAATGAATTATAACAGGATCTAGCACACACAGAAAACATTGATGCAGCCTCAGTGTTATCATCATTAACTAAATATATATATGTATATATATATATATTTACATATACATATTTAAATATATATATATATATTTATATAAATATATATGTTTACATATATATGAATATATATATATATATATATATTTATATATATATTATATATATATTATATATAGTTGTATATGAATATATATATATTTATATATATATATTCATAGCTATATATATCATATATATATATACATATATATATATATATATGTATATATATATATCTATATATATATATATAAATATATATATATATATATATATATATATATATATATATATATATATATATATATATATATATATATATATATATATTTATATATATATATATATATATATATATATATATATATATATATATATATATATATATATATTTATATAGGCCATTTGGCAACCATTTGGTTTTCAATGAAGAGTTCGTACAATGCTATAAAACACTAGGAATCTCAGTCGGAGTTGCTTGCTATAACCACATCTGAAACGAGATCATCATCATGCATTAGGTGATAAACAACAAGCACACTAAAACAGCGAACACTTCAAATCAGAGCTTGATTCATCCGTATAAAGATTGAAGAGGTAGGTTGACAATACGCTTCCCACTCCTACGCCATTAGGCCCACTAAATCAGCCAGACATAGTTCTGGCCCATCTAACACACACATCTGATTGGAATACCATGCACATTTGTTTAACAAGCTCTGCCCCCACAACAACCTTAGTTGCAGTAGTCCTATGTACTGGTATTGAAATATGATCGAATAGTCGCGGTACGTCTGATATAGAGGGCTTTCAAAGATATAAATAAACATCAATATTTAATTTTAGGGAAATAAACACATACAAAAGCTATCAACACAAATAAGAGCAAACTCTTTCATGTGTGAAAAAATGCCTTATGATTTTCCCCTCCTTACGGCCCCTTAATTTATGGTTAGTCTGTCTCGCGGAATGATGTCACCTAATGTTCACCATACTACATTTTACAGCAACCTCTTTAGCAAAAATGGTCAAAGCCTACCTTTCTTTTGTTTAGGGAACCGAAAGTGGCGTATACCCACACAGTTCTTGTCACAATTTAAACAGTTTATGGCAGCGCAGAAATGCCCATTAGTGTTTTACTTCCAGTCAGAGATATTCGCAAGTCATAACGGAGTTGGTTGGTACTTGTGCGTCGTTGAGTAGCTTCCACAAAAGTAAGGGCGCTGCCTTCACGGTGTCAAGGAATTTGTCGGGTGAGTTGCGAGTCGGGTATCTTATCATTACAAGATCTTCGACCTAACTACCTGTGCTGTACATGTCAGCTTGCGGTTTGCCAGCAGTTTGGTTTATTACATTCGCTATTTTTTGTTTCCTGTTTTTTTTTGTAGCCTGCTACACTGCCCATTATTAGGCAACATACATCGGGTATTCGCCATCATTGTTTATATCAAAGAATATTTACCTTCATTGCCACTCCCAATTCATTGGCCGCTGCATATACCATTAGAGAGCGTAGTCAATATATTAATTGTAACCATAGTTGTCACAAATCTAGACTCTACAGCAGCTACAGAACATGGTGCCTAAGGTCATGATCAATTGACATGGTTATCAGATGTCGACGACCACATTAGTAAGCTTAACGTGAAAAAAAACAATACTGTCGAGAGTCATTATATGCCTCCCTGTCACATAGCTTAACATTTAAGAAGTAAAAAAGTACAACACTTGGCGACAATGCATAGCGTACTTATTAGGTATGAAAACATTTGACAAGGAGCATTGATATTAAACATACCCCTGCCGAGGTCACCATGAAAATGGTTGTAATGACATCAGATATGCAATAAAGCCGTCTTGTGCTCGCGGGTTGTTGTTTTCGTGAATCTACTTTCGTGCTACAGCGCTCGATTCACAATGTTGGGCTCCTCAGTACCACCAAACAGATAATTGGAACAAGCAGAGGTCCGGGATCCAAACTTCCGGGATATATTGGTGATTTATTGTCCTTTAAACAAACAGGGTCATTGGTCGCTTTAGTTTTGCAAGTTGTTCTATTGGCTCATTTATGGTAACGATATCTCATACAATGCATTGACAGATGAACATTCATTTAGTTTACTGCAAATTGAAGAGACCGCTACTGCTCTGAGTAGACACAAACCATCTGCAATTTACAAGCCGGGTGCCTGTTTGGTCGACGTCGTCACTTGCAAGAAGCAGTCTGATAACTATCTCTCACATGTTCCCAACGATCTTGTGAACAAGGTAACATATTTCCTTCATGCATTCTTACATGATTTGTATATCTCACATTGATTCACCTATGAGTCCGAGGCTCTGTCATCAGTGGCAGATGTCATCGAATTTGCCACAATGACACAGATGAGTGAGATATAGAACATATACTGAAAGGAGCTTATGTCACCCAATCTTTATATAGAGAAACATCTTTGATGACCAGGTTGTGAACAGCCCCCAGGAAATTGGTCCCAGCTATGTGGAGTCAGGGCAAGGAGAGCAACACACCAGAGTATTTAGGCCAAAACCCCGATGAAAATGAATTTGAACTGA
>CM067343.1:25595776-25600176 GCA_034190875.2 Urechis unicinctus
ACAATTCAGAACATTTATACAGTGATGCATCCTTTTATTTGCAACTTATGTAGTTATAACTTTGAGATAATACACACGATTCCGTAGATATGTTCTCACCCCAGATTCATCCAATATTGCGACCTTCCACTTTGCTTTCAAAGGTTGCTTTTCAACAGTGTGATGATTTGATCGATTGCTCTGAAACGTGTCAGATAGCAAAGTTATGTTATCCACTGCGGCAAAACGACACGTATGTCACCCCGTTATTTTCCATTGATTTAAACAAAGGTTCTAAAATCACGAATATTGTTCATCTGACGGATGCGTTTGCACTCCGCTGCGTTGCTTCTACATCAATCATAACACGGGGTGTCGTATACTGAGCGCAGTACACCGATTACCACTATACTCTGATCTGTGATCTAACTATTAATGCTCTCCTTTCATTATGATTGATCATAATTGTGTCCGTTTCCCGTCTCACATTAATGTGATCAATATCACAACCAAGCATGGAAGAATTAAACGAATCAGACACTCTCAATGGGTTTCTGCGCTTACTATCGCAAAATGACCTACTCAGCGCTATCAAAAACAATTACATAAAATATGGCATCCCAGCATCAATTATGTATCAACACAAAAAGTACCAATCCATTTTTACGTGCTTCTAATAAGGCAGCTATTGGGAATCATCGTTAATTAAGCATTGATTTGACGAATAGCCCGATTATCCATTACATTATTTAGATTTTCTAATTGTTCCAGCAATCAGTCGATTAGGTCATGTCTGATCTACATCAAAGTGTTTGGACTTTAATTTGGCCTCGACATGGAGATGCTAAATAACAGTCGTGCGACACAGAAGCTAGCTCTGTCATGCAGTAAACCATTTGATGAGACAAACCCCTCATAAAACGTCATCAATACCAACATTAACCCAGAAGATGACGGCAGCAGTAATTATGGAGTTCGGGTCTTTGCAGCTACCAAAGCCTTGAAGATATCTGTGCAGTCATTGTGAAACCATTCACGAAAGATGACGAAATTTATAAATGGAACCTTGTGGATTGCTAATGCTTTGGTGCTTACCTCTGGTACAACAAAAGCGCCTTATTTGCTATCCAATATGAATTCGACTAAATGCATGAGCAGAAACTGCTGCTAGTTGTATTACAAAGTGGGTGGTTATTATAATCATCGACAGAGGCGATCGTAACGCATGTATTTGGTTCTTATGAATGCAGTGACATATGCGTATTATAAAGCTCTTGTTGCTTTGTTCAAAGCCCCACTAAAAGGTTAATATATACATAAATGAGCGCTTCAAGAAATGACCAATAACTCGAGGCAGGGGCCAGATCGACTTTATTTAAATAAGAGCATTTCAACGACCCTGCAATGCAAGCGAATTGCTCTATACTGCACCGTTTCTGTTGTAATACGGTTACAGAAAAACATATAGAAATTCAGCAATTATTTGATATATTTTACAGCATAGTATAAGATATGAGTTATATATATATATATTATATAGCCATTATATTTATATATAAGTAAGCTTATATTAAAACCGACCTTCGAATCTTGTTGTTAGTCAAGAAGAAGAAGAAGAATTTATTTGACTCACGACAATGAATATAGATACACATACTATTAGTAAATTCACAACTCACACACACTGTCAGGAGACCGGCGTGGTTTTGTCATAGACGGCTATCTTCCAACCTACCCGACGATCTCTAAATAATAAAAGACTACATGAGGTCCATTTAAAAAAACATAATAAGTCAATCAATTTGTTCGCACAAAAATATTCTATGGCATAACAGAAAATATTGACTATAACATAAATTAAGTTTGGTCCTTGTGCATTAAATTACAATCTACACAATAGCTGGTTTAACAGATAATGATACTGTGGTAATTACTTATGAATGTATACATCAAATATTTTGTTACTTGGGGTAATACGGAAAATTAAGAGAGTGTTTTTTTGCCATTTGTTCCAAATGTTAGGGAATGTATATAGAGCTAACTTTTTTACAAATTCGGTATATGGGATAGGTGTGACCATTAGATGGGGCATTACGCGTGTTATAAAAACTGTTGATATTGCATCGTTGATAGAATGAATTGATGAATGATGATATTAACATTATTTTTTGATGGTACATAATTAAGGCAACACTTTACTAATAGAGATCAAATAATTTTAGAATAATTCTACGTTTGAAAAGTTAATAAACAAGAGATAATTATAAACTGCGTAATGCTGATTTAGAGACAAAGTCTTTTAATTGTTTGAGCATAAAAAGGCCATGAGATATGTTTGTATTGACATGATTTATATGTGTTTTCCAGGATAGGGTTTCGTCTATAAATATGCCCAGAAATTTATGCGCACCGTTTATTGTGTCCATACTGTTGATTACTTCATCGTCTATTTTGACCTCACAATTACTCATATTAAAGTTCATATAGTGTCTTTTTATCATCATATTACCTGTTTTCCTAGTGTTTAATTTCAGGCCATTTGTTGCTAGCCATGTGTTTAAGTTGAAAACTTCATTTTTGGCCTTTTGGAAGGCTGTTTCGATATTTGATGAAATAAGTAGTGTTGTGTCATCAGGAAAGGAAAGAACCGTTTCATTACAGGCATTGGAAATTTCATTGACGTCAAGTAAAAACAACAGAGGCCCTAAAATGGAACCCTGAGGGACTCCGATAGCTACATTGGATACAGTTGATTTAATGTTTTCCCTTTGTTTATATTGTTTACAAAGTCGTACAAACCATTTATGTGCGAAACATTTCATTCCAAGCGAATACATTTATGTTAAAAGTGTTTCATGGTTTATTATATCGAAGGATTTAGAGAGGTCGCAAAATATTGGAAGTACATATTCATTGGGTGATTTATTGTTAGCATCCGCGCAGTAATTAAGTAAATGAAATATTGGATAAATAGTGTTGTTGTTTGTTTGGAATCCATATTGTTGCTTATACAGTAGTTTAAATTCAATCAGAAGGGACATAGTTCTGTTTTACATATTTTTTTCAATTATTTGGAGAAACTTGGTAGCAAATTAATAGGTCTATAGTTATTAAAGACGCAGTCGTCAGCGGCTTTATATACGGGTATAATTTTAAATATTTTTAGTTGGTCAGGGAAGATTCCTGTTTTCTATGTTGCATAACATATATGCGAGAGAGGAGTCAATATTATTGGAAGGGTTGATTTTATAGTTTTAGTACTGATTTCGTCGTGACCAAAACTTGTTTTCAGTTACAGGTTATTAACTACAGCTGCAACTTCATTTGCAGTTACTTCTTCTAGGTACATTGAGTGTGGCAAATAGAAAATGAGGTGTTCGTTAGCTAATGTTAGGCTTTAAGATATTGTTTTGCGTGTATTGGTAAAGTTTTTGTTGAACTCATTGACAATTATACTCTTATCTGATATTTGTTCGCCATCAATTGTAATACTGTTGAGGCAATTTTTGTTTGCGATGTGCATTTCCTTTTTGTTATGTTTAGTACAGACAACAAAGACTTTTTGCATTTTTCTATCATTTCAGAAGAGAAATAACTCTTAAGCTTTGGCTTATGCTTTGTATTTCTGCGTATTGCACTGGGACGGGTTTTGCTTGTATTTCCTATATAATTTTAATTTAGTTTTAGTAGAAGCTATCAAACCAGGAGTCATCCATTGTAGATGCATTTATATTTTTGCGACTTTTCTTTTGTCTGAAAATCGGAAATAATTGATCGAATGCACATTTGTATTTATTGATAAACACGTCATGTATATATATATATATATATACACCACATATATATATACATATAGTTTATATATATGCATATATAAACATAGCGTATACACATATATATACATATATATATATACATGTATGTATACACACATATACATATACAAATATATATATATATATTTATATATATACATATATATATATATATATATATCGATATATCAATATATGTAGATGCATATTTATCATTACGCATATGTATGATATGTGTATATTTATATATATATATATGTATAAAAAGTTTGCTAAGACACGAAAAGTACCTTTCATCTGTGAAGAAGCCACAACACCTTCATTTTCGGATTTTAACAGCCTTAACCTAACATGAGGTTTGTTATGGACTTGCAATGTAAAGGGCATCAGGTATTTATATTTAAAATTACTGTAATTATCTTCGCTTAAATGCTGCAAAGGCTTGCACCTCATGTATCGTGTCATTATGATGTTGATGTTTTGTCACGATCAACAGAACATGATGAATCTATTGTGAGCCTTGTGGCATTGAGTCAATGTGTGACAGTCATTCTAGGAATTCTTGGGTTTGCCGCTGTCATTGCACATCATAACATGTGTATAGGA
>CM067343.1:25600276-25630276 GCA_034190875.2 Urechis unicinctus
TTCGAAAACTCTCTGTGGATTTAATACCGAATCTTGATTCCTGTCACATATTTTATGGTATACTTCAGTGAGTTGTTCTAGCCAACTGAATGGACATGTCAGATTCAAACTGTTTTGGTGTCACGATAACGTGGTACAAACAACCGGCAGTAATCATCTTACCGTCCAATGTGTATAGTACTGGTAAGCTTCAGTCGAACGACGCGTGTTGTGGCTCGAGTAATACAATGTCGACCGGCAACATTGGCGGAGTATTGATCACATAAATAAATGTATGATTTAGTTGATTTGCTTCTTTTGATAATATATAACCTCTGTTAAGACGAATTCCAAGTTTAGCAAGGAGGGGACGTCAGACGGAAAAAACACACACTCAATTATTCTACCTCCAGCAAGTGTTTTACCAGCCATGAAACTGATTGTGAAGCTATTTATATCAGCTCTATGAATAGTATATATGCTTCACGATGGCCAGTCTTTAAATGCACGCTTAATCATTCCAATAGTTATCATCTATTCGATATCATTATCCTGCTGTGGTTAAAGTTTGGTTGATTTATCTTTTTGTATTGCCACAATTTGTTATCTGTCTAACAAGGGCGTAGTGGTAGGGTTGGCTGACCCTTTATGAATATTCATAAACAATAGAGTGGTAACACATGTATTTGAAATGTCCTGTAATAACCACAGTACTGTTTTAACACAAAATATATTTAAACAAAATATTTCATCAATAGCTTTTTCTGTAAGATTGCTTGATTTGATACATTATACAAGATGAGTAAATCAGTGACGACTTCAGATTTTACAAAAATACATAAATTATATTCTGAGAGTTTACATATCCATATTTTGTTCTAGATGCCCGTCCATATTTTGTTCTAAAAACCGTTCATATTTTGTTCTAAATGCCCGTGACAATGTTGGCCTTAAGTCAATTTTGACAATGTTGTTTTATTTTGGCGATAAAATAACTGTCAGTGTTTTGTGAAAAACTAATGGCTAGTATCTTAATGTCTCCAGTTCCTTTGCTATACCGAAATACCATATTTTACCAAGTGATCATTGCCGAACGGGTTGACACTGCAAACCGGGCTCGTCCGAAGTTTTGACAGCCTGCTATTTTAAGAAAACATACCAACGATTCTATATAACATAAAAACATAAACGCCGGAGTGAACTAGCCGCTGCGAATGTGAAGCATCGTTGATATCTGTTATGCTATCAAGTATATATCTTGGGTTGAGGCAGGAAGTTGTGACACTGCAAGCTTGTGTAAGTAGGTGGTCCATAAGTAATTGGGTCGATGCAACATTCACAAACTTCTGTTATGAAGCAATCATGGGTGGATAGCATCGTGCGATGAATGAACTATGACAAAATGAGTTTATTTCTGGATATAATGACTCCGCGTCAGGTAAGTTGACCTCGGACATCTAGAGCTAAATATGGACTGGCATTTAGAACAAAATATTGTCGGGCATCTAGATCAAAATAGGGACGGCAATCTAGAACAAAAATATGGATATGTAAACTCTACGAAGAGCTTCAAATATAATTCACGCAATTACTTATCTTGTATCATGTATCAAATCAAGCAATGTTACAGAAAATTCTGTTGCTTAAATCTTTTGTTTAAATAAATTGTGTGTTAAAACAGTATTGTGGCTATTACAGAACAATTGAAATACATGTGTTGCCATTTAAAATCAGTTGTATACTCTATCGTTTATGAATATTCATGAATAGTCTGCCAACTCTACCACTACGCCCAACTCTACCACTAAGCAACTTGTCTGGTAAAACACTTCCTGGGGGTAGAATAATTGAGTGTTGTTTGTTCCGTCAGAAGTCACCTCCTTGCAAGGTGTGGGGGAATTCGTGTAAACTGAGGTTATATATGATCTGAAGTAGCAAATTTACGGTGTCATACGTTTATTGATGTGATCAACACTCTGTCAATGTTGCCGATCGACAATATATTACTCGAGCCACAACGCGCGTCGTTCAGCTGACGCTTACCAGTTAAGTGGTGTTGTGAGGATGAAGCTTCTAAACAACAACCAGTAATATAGACTATACACATGGGACGGTAAGATGATTACTGCCGCTAGTTTGTTCCCCGTTATCGTGATTCAATCTGACATGTTATATATATAAACATATATATATATATATATATATATGTATATATATATGTATATATATATATATATAATTATTCACACGCATATATATATATAAATATATATAAATATATACATATACATATATACATATATATTATATATATATTTATCTATATATATACATATATTATATATATATATATATGTATATAAATATATATATGTATATGCATATATTTATATATATATGTATATATATATGCGATATATATATATATATATATATATAGTATATATATATAATATATGTATATATATATATATATGCGATATATATATAAATATATATATATATCTATGTATATATATATAAATATATGTGTATATATTTATATATATATATAAAAAATATATGTACTACACACTTTATTGGAAATTGAGAGTTCAATTGTACTTGCCATGGTGTTGTTTACAAAATGCACTCGATACTATAATAACCGTTTTATGTATATGCTTCGAGTATATTGCACCAAAAAGAGATCGTGAGGTGTTGATGTGTCTCCATGGACAAATTAAAATGACTAGTTGAAATAAAAACTGGACACGTTTCGGATTTTTCATGGGTTGAGCCGTTGATATTATCGAGTCTAGTTACAGGCATTACGAACCACACAGCGTGACATGCTTTACCATGCAGTGACTTGTAACCGATTGCTGCCTATCATACAGGATCGTATCAGACAGTGCTGTGTATTGCACCAACTAATGGACATGAGTGATAAATTATAACGTAATCTCTGACAGCCATTATTTCTTTACCAGGCGTCTGTGTGCTGTGTATTTCCTTTTGATACTGCAAGCTAATATTTCTTTACCAGGCGTCTGGGTGCTGTCAGCCATTATTTCTTTACCAGGCGTATGTGTGCTATATCTTTCTTTCTGATACTACCAGCCAATATTTTCGTTATCATGCGCATGTATGATCTGAATTTGGCTTGGAAATTTTCTTGTTTTCTCCTGATTTCGTAAATTCGTTCATATTCTGCCATAGAACAGACACTCACGTACAAAGGCTAACAGATATGTCGGTTGCCCACCCTGGAATTACATATGATGGTTTTAAGTCGTTCTTATCATATCCCCTTTACTAAGTTTATCATAATGTTGGTCATTAAAACGATGGAATCGCGTTCTGAAAGGGATATTATAATCCACAACCGCATTAGTTCCTTTCCCTGGCTGTAAAAAGATCGTATATTTTTCTAGATATGGATGATTATTTTGTTTATACCTCTTGTTAGGATCTAATCGTTATCTGTTGGTGACAGGAGTCCTGTCCCTGTTGATCACATGTCGTAACTTAGCCACATACAAAAAAATATGCGTTCATACCTAATTTTATTCACAGTACAAACATTCATTTGCAAGCCATACGAACTTATACATCCATGCCTATACTTACGCCTGATTAAGGTAAGCAGCGCTAGACATTATTTTCACCCCAAACGCTCGTGATGCCATCATATAGTTTATTAATGTAACACACGTACATACGAACCCTCATGCCAGCACACTCTCAACCCAGCGACTGACATCATTTGTTTACTTATTGTCTTTCCAAAGAGTGGGCGGTTATTCACATTCTCTGGATAAATGACAAACCTGGACCCTTTCCATGTATCCATTGATTCAGGTGCAGGTAAAGACTAAATCAATCTTTATTCAGTCCTGGTGTATTCGGTTCGGTTTACACATGACTATGGAAGACCCCATGGTTACAACAAATTACGATGCTAACGTATGTTTGTCACCAAACGTCAATGGAGTTGATGATACTCCAGCTCGTGATCAATAGGGAAACAAATTGGACTTCATTCTCAGTGCTATTGGATTTGCCGTCGGTCTTGGAAACGTCAGGCGGTTTCCATACCTGTGTTACAAGAATAGAGGAGGTGAGTTGCGATGGCTATCTGTATACAGGTGTATATATTCCAGCTTCATATATATGTAACAATTTCTATTTATATATTTAATAAAGCAACATTATACCCGCAATACGATACGACAATATGCAAACCTCTTACTAAATTATTAATAATTTGTCATTAATTATGTCAATATATTTAGGTAGATGTAGCGGAACATTATTTTGCAAAACTCTTATCAATTAGCACCGTTTTGTCGCTCCTTGTCTGATAAAAGGCATTTAAAAGTATTAGATACATGGCAGCTTCTAATCGTGTCCATTCCATGTCAGTTGGATCCATCCTGAGGCCAGGGGGTTCAAATAAGGGAATTACGCTCTGCATGGATTTGTATTAAAGATTGGAAACCCCTCTCAGTGTGGTTTTGTGACAAATGCTGCCTTGAGAAATCGGGTAGATGGGCTAATACCGTGACATCCCGATAAGGAACACGTAACAAGATTAACGTTTAGTAAGCAAAACACATTTGAGAAAACCCCTATTAAAGTACTTGCAAGGTATGATTGATATACGCGCCTCCATAGTCTAGCCAATTTAAACTGCGCTGCTCGGTGAGGGACTTTCTCAAATCGGCAAGATAGTGAGGAGATTTTGCGACACAGTCACAGCTATCGGACGGCTTGCCTACGATATGAGAGCGCGGATTGGTTTAAACCATGACCTTCTAAACCTCGCCTAGTGGTTTAAAGAGACGTGGGCCCTCATCACCCACCCCTCCACCCACCCCCTAGCAGCTGGTCAGGTCGTTAGAGGCGACTATTCGGGGACAGCATCATTGCTATGGGTTGGGACTTGAGTCTCTGGCAGAGGGGATCCTGGTTGTTCAGTGGATCAGCCCTGACGAGGGCCATATCCGCAACACACCTGATTTCATCTGGACGAGAGGCTGGTATGGCCTCGCCCAGTCAATCAGTAGGTGGTGACTAGGCCTGTAAGGAAATCATTTCCACCTTCATATTAACTATTTGTATTCGCACTGATCCCCACCCCCCTCATATATCCTACGAGGCAGCTGTATAATCAGGTCAACTCTCTATATGAATTTTTACCCCACCTTTGTGGTCACCATATAATTTGGTGTGCCGTAAAATCCTACGCTTACTTTCTCTCTTTCTCTCCACAGCTGCCCGGTTTCCCTTTTCATTTCAACTTGAATGCTGGTTCGAACAATATGCCAATGGTAATCTCGGTACTATCGTGTTGAACCTGCGAACGTTTCATGTTTTTAGGAATAAGATTCTTGAGATTTCTACCGGGATGGACCATCCTGACGGCATTGTATGGCAACTGGCAGTGGCTCTCTTTGTGGCTTGGCTGGTCTGCTACTTATGCGTGTTTAAAGGCGTCAAATGGACGGGAAAGGTAAGTAGCTAAACTACTTACCATACGAAATCATTCTGTTTCCATGTCATTAGGGACAAAGACGCTCGGATCCAAGTGTCATGGTTTCCGAGCGATGGCTATCGTATCGTTGGGAAGATGACAAAAAGCCTTTCATGGGATGCTTGTATTATTTGTCATTATGTGATTTCCATTCAACAGGTGGTGTACTTCACGGCGCTCTTCCCATACGTCATGCTCACTATACTCCTCGTACGTGCAGTGACGCTAGATGTCGCTGCTGATGGCATAGTATTTTATCTGAAACCTGACTTTTCACGCCTGCAGTCGCTCAGGTAAATATCTTATTTAACATTTGCCGGAGGAAGAACGCTAACTAGAATCCCGACAGGTGCCATGCTGGCGATGTCAACTTCAATAGCCCAACTACATAATTCATCGCCGTGGTCATCATTATCACCATCATCGTTATCATCGTTATGAATATAGTCAATGTCATTGCCAACATCTTTATCGTCGGTTATTGCTTCATCATATAATTCGTTGTCGCGAAAAGCATCATCATCTGAATTGTAATCACCGATTATTACATATGCCTTCAGGTTTTGACTTTTTAAATTGCAGAATGTCAAGACTTATTTATGCATTTCTGTATTGAGTCCTTAATAGTCCAATATCGTCAGCTTTGGATGTATTGATAAGTGCATCAATATCGCATGGTATATCTGTCCAAGTTAATACATTGTATTTACCTATCGCTCTTTGATGACACCACATATATATGTTGAATATGCCCAATTATGAAAGGTCTCAATCAATGTTTGCTTAGTTTTCACCAAGAGTTATTTTTATAAATGTATGCTTCAAATACGCTATGTAATGATCTTGCGTGATAAGGACCTAATTACGACATGTCGACTTATGTGTCATTTTGTGTCATTTTACTGTCATATTGTGCATTGTTCGTGTATTGCTCGGTGTGTGGAACAGCCGTGGATTGACGCGGGTACCCAGATATTCTTCTCATATGCTGTAGCTTTAGGGGCTTGGATTGGCCTGGGAAGCTACAACAAATTCACAACCAATTGCAATTACAGCGTTTACCAATTGCAACTAATGATACTATTAAACCCATGTTCTGGTGACCATGGTTTTGTAATGCCAAATGTATAGTATGTCCATACCGTATTAATATCCGTAACATCAAAGAAACAATTATGTGGAGTGCAGCAATGTTGACAGGTAATACTTGTTTATTGCTAAATTCAATGAGTCAATTAAAATCAATCAAGAAGTCATTTCATAAACCTTGGTGCAAATTGAACTATTCTCAAAGACATAGCATTGACCGTGGTCCAACAAAATATATTCGGGATATCATTACATATGCAGAAGTCATTACAATTACCAAGATGCAAATACAGTTATTCGAGAAACCTTTGCATTTACAGAGGCGAGAAAAGAAGTAAATGACAATATCATTGCAACTAAAGCCAATAAAAATATCGGTCCACTAACTAAGGTTCAACTGCAATTGTTCAAGGTACCATACAAATAACCAAAGTGAAATGATCGTTTCCGAAGCTATCATAAAACTAACTGTGGAGCAGCTCAAATTATTCAGGTATTAGTTAAAATAACCGATGCAAACTTGCAGTAATTCACGAGATCATTTCACTAACCGAGATGCAATTTTAGTTATTATCGAGATCACAGCACTAACCGAGTCGCAATGGAAATCAATCAAGGTATTACATTTATGTAACACTTCTACATCTTGAAACGTCCCAAATGTGCACGGGCAGTTATCGCTGGCAGAGACCTACCTATGAAGTACAATTGTGTCAAATACATTTCAATTCAGGAAACTGGAACTGGTGCTTGCTGTTCAAGTTAGACAAGATTAACTGACAGAGACCTTCCTATGAAGTACATTCATTCAGACAGATGAGTGTATTTTGCCAGTATTTTGTCAGTTTGTAGGCATGGAGGCCTTCATCACAGTGGTCATGGAACTTTTCCCATCCCTCCAGAAAGGTCAGCGACGGCAGGTGATTGTGGCTGGGTATTCTATCATACCCTACCTGATAGGGCTTATCATGGTGACCAGGGTGAGTTATTAGCTTCATATTTTCATATAACATACTAGCAGGATACCCGGGGTTACCCAAGAACGTAATCCCCATAATGACATCACTGTGTTCCCTCACCTCTTTAGTCTCTATCGTGCTTACCCATACTATTCTCCGAAATGACCTCACCTGGTTCTTCTCTATTACATCACTCAAGTTCCTTGGCGAAATGGCGCTTCTCTGGGTCTGCCTCTTTGAATGTGTTCCCATTGCGTGGGTCTACGGTAATTCGTTTTTATTCTACTCCCTGTTTGAAGGGTTGATGGAACCTGACATAATCCGATGTATCAATTAGGGTGGATACATTAATGACATTCCGTGCCATCCAAAAGGCTCCCTCGCTGTGGATTGATTTATACATCATGGGTTTAATCGATGCATGTTACGAAAGGAAACTCTTTGTTTGTATCGACGTTCATTTAATCATGGATCAAGTTTAACAATGTAATAAATCTGCACAGGCGGTGACCGTTTCTATGACAACATCGCCATGATGATTGGCTACAAGATCAATCCATGGTTACGTTTCTGCTGGTCTTACGTCGCGCCGTGCGTTTGATCGGTAAGTTTAATATGCATGGATATTCCGATAAAGTCATAACGTCGTAACTTTTCGTTGCAATTCTGCCTTAACAATCATATTTCAACTAATTCATTTATGTAATAATAGATCAACAAATTGGTTATCATGCTGGAGAAGATAAAGCCATAACGCTTCAGTATATTCAGTATTCGTGGACATAAAATAGTACTGTATTGTGGTGTTGAGAACGTTGCAATGCGCGACTCGAGGGCGTTTTAATTCAGATTTTCTAATGTTTTCAGGGTATATTGTTGTTCATGTGGATAAAATTCACACCTCTAACATACAACCGGACGTACGAATATCCCGAATGGGCTTTGGCTCTCGGAATGTGTATGGCTTTCTCGTCCATGCTCTGCATACCTGGATATATTTTCATCGTCTTTCTTATCCCCCCGAGAACACTACTACAGCTGAATATTATTATTAGCAAATGAGGTATGTTAGGTGGGTCTTGTAGATTTGAAGATGTAGTCGGCGCATCATTAGTAACCCTTTGTTAAAATGCGCTATCATTGGAAATTGATGTTTTTTTCATTGTGGTTTTCTGTTTTAAACCTTACAAGTGAGAAAGTTAATAAAATATTTTGTAAAAACCAATCTCATATGCTAAACCAACCTCAGCGAGTCCATTTGTTTAGTAGCATCTTAACTCGTTCACATTATCAATCCATCTTTCTCTCCATCTTGCGCTGGGATCATGTGTCAACTCCTATTTGGATCCCATCGTGGATCCTAGATCACTGGACAATCATGGGGTACTCTGTGCCGCTTCCCACCATGCCCCTCAAGTGACCAGGAACGGTTCTTATTGCA
The DNA here is from genome assembly GCA_034190875.2 of Urechis unicinctus. Taxonomy (NCBI): domain Eukaryota; kingdom Metazoa; phylum Annelida; class Polychaeta; order Xenopneusta; family Urechidae; genus Urechis; species Urechis unicinctus. The sequence goes on from CM067343.1 coordinate 25,609,263, forward strand.
TCTCGGCATTCTACATCCCTCCTCGGCCCTGCACCAGTGACGTTACTATCACCAAACTTCAGCCTGTTCCCTCGCCATTATAAGCTGTGCTTAAATCACAATTGTCTCGGATAGCTTAATATATATTTTTTCAACAATATATAATTGTTAGATAAATTTGCTATGTTCACTGATTACATTCAGGTTATCGTGCCGATATTCGTGACAACGTTCGCCTTAAGCCATTTTTGACAACCTTGTTTTTTTTATTTTGGCGATAAAATAACTGGCTGAAATGATATGTAATATTGTCTTATTGATTTTCAAGTGTTTTGTGAACTAATGGCTAGTATCTTAATGTCTCCAGTTCCTTTGCTATACCGAAATACCATATTTCACCTCGTTTATGAAAGATTTCTAATCCTTTAATCAGTGAACTACTGGTAAAAATGTAGACGTTATCTGGGGCATCATCCAAAAAACATGTTAAATGTTTAGTTTAATATTTGTCTCAAGATTTTCACATACAGACGTACCTCTTTACACCCCGTTTTTGACGTAAGGGTGACGTCGCTGACTTGGCTGACGTTAGAAGCTATTGCGCAATATATTTTTCGCTGACGGATCGTTTCCGGAATCGGTGTGCAGTATTTAATCAAGGTGCTGACCTTAGCATCCTCATGGATGTGCGGTATTCGGGTGAGGTCATTTTGCGACCTCATGTGATGGATGTGCGCTATTTGGGTGAGGTCATTTGCAAGGGATATGTCCTGTGTTGTTTATTGAGAAGGAGTTTGTAAATGGCTATTAAAAGTCAATTAGCGGTGATGGTGTTGAAAGAATGAGATATCAAGGGTAGTGTTATGGTTAGCTTGGCGTGAGTATAGTTTATTATAAACTTTTCACATTCACAGTCGGAGTTACAGGGGAGTACCCCGGAGGATACGTTTTGGCCCCTACCAAGTGGGTTAAAGTAATAATCAAGGGAGGGTGCCTCATAACAGCGTACCCTGTACTGTGAGTATTCACTTAAAACAAGCTATATCATAGTATAGATTCGTTGACTTTTGTATCTGTTGTAAGTATATATTTCTTTGTATGCAGGGAACCCAAACATTAATTACGAGAGAAAAAAAAGGTTTAAGATTCGCTGGAATTTTATTTTTTGTCTTTCTTAGAGATTAAAATATATTTTGTTTTGTTTGTAGGATGAAGATAGATGAAATTAATTTTAAATAAATATATATATAAATGTTATACTGGTGTTTGTGTTATTAATTGCATATTGATAAACCTGTGGAATAATTATACACTTGGGTAATGTGATTTACTGATCGTTGAATTCATGACGCGCTTCTATGGTCATTAGGTAATGGCTCGTGTCAAAATCGTAACCTTGCGCCATCAACGCTTAAGATTACTCAAGTGTATATCAGCTCGGGGTTATTTCAAATAAAGTAATACGTCATGTGGTGGAGATGTGCAATATGTTGATGACACCATTTGCGAGGGATATGTCCTGAGTTGTTTATTGAGAAGGAGTTTGCTGACCTTTGCGACCTCATGTGAGAAGCTATTGCGCAATATATTTTTCGCTGACGGATCGTTTCCGGATTCGGTGCGCGGTATTTTGGTGACATCATTCTATTTTTGGATATGTCATCATCATTTTGCTGAGCTTAGCTAAGTTAAGTAATACCTAATGTCATGAGGAGGTATATAAACGCGACAGGATGATTTGAGTTCAGTTATAACCATGGCTGGGAAAAGACAACTAGAAGGTTTCAATGATGTGAGCAAACGCAGTAGACAGATGAGCGATGCGGACTTGTTAAAAGCTTTGGAAAAATCGAGATGGAAAGCAGTGAGTATGCTTTTATTTTCTATACCTGAATTAGTTACCAGGTATACGTCATAAATGACTGACAGTTTTTTTTTTGTTACCCGTGTGTGTTTCAGTGTTGACGGGAGACGAAGAGATTTTACATAAAGCCATGGACGCTTATGAAATCGAACAGGCCAATGCAGCGCTGGATTCGTTAAATCAAGTTCAAAACACCCCCCCCCCCGACACAAACTGGAAATGGCGCTGCAGTCGACAATGCCAAGGGTAGGTCTATTACAGGGTAGGTCTATTAGGGGCAGAATTGAGGAATTACGGTAATCTTTATGACATTGGGTGATATTAATATTGACAGATTATCGATGATTATGTCAACAGAAGCTGTGTTGGCTGCTAGTAAAAGAGCTATACGGACTCACACGCGATTTGGAAGAATGCAAACAGTTTACAATAATAGTTTATCTGAAGATGTACCCAACCTCAACCAGTATATATTTGATTCAGCCTTTAAAATCAACGGGAGTTATGGATTCTTATTACGTCACAAAGAAACAGATGAATTGCGGTACTTTCACTCGTCAGTGAACAACATCGAATGCTACCGACACCTCGAGTTGTGCGGAATGCGGACGATTTTGACAGGGCTATGGATGAAATAACACAGACATCTTGACCTACGCCCAGAACCAATGACCGGATTCGAAATGGAGTGTAGATGAAGTGAATAATTTGACCATCTTTGTGAACCCAATCGATGATCACACGATCGGCTACCCACCACCTGTTATGCCGGAACACCTGAAAAGAAACAGAGCCATCAACTTGTTAGAGCAAAGTCTAAAAACAATTCAAAGTGAACATCATCGTTTACACGCTAGACGAGAATCGAGTGTGTCTTTAAGTGATTAAACAGAAGTAACAACATAAACGATGTAATCATCTGATATGGAAATGGAAATATGAGAAATGGATGTGATCGTTTTGTTATATGTGTTTCAGGTAGCTACTTTGGTCAATTGAACGGGTACAAAATTCGCCTCGACCTTGAAATTGAACCTGCACGAAAATCACTTCAGTTACATAAAAAAACTTTGACCTTTATAGCAAATCATACATTTGTGGTACCTGTCAGAAGCTGTGGAAAAGTGAGAAAAAATTACATAGCCACGAAAACAAATGTGCTGTGGAAACGAAATACAAGTACCCAGGTGGTGTTTTTCATCTACCACCCACTATCTTTGAAGCGTTACGGGACGAAGGAATCGAAATAGAAGACGGTATTTACCCTTACAGAGCCACCTATGATTTTGAAAGTTATTTTGGAGAAGACAACCTACCCATCAATTCGCCTAAAGTCACCTGGGATCAAAAACATGTACCGTTATCAGTGAGTGTATGCAGCAATGTACCTGACTATACAGAACCAAAATGCTTTGTAACGAAGGAAACGCACAAACATTAATTGACAGGATGATGATGTGCATAAAGGAGATATCAAACGTCGCCTATCTACTGATGCTTGCTCAATACGAGGCTACCCTAACCCAGTTACAAGAGAAAATCGATGAAGTCGATCAACGGGACCCGGTTGCCAAGGGAGAACACCCATTGCACGTATTACCGTTAGTCGGATTCAACTCATCGAATTATGACCTCAACGTTGTGAAAATACCGCTGACAACTTACCTGCAAGAACATTCAGCACTCAAGTATATCATCAAACGAAATAACTCATTCATGTGCATTGAAACGGACCATGTACGGTTTTTTGATATCACTAACTTTATTGCACCTGGATATACATACGACAAATACCTACGAGCCTTTCAATGTGAACAGAAAAAAGGATATTTCACGTGACACTCGATCGTTTGAACGATACAGAATTACCACCCCATGCAGCTTTTTACAGTGCGTTAAAACAAGAAAACATTACAGCTGACCAATACGCTGAATGTCAAGAAGCGTGGGAAGCAGGTCATATGCGGACTTTTAAAGACTTTTTGATATATTACAACAATTTAGATGTCGAACCGTTTCTGGAAGCCATAGAGAAACAGTGTCGTTTTTACAGTGAGAGAGGTATAGATATGTTGAAAGATGGAATATCAGTACCAGGATTAACCATGCGATATTTGTTTTAAGACTTGGAAGATTATTTTACCTTACCAGACGAACAAAACAGCGACATCTATTGGTTGATAAAAAATGGAATAGTGGGCGGACCCTCAATCATCTTTCATCATTACCACGAAAAGGGAAAAACTTACATTAGGCGTGAACATAACAGAAATGAAGCGAAGTTGTGTGAAGAAATCGTGGGTTACGATGCCAACGCATTGTATCTGTGGGCGTTGACTCAACTCATGCCTGCCAACTTTCCGACACGACGTCACGCGCCTGAGTTTAAACCGATACAGACCCGAAAAGGTGGTATTGCAGATGAATGGTTGGCTTGGATAGCACAAAGCTCACAAAACCAAATACAACACCGACTAAACAGAGGGGAAAAAAGAATAGGAGCCCGGCAATTACCCGTAGATGGCTGGTGCGAAGAAACCCAAACAGTCTATCAGTTTCACGGATGTGTATTGCATGGTTGTCCGTGTCTGAAATTGACCCATAGCCCCATCAGTGGAAAACTAATTTATGTGCCGAAACAGAAAGAAATACCCAGTATTTGAAAGGATTAGGTTATGATGTCGTAGCTGTGTGGGAATGTGAACGGACGAAAAAACGGAAAACAGACCCTCACATCAAAGCGCTCACGTACAGTCGACCTCAACCACCCCGAACCGCTTTGACGGAAAAACAGCTCATAGCCAATATACGTGACAGAACCTTTTTCGGAATAGCTGAAGTAGATATACACGTACCAGAAACTCTTAAAGACTATTTTAGTGAGATGACCCCTATATTCAAAAACATTGAACTGACACGAGATGAAATCGGACCCTTTATGCGAGACTATGCTGAACAACGGGATATTATGAAAGTGAGTACACAAGGTGACAAGAGGCGTGTGATCATAAGGAATTTTGTTGTGATCATTATGATGTCATAACGATTTTTATTATTTATTTTCATATATACGGAATGGCGGACGTTGATAGGGAGCTACAAAGGTGTGAAAATATTGCTTGCTAGCCCACTACTGAAATGGTACTTGGAACATGGCCTGGTGATCACAAAGATATACCAAACACTGGAGTATGAACCCACAGCCGATTTGCCAAGACCGTATCAGACGCCAGTTATGTACGAATACACGAATGGAGTTATATGTTATACTCTTGTAAGCGTTGTATTTTATTTTTTGATAACGTTCTTGTTTGTGTGTAGACGTAGGGGTGATGTCGACCCGAGTCAGACGTTATAGCCGAAACTTTTAAGCTACTTGGAAATTTGGCATATGGTAAATATACTAAAATGTATTTATTTAATTGTTATTTTCAAATTTATTTCAAATTTGTGCTTTGAAGAAGAAGAAAAAAAATACCCGTCAAGTGCTTATGTGTTTGTCTATGTTTGCAGGTAAATGCGTCACGGATAAAACTAAACTCCGTGATGTCAGATACGCCGACCATTGAGAGGGTCAGAAATTGATCAAATACAAAAGATTCAGAGCCTTGAACGAATTAACCCCCAACCTGTTTGAATTCGACATGGCCAAAACCACCATTGATCTCAACTTACCCCTACAAATAGGCTATTTTGTTTATCAATACGCCAAATTAAGAATGCTTGAATTTTATCATGATTTTATTGACAAGTATGTCGCGAGATCTGATTTTGCCTATGTACAGATGGACACTGATACTAAAATAGTGCCATAATCTGACCGAAAATATCCTTTGACAACCTCCGAGTTGTTCCCCGTACAAACCTAGATCAGGGTCAACAATGTGCTGACCGACTTGACTATTCTCAAAAAGCCCCATTACGAAACCGAGTCTTTGACGCAACCCCTCGTCCATGTGAACTACAGCTGACTCATTGTCTAAGGTCATAGTTGTTGTATGTCGTGTTCGATTGTAGGTGAGACGCACTCGCTCCTCATTTTGCTCCTTTAACTTGGCTGCAAAGGCTTCTATCAACGATCCGGTTGTATAAAAACCAGGGGTAATGTGAAAATATTTAGGACGGGCCTCCGCAAATTCACTCACAATGTCATATCGCTCGCTGCAACAGACATCCGGGAGATTGAGCGCACCAGCCACGCAATCCATGACGACAAACCCCTTGTCCTCAGTAACATAGTACCACGTCTAAGGGTACTGAATTTCCGCTAATCCCACTTCCCAAGCCCCTTCCAACTGTACAGCTTTGGGGAGCCGAGTAAAGTAACATGTCAACGTGTTGTTGGGGTGATAATTCATTGAACTGTTGGAAGGCAGGGTCCGAAAGAAACTCATGATGGTGATGCCTTGAGACTCAAATTAAGCTCTTCTTGGTTTCACGGAAATGTAAAGTCACCATCACATGGCCGTCTTCGAATGCTACGGACTGACCCGTGTCGTCTCTTATATCAATTTCTATGGTACAAAAGGTTTTGGTGCCTACAGGGTAATAAAATATCTGTTCGTATGTCTGGGTCACCATTTTGTGCACCCGATCGTAGTCCACGGGAACTGTGCGTAACAAGGGGGCCATCGTGTCGCCGACCACTTGTGATTCAATTATACTACAATAAACGTACAGTGCGTATAACCCTCGAAATACATTAGGCTTGTATTCAGTTTGAGAATCGTAAAGCGAAAGACATTCCTCACACCTCAATATTTGACGAGGACCTTCGGTCATGACAACTTGAAGTTTGGGATCGGTTATTTTTACATTCACGGTCTGTGAGTGGGAATTGAATTGCAATCGAACAACACCTCTGAGATGCGATTTGCGGATGTGCATATTGAGCGTGTCTATCAATTGATCAGCACTGTAGGAACCGGGAGTCAGGCAAACGACCAAGGACTCGACCAAAGGATCCCCTTCCATGTGTCTGTCTATCGTATGGTACCCAGCTCGCTGATCCACTATGACGAAACCCACGTTCTCCCCGATGTTGTACCAGGAAACAGATTACTGAATTTCTGCTAATCCCACTTCCCAATTACCTTTTAATTGTATGGGTTTAGGCAATTGTGTAAAGTAACGTATCAACGTGTTGTTGGGGTGATAATTCATTGAACTGTTGGAAGGTAGGGTCAGAAAGAAACTCACGACGTCGCTTTATGTTTCAAAGTGGGGTTGGGAAGTATGTACCCTAAGCTACTGCTTAACAGAGCACTCCACAAATTACTATCTCCTTTACCTGCCGATAGATTGTAGATGTCTGAGTTTTTTCGAAGCCGTTCTAATAACAAACGCCCTTTTTTTCTGAAATTTATCAGGGATGGTTTCTACAACTTCCGCAATAGACACATCTTCTTGTTTGGGTGTGAGGGCTGGGGCATTAGCTAAGGTCGTGAGAGGTGTTGGGGTTCTGTGCTGGCGGTAATACTTGCGGTGTTTTGTTAAAATCTGGTTATAAGATTCTACTTAATCCTCCTCCGATAAATCACGAGTCAGGACATCCCTCATCTCAGCATCCAAGTTGGATAACATGTCGACAGTGGGAGCTTGATCATAACGTGTACTTGACAGCACCCGGGGATCAACCAACATCATTTTCTTAGCCATAATTAGCCAAACAGTTTGCCTAACAAAGGACCAGCGATACCTAAAATAGGTCCTAATAACGCCGGGAGAAAACCGCCGGTTTGTAATACTCTTTTCTTTTTCTTGACGTTAGTTTTAGGTGAGATCAAAGCGCGCAGACCTTGTTTGTGTCGGGTTAATTTACGCTTCTGAACTGATGTCAAGGATACGTTTCCTTTTAAAACATTGAGGGCACATTCAGATAGACAATTCATCAATTCTTTGTCAGCCGTGTGAATCAAAGCCCTATTGACAGAGGGTTTGGCTTTAGCCATCACTGGTAATGTATCAGCATGTTTTCTGAGACGCTCTGCCATGGTCTATGTCTAACTATAAGAATGTCGTTTGCCCGATGATCGCCGGTATTTATTTCTGTAGGTATACAACTTGATTGGGTCAAAGTATGTCAGTTCGTAACCGTAAGTGATCTGGCGTTTCTTGCTTCAAATCGATAAACAAATAACCGTGAGGTTGTGAAGTACCATCCGAAAAGGCTTCTTGTACATGTTTGGCTAAATGCATGATTTGTGAAGCGTCCCGAGGGTTCTTAAATACAACTATATAATGAGCGTTCAAACTGATTGTTCGATGTTCTTTATTCTTTCCGAATAAATTTTGTACTAAATACAACACGCTAAGATGGGGGTTTTAAGGTTCGATCCATTCTCATACTAAGTTATCATTCACATTTCCCTGCTCTTTTTATAGATAGGTGCTGTGTGTTATGCATTGCGTGTCATGATAAGTAGAACTCAAAAAGAAATTCAACTAAAGTATATTATCACTTTTTATTCAATCACCAATCATGTATATTCATGCCTCTTATAATTCGGTTCTATTCACAGTCATAGGGTTCCCCCATTAAGACTTTAGTCCAGTGTTCGGCGGTCACACAAAAATCTAACATGGTACGTCGATATTCTCTAGAGAGCCAAAGGCATAGTTCAGTCAAATTGTGTTGTTCACACAATACGCGCCATAATAAAGTTACGTGACGTTCGTCCACCTTATCCAACTCTCTTCTTACGCAATGGGAATACATCTTTTGTTGGTTCTCGGCTTGACACACACCCGTTCCACATTGTTCACATGGTTCTTGAGCTATGTCAGATAACAATGGTTTCATCAAACCACTTTAAAGGCTAATTATCATATCCCACCCATCATGCGACGTTACTAGATCACCCATCTTTTGTCTGCTGGCGGTTAGTTCTTCGTAAGCTTTTAAGAGCTGCCACCAATTGAAACTATCAAAGCGCATGGTCACACTTCCACGGGTAATTTCAATATAGGGGAGTGGGGCTTTCACTCAGCCAATCACATCGCCACAAACAGTTTCTTCTTTATCAACGTCTGATTGGTCAGCTTCCACGTCAATCAACGATACGGTGAGTGATGTAAGAGCCGTCCATCTTCTGAGAAAGCCGTCTGCAGGTAAGTTCATTTGATGTCCGCTCCATCGATCGCGAATTTGTAAATCATTGATCAAATGTTCTGGGTTACTAAACCACTGGGTGATTTGAAAGCGACCCCGACGTCGACTGGTATACAACGGTCCATCAATGTAATCATACTCCTTGCTGTTCTCCTCCACCATCCTGAATGAAACAAAAAAATCTGTCCGTGTTCGCTTATTTATCCCCAATGATCGAGCTGATGTAGGCGGTTTTTTATGATCACGTGACGAATTAATTTAGCTGATGTCAGCGGTTTTTTCATGATCACGTGACAAATTAATTTTGTAACCACAGTCCAATACACAGTTCATCCCCAACTCTATGTGGCATTTCTTAAAATTGTTTTTCAAAAACACTACATCTTTATTCCAAACCACTATCGAATACTGCACAAAGTAGCGCGTGTATAGTGGTTTCACTTCCTCCATTTCGATTTGCTCCACAGCTTTTAACAAGTCCGCATCGCTCATCATTCACAAACTTCTGTAATGAAGCAATCATGTGTGGATAGCGTCATGCGATGACTAAAATAAGACACAATGAGCTTATTTCTGGATATAATGACTCCGCGTCAGGTGAGTTGACCTCAGACTTCTAGAGCTAAATATCGACTTCCATCGACAAAGTATGGACGGGCATCTAGATAAAAATACGGACGGGCATCAAGATCACATCTAGATCAAAATATAGACGGACATCTTGAACAAAATATGGACGAGCATCTAGATAAAAATATGGACGGGTGTCTAGAGATAAATATGGACGGGCATCTACAACAAAATATGGACGGACAACTCGAACAAAATATGGACGGGCATCTACAACAAAGTATGGATATATAAACACTCAGAGGAGCATCAAATACAATTTATGTGTTTTTTGTAAAAATCCGAAGTCGTCACTGAATTACTTATCATGTATAATGCATGAAATCAAGCAATGTTACAGAAAATGCTGCTGCTAAAATCTTTTGTTCAAATATATTGTGTATTAAAACAGTATTGTGGCTATTACAGAACAATTAAAATACATGTGTTGCCATTTAAAATCAGTTGTATATTCTATTGTTTATGAATATTCATGAATGGTCTGCCAACTCTATCACTACGCTTTGGTTTGACAGACAACAAATTGTGGCAATACAAATAGATAAAGCAACCCTACTAAAATATAGCAGGATAAATATATCGAATAGATGATAACTTTTGGAACGATTAAGCGCGCATTTAAATACTGCACATCCTAAAGCATCAAAACTGTTCTTAAAGCTGCTATGTTGATACAAATAGCGTCATAGTCAGCAACTTAAGTATATATATATATATATATATATATATATATATATATATATATATATATATATATATATATATATATATATATATATATATTCACTACAGACTTGATTGGAAATAGTTAGGTCAATTGTACTTTCCATTGTGTTCCATTGTATATATATATATATCGGTGTATATATATATATACATATATATATATACATATATATCTATACATATATATATATATATATATATATATATATATATATATATATATATATATATATATATATATATATATATATATATATATATATATATATATATATATATATATAATATTTACTACAGACTTGATTGGAAATAGGGAGGTCAATTGTTATTTCCATTGTGTTGTTTACAAAGAATGACACTTTTAACTTAATCATTGGGTATTGATGTGGCTCCATGGTCAAATTAAAATGCTATCCAGAGAAGTTGAAACATAAACTGGACACTTTTCGGTTTTTTATGGGTTAAACCGCGGATGTTATCTAGTCGAGTTACGGGCATTATGATCCAGGCAGCGTGGCAGGCTTTGCCATGCAGCGACTTGTAACCGACAGCTGCCTTTCGTACTGGTCATTGATAGGATCGTATCAGACAGTGCTGTGTATCGTATCCACCAATAAACATGACCCTTAAACGGACACTCGCCATTCAAAAGCGTAAGTTCATTGTTAAGCCAAATGGATACCGCAGTGTGGTAGACCTGACCATAGGTGAGCTGGGATCTAGTTCTCGAATAGGTTGGGGGTGAATATTTTGTCCAGCTCCACTGCATTTAAGCACCTTGATCCATATAATCAGTTGATCATCAGATCTAATGGTTTCTATTATTATTGTCTGATCATTATCAAAATGATCCCGCTTTTAGAACTTGCAACCCACGAAAGTAGAACGTTTTGTGTCATAGAATTAGAGTGATAAATTATAACATAAACTCTACTTCCATATATCCCCTTACTTACTCAGGGTATTACCTTTAGATATTGCCAGTCCTTATTTCTTTACCGGGCGTCTGTGTGCTGTGTATTTCCTTTTGATCCTGCTATTTTCGTTATCATGCGCCTCCTTGGTCAGCACTTGGTTTGGAAATTTTCTTGATTTTCTCCTGATTTCGTATTGTATCAGTAAAAGAGACACTCGCGTACAAAGGCTAACAGATATGTCGGTGGCCCACCCTTTGAATTATATATGATGGTTTTATCAAATCCCCTTCACTAAGGTTATCATAATGTTTGCCATTTTAATAGATATGGATGATTATTGTGCCTATACCTCTGGTTAGGATCTGATTAGGATCTGTTTTTAACTGGAGTCCTGATCACAGGTTGTAACTTCGCCACATACTTAACATATGCATTCATACCTAATTTTATTCACATTGCAAAATTCATTCGCAAGCCATACGCACTAATACATCCATGCTTATGCCTGATTAAGGTAAACAGCGCTAGATATCTACTCACACCAATCCCTCGTGATGCCATCCTATGGTTTAATAATGTAACACACGTACATACGAACCCGCATGCCAGCACACTCTCAACCCGGCCACTGACATCATTTGTTTACTTATTGTCCCGTTCCATGTATCGATTGATTCAGGTGCAGGTAAAGACTAAATTAATCTTTATTCAGTCCTGGTTTATTCGTGTCGGTTCGCACATGACTATGGAAGACCCCGTGGTTACAACAAATTACGATGCTAACGTATGTTTGTCACCCAACGCCAATGGAGTTGATGATAATCAAGCTCGTGATCAATGGGGAAACAAATTGGACTTCATTCTCAGTGCTGTTGGATGTGCCGTCAGGCGGTTTCCATACCTGTGTTACAAGAATGGAGGAGGTGAGTTGCGATGGCTATTTGTATACAGGTGTGATTGGCTTATAGTTGAGATAATATTAGTTCAATTTATATGTACTTGCATTACAAGAAGACGTGACTTAAGTACTAATTTTAAACTGAAAGTGAGTAAATCGTTAACCAAATGGCGAATCGTGAATTAATTAAATGGTTCGTTTAATGTGTATAATTTTGTGGCTTGTACAAATAGCGAATTATTTACATTAACTTTGAATGAAGAAAATGAGTTATTGCTTCTCTCCAGGTGCGTTCTTTATCCCATACTTGATCTGTCTGGTCTGCGGAGGAGAACCAATGTTCTTCTTGGAGGTAGCTCTTGGACAGTACACCAGTCAAGGGGGTCTTGGAGCTTGGAAAATATGCCCAATGTTTATTGGTAGGATGAATGAATTCTTTCAAATTGATCACCCCTAGGCCATGGATTTTACCGTTTAGCGTGATTGTTGTAATAACCTTTGCAGTAATGATGAATTGTGCGTATTGATACACATAGCATAATAGTGATGTTGGCTGTGTCATTTTGTTCTTGGGAATATATGAAAAAGACCTAAAATGCCCAATATTCTAAATTACTTTGTCCCGTTTTAGAACATGGCATCATTTTCAATACAACTTTATCCTACACATCAATTAGTCTATCCAACCTGTTCAATACAACTTTGTATTGTTCAGGTATTGGTCTCGCCACTACGTTGATTGTGTTCCTGTTAAACATATACTACATCGTCGTAGCCGCGTGGGATCTCTACTATTTTGTCCATGTCTTCAACACAGTTCTCCCCTGGTCTCACTGCAACAATTCGTGGAATACTGACAGGTTATATCAATTTTTCACCTTGTTAATCCTTAATAGGTCATATATAAAATACAACAGGGTTTATCTTATTGTCAATGATTAATTTCTCCTGCTTCATACAAACTGGGGCGCCACTGTACAAGTGCATGACGAGTTGTAGCATCGACTGCTAAATGCCAAGTTTTGTACATTATGGATTGGGTAGTGATTTTTATTGTGAATCTCTCTTTTAGGCATTGTGCGAGGGTTACTTCAAAAGGTTTTACATACAACGAGCCTGTTATTAAACCAACAACAGTAATACAATGTTAACACATATATTACTATACTGCATGTCAGCGTGCATTCGCTCGATATGCAAGCAGCTTATTTGAGTATCCGCATCTTTCTGAAACAGGCCCATGAAATCACTTTAAGGTGCTTTTTTGAAGGTCGTATGCGGCAGTGCTGCATATATTCCAGCTACATATATATGTAACAATTTCGATTTATACATCTAATAAAGAAACATATTACCCGCTATACGATAGCATGCAATTCACTTACTAAGTTATTAATAATTTGTCATTAATTACGTCAAAATGTTTAGGTAGACGTAGCGGAACATTGTTTTGCAAACTTATCAATTAGTACCGCTTTTGTCGTTCCCTGTCTGATAAAAGGCATTTAAAAGTATTAGGATTAATGGCAGCGTCTAATCGTGTCCATTCCATGTCAGACAATTGGGATTTTCTTGCCTTGTTGTAACAGATGCTGGACGTCATTCGGAGCAGATGTTAACCAGAGCGCGGAGATGTACAACACGACAGGAAGCGGGGGACATGTTGATCCCGTTGTCGAGTTCTGGGAGTAAGTGCTTATGGTGCTTAATAAGTTAAGAGATAACGCTGGGAATGACAATGTGTTGATTGCTTATGAATTTGGTGCTGCTTGTGTGAGAAAGGGTGTTACGACCGCCGTGGCCAGCTGTTTGAAATTTATCGTATTTGAATGGTAGCGTGTAAGAAGTGTGTTCGATCCTGTGGCAAGATGTTTCTGTATGGATCTTACATATTTATCAAAAACGATCCTCGCCATCATAATTATCATCATTATCATCACCATCATCTCATCGTTATCATCGACACCATCATCACCATGGTCACCACCGTTATCATTGTCATCACCATCACCATCACATTTCGCTCATTAAATGAGGCCTTGTGCATCTGGTTCACTTTATATATTTCTTTATCGCTGTATTGTACACAACGCAGTAAAGTATCTCACCCACGGGTAAGCAAAGGTAAACGGACACTGTTCCATTCATTTATCGACGCTTTATATCTTCTGCGAATCAGACAAATCAACTGCTACTATATGCATTTACTCCCTGAAACGGCTTACATATTCATTACTCGAAATAAATTTGCAGACCGTAAACTTCACTCCACTCCGCCAACAACAGCATTCATTAAAAGACTGCGTCGTTAATTTTACTGTTGAATTAAACTGCCACCTGTTGGCGGGCATGTGAAGTTTATGATGACACGTGGCTGGATCCATCCTGAGGCCTTGGGGTTACGCTCTGCTTGGATTCACATTTGGGATTGGAAACCGCTCTCCGTTACTGTGTGGTTTTGTGACTAATGCTGCCGCGAGAAATCGGGAAGATGGGCTAATACCGATGAGGAGCACGCAACCAGATTTGCGTTCAGTAAACAAAACACTTTTGAGAAAATCCTTGTTAAAGCACTTGCAAGGTATGAGTCAAGCCAATGTAAAGCTGCGCTGCCCGAAGAGGGACTTTCTCAAATCGACAAGATAGTGAGGAGATTTCGAGACACGGTCGAGGCTATTGTACGGCTTGCCGACGTTATGAGAAAGAGACCGAGCTTTTCATCGGGCTCTGATTGGTTTAATACATGACCTTCTAAACCTCGCCTAGTGGTTTAAAGAGACGTGGGTCCTCATCACCCCACCCCTCCACCCACCCCCCTGCTGCTGATCAGGTCGTAAGCGGCGACTATTCGGGGACAACCTCATTGCTATGTGTTGGGACTCGAGTCTCTGGCAGACGGGATCCTGGTTGTTCAGTGGATCAGTCTTTACAAGGGCCATATCCGCTACACACCGGATTTCACCTGGACGAGAGCCTGGTATGGCAATCAGTAGGTGGTGACTGGGCCTGTAAGAAAATCATTTCCTCTTCATATTAACAATTTCCATTCGCACTGATGCTCCCCCCCCTCATATATCCTACGAGACAGCTGTATAATCAGGTCAACCTTGTATTTGTATTTTTACCCCACCTTTGTGGTCACCATATAATTTGGTGTGCCGTAAAATCCTACACTTACTTTCTCTATTACTCCACGGCTGCCCGGCATCCCTTTTCATTTCAACTTGAATGCTGGTTAGAGCAATATGCCAATGGTAATCTCTGTGCTATCGTGTTGAACCAGCGAACGTTACATGTTTTTAGGAATAAGATTCTTGAGATTTCTCCCGGGGTGGATCATCCTCACGGCATTGTATGGCAGTTGGCAGTGGCTCTCTTAGTGGCTTGGCTGGTCTGCTACTTATGCGTGTTTAAAGGCGTCAAATGGACGGGAAAGGTAAGTAGCTAAACTACATACCATACGAAATCATTCGGTTTCCATGTCATTAGCGACATGGTTTACGAGCGAGGGCTACCGTATCGCTCGGAAGATGACAGAAAGCCTTTCATGGGACGCTTGTTTCATTTGTCATGATGTGCATACGGGTCGTCTGTGATTTCCATTCAACAGGTGGTGTACTTCACGGCGCTCTTCCCATACGTCATGCTCACAATACTCCTCGTACGTGGAGTGACGCTAGATGGCGCTGCTGATGGCATAGTATTTTATCTGAAACCTGACTTTTCACGGCTCGCTGACGCTCAGGTAAATATCTTATTTAATTTTTGCCTGAGGAAGAACGCTAACTAGAATCCCGACAGGTGCCATGCTGGCGATGTCAACTTCAATAGCCCAACTACATAATTCATCGCCGTGGTCATCATTATCACCATCATCGTTATCATCGTTATGAATATAGTCAATGTCATTGCCAACATCTTTGTCGTCAGTTATTGCTTCATCATATAAGTCGTCGTCGTGAAAAGCATCATCACCTGAATTGTAATCACCGATTATTTCATTTGCCTTCATGTTTTGACTTTGTCAATCACAGAGCGTCAAGAATTATTGATGCATTTATTTATTGAGTCCTTAATGGTTCAACATCGTCAGCTTTGGATGTGTTGATTGTAGATGATAAGTGCATCAATCTCGCTTGGTATATCTATCCAAGTTATTAACTTCTATTTACCTATCGCTATTGGTTTACGCCACATTGTTTTTTTATGTGTGCCCAATTATGAATGTCTCAACAAATGTATGTTTGAAAAGACTTGTGCATTAATTGGGAGATAATATAAACTTTGCATAGTTTTCATCAGGCGTTATTTCTATAAAGGCGTATTTTCAATACGTATATATCTTGCGTGATAACGACCTAATTGCGATATGTCGACTTGTGTCGTTTAACCGTCATATTATGTATTGTTTGTGTATTGCTCGGTGTGTGGAACAGCCGTGGATTGACGCGGGTACCCAGATATTCTTCTCCTATGCTGTAGCTTTTGGTGCTTTGATTGGCCTGGGAAGCTACAACAAATTCACAAACAATTGTTACAGGTGATTGAGAAACTTGCAAGTTCAGCGTTTACGTCATTTCACAAAGTAAAGAATGTTCGTAATTAAAACCGATTAAAACTAATGATACTGTTATAACCCATGTTCTGGTGACCATGGTTTTGTAATGCCAAATGTGTAGCATGTCCATAGCGTATTAATATCCATAACATCAAAGAAACAATTATGTCGAGTGCAGCAATGTTGACCTTAGTAACCATATATGTTTGGTTAACCATTTGCGAGTGGTGCCCAATTAGCACCTTCCAAATCAATCTCCACACTAAGCCATGTTTTATCCCTTGTTATGTATGATGTTTCCGTCTGCAGGGATTGCATCATCATCTCTTTCGTCAACAGCTGTACCAGTGTGTATGCCGGCTTCGTCGTCTTTTCTGTGCTGGGCTTCATGGCCAAAGAACAAGGAGTGTCAGTAGCCGATGTCGCAGAATCTGGTAGCAATATATCTGAGACTGGACTTTAATAATAACGTATGTATACTTTTAAAGATCGTTGCGAAATTCAACTCTCCTCTTTTGTTCCATATGCAAGGTCCAGGTCTCGCCTTCATCACTTACCCCAAAGCCGTCACTCAGATGCCTGGATCACATATATGGGCGGCACTGTTTTTCATCATGATATTCTTCCTCTTCCTTGACAGCCAGGTAATGGTTGTTCATAGATAAATTAAATGAGCACCCATTAAAATAAGTCAAGAAATCATGTCATAAACCTTGGTGCAACTTGAGCTGTTCACAATGTCATAACATTGACCGTGGTCAAACAAAATATATTCAGGATGTCATTACATATGCAGAAATCATTACAATTACCAAGATGCAAATACAGCTATTCGAGAAACCTTTGAATTTACACAGGCGAGAAAAGAAGTTAATGACTATATCATTGTAACTAAAGACATTAAAAAATCGGTACACTAACCAAGGTTCAACTGCAATTACCCAAGGTACCATACAAATAACCAAAGTGCAATGAACGTTTCTGAAGCTATCAGAACACTAACTTGGGAGCAGCTCAAATTGATCAGATATTAGTTGAAGTAAACTGGGGCAAACTTGGAGTAATTCATAAAATCACTTTACTAACCGAGATGCAATTTTAGTAATTGGCAATTCAGCAATTACCGATGCACAATGGAAATCAATCAGGGTGTTACGTTTATGTAATACTTCTTGAAACGTCGCAAATGTGCACGAGCAGTTATCGCTGACAGAGACCTTCCTATGAAGTACATTCATTCACACAGATGAGTGTATTTCGCCAGTATGTGTCAGTTTGTAGGCATGGAGGCCTTCATCACAGTGGTCATGGACCTTTTCCCGTCCCTCCAGAAAGGTCAGCGACGGCAGGTGTTTGTGGCTGGGTATTCTATCATATCCTACCTGATAGGGCTTACCATGGTGACAAGGGTGAGGTATTAGCTTCATATTTTCATATAACATACTAGCAGGACACCCTGCGTTGCCCGAGAACTTAATCCCCATAATGAAACTACCATGTAATGCATTGCAATCATACTGTTCATGCTCTAATCTGTGTAATTTATGGAACCTTTTGATTGCTGTCAGTACCGTTTAGAGTATGCCCATTATGATTGTGACTTCATTATATAGCCCTGCGACTTCAGATAACCTCGTAGGTCGACCCACCAGCCTACGACATTCAGCCTGAAGTGTCACTTCATGCAAACCTCCTTGAACACTCCCTATTGATTATGATCGAAATCAGACAGACAGACACATTGCCAATTATGGATTAAGATCGAGCCTTCGGACGCTCGGAATCGTAACCTAAATATTGGGCAGTCTGTGTTTGAAGCCTTTGCAACCTCTTACACTTGGATTATTTGTGTTGGTCAGGGAGGGATGTACGTCTTCCAGCTCTTCGATTATTACAGCGCCAGTGGGATGGCGCTTCTCTGGGTCTGCCTCTTTGAATGTGTTGCCATTGCGTGGGTCTACAGTAAGTCTTTTTTATTCTACTCCCTGTTTGAAGTGTTGATGGAACCTGACATAATCCGATGTATCAATTAGGGTGGATACATTAATGGCATTCGTGCCATCCAAAAGGCTCCCTCGCTGTGGATTGATATATATATATAACATGGGTGTAATCGATGCATGTTACGAAAGGAAACTCTTTGTTTGTATCGACGTTCATTTAATCATGGATCAAGTTTAACAATGTAATAATTCTGCACAGGCGGTAGCCGTTTCTATGACAACATCGCCTTGATGATTGGCTACAAGATCAATCCATGGTTAAGTTTCTGCTGGTCTTACGTCACGCCGTGTGTGTGTGCGGTAAGTTTATTATGCATGGTATGCCGATAATGTCATAACGTCGTAACTTTTCGTTGCAATTCTGCCTTAACAATCATATTTCAAGCAATTCATTTATGTATTTATATATCAACAAATTTGTTATCATGCTGGAGATCATAAAGCCATAACGCTTCAGTATATTCAGTATTCGTGGGCATAAAATAGAACTGTATTGTGGTGTCGGGAACGTTGCAGTGCGCGACTCAAGGGCGTTTTGATTCAGATTTTGTAATGTTTTCAGGCTATATTGTTGTTCATGTGGGTAAAATTCACACCTCTAACATACAACCGGACGTACGAATATCCCGACTGGGCCTTGGCTCTCGGAATGTGTATGGCTTTCTCGTCCATGCTCTGCATACCTGGATATATTTTCATCGTCTTTCTTATCACTCCGGGAACACTACGATAGGTGAGTTGATTTTACCTCAATCAAATGAGGAATGTTAGGCGGGTCTCGTGGACTTGAAGATGTAGTCGGCTTTTCATTAGTAACCCTTTGTTAAAATGCGCTATCATCCGAAATTGATGTTTTTTCTTTGTGGTTTTTCTGTTTTAAACCTTACAAGTGAGAAAGTCCATAAAACATTTTGTAAAAACCAACCTCATATGCTTATCAGCGAGTCCATTTGTTTAGTAGCATCTTAACTCGTTCACATTATCAATCCACCTTTCTCTCCATCCAGCGCTGGGATCATCTGTCGACTCCTATTTTGATCCCATCGCGAATCCCAGAACACTGGCCCGATCATGGAGAACTGTGTGCCGCTTCCCACCATGCTCATCAAGTGACCAGGAACGGTTCCTATTGCATCTCGGCATTCCATATCCCTCCTCGGACGGACACCAGTGACGTCACCATCACTAAACTTCAGCCTGTTCCCTGACCATTATAAGTTGTGCTCAAATCACAATTGTCTCGTAGAGCTGAATATATAATTTTTTTAACAATATATTATTGTTAATTAAATTTGCTATGTTCACTGATTACATTCAGGTAATCGTGTCGACATTCGTGACAACGTTGGTCTTAAGTCAATTTGACAACGTTGTTTGACTCATACTTTCTCCTCGGTTGGTATTCTGTGTAAGAAAAACATTCCTAACACTTCGTTTGCTGACAGAGCAGAAGAAAGTTGCTTCACTCCATCCAGGTATGTGAACATTTGCGTGAGCTCGTTTTATATGCTAGAGTGTGATTAACTTGAGAGATCCACACATTACTTTATATAATTACTTGCATGAATTACATCCATACATTCTGTTATACAGAATGTATGGATGTAATTCCCACATATTTGTGGAAATATTACAATATGTTGGTATTGCGCGGCTAATATGTACAACTACCCCACATCGACAATCACCCAACATCGACCACCAACCCACATTAACCGCCGTCCAAATATCTACCACCACCTATTGACCATCACCCCACATCGACCATCATCCCACATCGACCACTACCCTACATCAACCACCGTCCAAACATCGACCACTATCCCATATCAACCACCGTCCGAACATCGACCATTACCAAACATAGACCATCGACCCACATCGACCCCCCATCCCACATCGGCCACTGCTCCCATCGACCACCACCCCACATCAACCGCTGTTCAAACATCCACCACCACCACCTTTTGGCCATCACAACCCCACATCAACCATCACCCAACATTAACCACCACCGCACATCGACCGCTTCCCCACACGGACCGCTTTATCGAACATCACCCCACATCGACAATCACTCCACATCGACCACAATTCTACATGGACCATCACCCCACATCGACCACTACCCCACATCGACCACTACCCCACATCAACCGCCGTCCTAACATGAACCACCACATCATAATGACCACTACTTCACCAAAACCAACAACCCTCATCATCCCCTTTCATACATCAACCACGACCGCACAATATCACCAAGGCGGAGTATTCCCTTCAATACATTTTTCTATTCCTTTGAATACCCGCGCCGCCTGAATTTAG
>CM067343.1:25632776-25635276 GCA_034190875.2 Urechis unicinctus
GTGCTGCGCGAGACAAAATAAAGCTTTCAAAAATTTGTTTAGTTTCTTCAGTACATATTCTAAGCTTTCCTCAAACTAATACACTAGTTTTAATGATTCAATGAAACGCTTTCAACCGGACATGCATGGCAAATAACACTTCAGTTTGACGCCCGTTATTTTTTTTCAAATAAATAAAAATGAAGAAATTTTAATGGCACTTCTAAAGGAGTCAGCAACTCTTCTTACTCAATCAATGTATGCTAAAATTCACTCAACGTCGTATAAGCAGTGCACTGAATATTTGTATTCTCAACTGGCCCTTTATTCAAGGAACTTTATCAAAGAGTTGATAGCTCTGTTAAGAGGATTCACTCCAATTGGCTCTGCGATGATCGCTCTCCTAATAAATAACACGCAGCCATTGTTAGTTGACGCTACCTTGTAATAAACAAATTGCATGTATATACTGCGTTGACGTCATTGTGATTAATGAGAGAAGGGAAATTTTCGTTTCACAGATCATGACCACTGCTAATACACATCACACAATAGGCATATAAATAGCGAAAACATCAAGTACAGTAACACTGGTACAGCCTTTGCGCTCGGACATCTGCTATATTCGGCACAGTTATTTTATTGTGTACAGTTGTTACCCTTGGTACAGATATTACATTGTATGTTTTGTTGTGCAGTTGTTGCTCTTGGCACACTCGTTACATTTAATAAAGTTGGTACATTGGGTACAGTTACAACTCTAAACAGTTGCTACCATTCGTACAGCTTTTAAACTTGGTACTGTTTTGACTCTGGTGAAGAAGGATATATTTGTATTTTTACTTGGTCGAGTTATTACTCTAGATATAGTTATCACCCTGGTTAAAGTTGTAACTCTTGGTGCAGTTGTTACCATCGATACGATTGTAACCCTGGGTACAGTTGTTGCCTTGGTTACAGTTGTTACCGAGTAATACCCCACGCCAATACTCCAACCTCCTGCCCTTTGTAAGAAAAGTGGTGACTCAATATTTTAGTATTTTTCGCAAATTGGTTTGATATTTATTATCTGAGCATTTAATGATAGGTTGTTTGAATAATTCTGGATGTAGAGGATATGGTATCTGGGCTACAGTGAATATGCAGGTGATGTGTATGTTGTAGTGAGTATAGATTACACGCTATATTACAGCACTGTATATTGCATTTTACCTGCGGTTAAGTTGTTACCATCCGTTGAATGAACCGTCGCTGAATAATAAATACTTGGGGGGGAATGAATGACTTTTTTAGCTGTCACTTTCATCTATTTTATGACCAGAGCGAGTATGGTTGGCTGCACAAACAATATATTTTTTCGCTGTAATGTTGACCAGAACCTTCAACTGCTCTAACGTGCCGACATACATAACTTACTCAAGAGCACATACTAAAAATGCAACAGAGCAGTGATCCCGGTTATAATCATTCGGTTTATGTCTACATGAAATCGTTTGATCTCAGTGGAAATATTCAGGAATGTTTGATGTTGACAAAACTAGCACACATCATATAGCACGGGCTGATGTCAAGCGTCGCCCATAAGGTAGGCAATAAAGCGGTTTAGTGCATACTAACTTTTAATGCTTTTCTTCAACGATATTTGTGGTTAACGATCCTAAGATAAAGCTGATCGACCAAGACATAAACAGAACTCTTCAGTTGAGGGTTATCACCAAAGAGGACGCGACTCGAATACACTGGAACGTGGTGCGAGGTGAGATATTACAACGTGGGGTAGATATATACTATAAGACATTCTGCTTTAAATACAATGACGAGGAAAATATAGCATACACCCCACATTCCATATATGACAACATTAGTGAGGTGCACTCTTTAAGTTACCAGTCCTAGCTGGAAGATGTGCTAACAGAGTAGCATCAACGATGTTATCTCACTTATAGTTTCATCAGCTTTGTCGCTCTCTGGCATTCTCTCTGTATGGTATAATCATCAATATACATTTATTCACAGATAAGTTTGAATAATATAAACGTTGCAATTAGGTTACATTCGCGCTGTTGATGTCAACAACTCAGCTAATTGTTAAGACTTTTGAACTGATATTTACTATTTTATAAGCAATCGCAAATTTGACGAAAATTGACTAAGTGAATGGGAGCAGAGAGTAGAGGCCTTTGTTCAGTGCTATCAGTCGGCTGTTGCAAACAAACCAGTAAGGAGCCAGCATGAGTGATGCCCGATGTACTTCAAGCTTACATTTTGAGAGAACTGCCGTGTATTTAGAGCACAAAATGTTACACCTATGTTTAGAATTGAATTGGCTTCCTTCGAGTGTAAACAAATTTAGGATACGACCATTAACGACGGACAAACGACACGATAACTTCAAATTAAATTCGAAAGCATGGACGTATTGAGCATTGAACTTGTGTAATTTTTTAAAAACTTTGATTTTTTCGTTACCGGAAATGACGTCATCGACATCTATAATATCTGGTTATCCGACTGAAGTTGT
>CM067343.1:25640276-25660276 GCA_034190875.2 Urechis unicinctus
AATGGTTTCTATTATTATTGTCTGATCATTATCAAAATGATCCCGCTTTTAGAACTTGCAACCCACGAAAGTAGAACGTTTTGTGTCATAGAATTAGTGATAAATTATAACATAAACTCTACTTCCATGTATCCCCTTACTTACTCAGGGTATTACCTTTAGATATTGCCCGTCCTTATTTCTTTACCGGGCGTCTGTGTGCTGTGTATTTCCTTTTGATCCTGCTATTTTCGTTATCATGCGCCTCCTTGGTCAGCACTTGGTTTGGACATTTTCTTGATTTTCTCCTGATTTCGTATTGTATCAGTAAAAGAGACACTCGCGTACAAAGGCTAACAGATATGTCGGTGGCCCACCCTTTGAATTATATATGATGGTTTTATCAAATCCCCTTCACTAAGGTTATCATAATGTTTGCCATTTTAATAGATATGGATGATTATTGTGCCTATACCTCTGGTAAGGATCTGGTTAGGATCTGTTTTTAACTGGAGTCCTGTCACTGTTGATCACAGGTTGTAACTTCGCCACATACTAAACATATGCATTCATACCTAATTTTATTCACATTGCAAAAATTCATTCGCAAGCCATACGCACTAATACATCCATGCTTATGCCGGATTAAGGTAAACAGCGCTAGATATCTTCTCATACCAATCCCTCGTGATGCCATCATATAGTTTAATGATGTAACACACGTACATACGAAACCGCATGCCAGCCACTGACATCATTTGTTTACTTATTGTCCCGTTCCATGTATCGATTGATTCAGTGTAAAGACTAAATTAATCTTTATTCAGTCCTGGTGTATTCGGTTCGGTTCACACATGACTATGGAAGACCCCGTGGTTACAACAAATTACGACGCTAACGTATGTTTGTCACCCAACGCCAATGGAGTTGATGATAATCAAGCTCGTGATCAATGGGGAAACAAATTGGACTTCATTCTCAGTGCTGTTGGATGTGCCGTCGGTCTTGGAAACGTCTGGCGGTTTCCATACCTGTGTTACAAGAATGGAGGAGGTGAGTTGCGATGGCTATTTGTGTACAGGTGTGATTGGCTTATAGTTGAGATAATATTAGTTCAATTTATATGTACTTGCATTACAAGAAGACGAATTATTTACATTAACTTTGAATCAAGCAAATGAGTTATTGCTTCTCTCCAGGTGCGTTCTTTATCCCATACTTGATCTGTCTGGTCTGCGGAGGAGTA
This sequence comes from Urechis unicinctus, assembly GCA_034190875.2. Classification (NCBI taxonomy): domain Eukaryota; kingdom Metazoa; phylum Annelida; class Polychaeta; order Xenopneusta; family Urechidae; genus Urechis; species Urechis unicinctus. The sequence continues at coordinate 25,641,502 of CM067343.1, forward strand.
CCAGTGTTCTTCTTGGAGGTAGCTCTTGGACAGTACACCAGTCAAGGAGGTCTTGGAGCTTGGAAAATATGCCCAATGTTTATTGGTAGGATGAATTAATTCTTTCAAATTGATCACCCCTAGGCCAAGGATTTTACCGTTTAGCGTGATTGTTGTAATAACCTTTGCAGTGATGATGAATTGTGCGTATTGATACACATAGCATAATAGTTATGTTGGCTGTCTTTTTGTTCTTGGGAATATATGAAAAAGACCCAAAATGACCAATATTCTAAATTACTTTGTCCCGTTTTAGAACCGGGCATCATTTTCAATACAACTTTATCCTACTCATCAATTGGTCTATCCAGCATGTTCAATACACCTTTGTATTGTCCAGGTATTGGACTCGCCACTACGTTGATTGTGTTCCTCCTGACTAATTACTACATCATCATTGCCGCGTGGGATCTCTACTATTTTGTCCATGTCTTCAACACAGTTCTTCCCTGGTCTCACTGCAACAATTCGTGGAATACTGACAGGTTATATCAATTTTTCACCTTGTTAATCCTTAATATGTCACATATAAAATACAACAGGGTTTATCTTATTCTCAATGATTAATTTCTCCTGCTTCATATAAGCTGGGTCGCCACTGTACAAGTGCATGACGAGTTGTAGCATCGACTGCTAGATGCCAAGTTTTGTACATTATGGATTGGGTAGTAATTTTTATTGTGAATCTCTCTTTTAGGCATTGTGCGAGGGTAACTTCAAAAGGTTTTACATACAACGAGCCTGTTATTAAACCTACAACAGTAATACAATGTTAACACATATATTACTATACTGCATGTCAGCGTGCATTCGCTCGATATGCAAGCTGCTTATTTGAGTATCCGCATCTTTCTGAAACAGGCCCATGAAATCACTTTAAGGTGCTTTTTTGAAGGTCGTATGCTGCAGTGCTGCATATATTCCAGCTACATATATATGTAACAATTTCGATTTATACATCTAATAAAGAAACATATTACCCGCTATACGATAGCATGCAATTCACTTACTAAGTTATTAATAATTTGTCATTAATTACGTCAATATGTTTAGGTAGACGTAGCGGAACATTGTTTTGCAAACTTATCAATTAGCACCGCTTTTGTCGCTCCCTGTCAGATAAAAGGCATTTAAAAGTATTAGGATTAATGGCAGCTTCTAATCGTGTCCATTCCATGTCAGACAATTGGGATTTTCTTGCCTTGTTGTAACAGATGCTGGACGTCATTCGGAGCAGATGTTAACCAGAGCGTGGAGATGTACAACACGACAGGAAGCGGGGGACATGTTGATCCCGTTGTCGAGTTCTGGGAGTAAGTGCTTATGGTGCTTAATAAGTTAAGAGATAACGCTGGGAATGACAATGTGTTGATTGCTTATGAATTGGATGCTGCTTGTGTGAGAATGGGTGTTACGACCGCTGTGGCCAGCTGTTTGAAATTTATCGCATTTGAATGGTAGCGTATAAGTGGTGTGTTCGATCCTGTGTCAAGACGTTTCTGTATGGATCTTACATATTTATCAAAAACGACCCTCTCCATCATAATTATCATCATTATCATCTCAATTATCTCATCGACACCACCATCACCATGATAACCACCGTTATTATTGTATATCGGTTTCACTTTATATATTTCTTTATATCTCACCCATGGGCAAGCAAAGGTAAATGGACACTATTCCTTTCATCTAACAATGCTTTACATCTTCTGAAAGTAAGACAATTCTTCTTCTACTGTATGCATTTACTCCCTGAAACTGCTTACATATTGAATCCCACAGATATATTTATCAGCGGTGTTACTTGTGTATCTGCGTTAGAGCGGACCGTGATGACTTTTATTACAGACAACTGTTCATTACTCGAAATAAATTTCCAGACCGTGACCTTCACTCCATCAAATTCCACACAGCCATCAACAACATTCATTAAAAGACTGCGTCGTTAATTTTATTGTTGAATTAAACTGCCACCTGTTGGCGGGTATGTGAAGTTTTTGATGACACGTGGCTGGATCCATCCTGAAGCCAGGGGAATCAAATAAGGTAATTACGCTCTGCATGGACTGATATTTAGGATTGGAAACCCCTCGCCGTTGCAGTGTGGTTTTGTGACTAATGCTGCTGCGAGAAATCGGGAAGATGGGCTAATACCGTGACTTCCCGATGAGGAATACGCAACCAGATTAACGTTTAGTAAACAAAGCATTTTGAAGAAACCCCTGTTGAAGCACTTGCAAGGTATGAATGATATAGGAACCTCCATAGTCTAGCCATTTTAAAGCTGCGCTGGTCGGTAAGGGACTTTCTCAAATCGACAAGATAGCGAGGAGATTTTGAGACACGGTCGTAGCTATCGCACGGCTTGCCGACGCTATTAGAAAAAGCTTTTTCTTGAGCTCTGATTGGCTTCATCCATGACCTTCTAAACCTCGCCTAGTGGTTTAAAGAGACATGGGTCCTCATCATCTGACCCCTCCACCCACCCCCTAGCGGGGGATTAGGTCGTCAGAGCCGACTATTCGGGGACAACATCATTGCTATGGGTTGGGACTGGAGTCTCTTGCTGACAAGATCCTGGTTGTTCAGTGGCCCATATCCGCAACACAGCGGATTTCACCTAGCGAGAGGCTGGTATGGCCTCGCTTAGTCAATCAGTAGGTGGTGACTAGTCCTGTAAGAAAATCATTTCCACCATCATATTAACAATTTCCATTCTCATTGATCCCCCCACACCCTCTCGTATATTCTACGAGGCAGCTGTATAATCAGGTCAACCTTGTATATGTATTTTTACCCTACCTTTGTGGTCACCATATAATTTGGTGTGCCGTCAAATCCTACACTTACTTACTTTCTCTCTTACTCCACGGCTGCCCGGCATCCCTTTTCATTTCAACTTGAATGCTGGTTCGAACAATATGCCAATGGTAATCTCTGTACTAACGTGTTGAACCAACGAACGCTACATGTTTTTAGGAATAAGATTCTTGAGATTTCTCCCGGGGTTGACCATCCTGACGGCATTGTATGGCAGCTGGCAGTGGCTCTCTTTGTGGCTTGGCTGGTCTGCTACTTATGCGTGTTTAAAGGCGTCAAATGGACGGGAAAGGTAAGAAGCTAAACTTCATGCCATACGAAATCATTCTGTTTCCATGTCATTAGGGACAAAGACGCTCGGATCTAAGTGTCATGGTTTCCGAGCAAGATATCGTATCGCTTGGAAGATGACAGAAAGCCTTTCATGGGACGCTTGTGTCATTTGTGCGTACCAGTCTATTCGTGTCGTCTGTGATATCCATTCAACAGGTGGTGTACTTCACGGCGCTCTTCCCATACGTCATGCTCACAATACTCCTCGTACGTGGAGTGACGCTAGATGGCGCTGCTGATGGCATAGTATTTTATCTGAAACCAGACTTTTCCCGCCTCGCTGACGCTCAGGTAAATATCTTATTTAACTTTTGCCGGAGGAAGAACGCTAACTAGAATCCCGACAGGTGCCATGTTGGCGATGTCAACTTCAATAGCCCAACTTCATAATTCATCGCCGTGGTCATCATTATCACCATCATCGTTATCATCGTTATGAATATAGTCAATGTCATTGCCAACATCTTTGTCGTCGGTTATTGCTTCATCATATAACTCGGCGTCGTTAAAAGCATCATCACCTGAATTGTAATCACCGATTATTTCATTTGCCTTCTTGTTTTGACTTTGTCAATCGCAGAACGTCAAGAATTATTTACGCATTTCTGTATTTAGTCCTTAATGGTCCAATATCGTCAGCTTTGGATGTGTTGATTGTAGATGACAAGTGCATCAATATCGCATGTTATATCTATCCAAGTTAATATCGTGTATTTACCTACCGCTCTTTGATGACACCGCGTTGTTTTTCTTTATATGTGCCCAATTTTGAAAGGTCTCAATCATTGTTTGCTTAGATTTCACCAAGCGTTAATTTTATAAATGCAAATTTTAGATATCATCAATGTATGCTTCAGTACCCCATGTATTGATCTTGCGTGATAATGACCTAATTACGATATGTCGACTTATGCATTTAGTGTCTTTTACTGTCATATTGTGTATTGTTCACGTATTGCTCGGTGTGTGGAACAGCCGTGGATTGACGCGGGTACCCAGATATTCTTCTCCTATGCTGTAGCTTTAGGTGCTTGGATTAGCCTGGGAAGCTACAACAAATTCACAAACAATTGTTACAGGTGATTGAGAAACTTGCAAGTTCAGCGTTTACGTCATTTCACAAAGTGAAGAGTGTTTGTAGTTGAATCCGATTGTAAGTAATGATACTATTATAACCATATTCTGGTGACCATGGTTTGTAATGCCAAATGTGTAGTATGACCATACCGTATTAATATCCATAACATCAAAGGCACAATTATGTGGAGTGCAGCAAGATTGACCTTAGTTAGCATATATGTTTGGTTGACCATTTGCGAGTGGTGCCCAATTAGCACCTTCCAAATCAATCTCCACACTAAGCCATGTTTCATCCCTTGTTATGTATGTTTCCGTCTGCAGGGATTGCATCATCATCTCTTTCGTCAACAGCTGTACCAGTGTGTATGCCGGCTTCGTCGTCTTCTCTGTGCTGGGCTTCATGGCCAAAGAACAAGGAGTGTCAGTTGCAGATGTGGCAGAATCTGGTAGCAATATATATGAGACTGGACTTTAATAATAATGTATGTATATTTTTAAAGATCGTTGCGAAATTCAACTCTCCTCTTTTGTTCCATATGCAAGGTCCAGGTCTTGCCTTCATTGTTTACCCCAAAGCCGTCACTCAGATGCCTGGATCACATATATGGGCCGCACTGTTTTTCATCATGATATTCCTCCTCTTCCTTGACAGTCAGGTAATGCTTGTTTATAGTTAAATTCAATGAGTCAATTAAAATAAGTCAAGAAGTCATTGGTGCCACTTGAACTATTCGCAAAGTCATAAAATTGACAGTGGTTCAACAAAATATATTCGGGATATGATTACATATGCAAAAATCATTACAATTACCGAGATGCAAATGCAGTTATTCGAATAATCTTTGCATTTACAGAGGCGCAAATGAAGTAAATGTCTATATCATTGCAACTAAAGCCATTAAAAATATCGGAACACTAACCAAGGCTCAACTGCAATTATTCAAGGTACCATGCAGATAACCAAAGTGCAATGAATGTTTTTTAAACTATCATAACACTAACTGAGGTGCAGCTTAAATTATTCAGGTATTAGTTAAAATAACTGGGGCAAACTTGCAGTAAATCACGAGATCATTTCACTAACCGAGATGCAATTTTAGTTATTATCGAGATCACAGCACTAACCGAGGCGCAATGGAAATCAATCAAGGTATTACATTTACGTAATACTTACACATCTTGAAGCGTCCCAAATGTGCACGGGCAGTTATCGCTGACAGATACCTTCTTATGAAGTACGAATTGTGTCAAATACATTTCAATTTAGTAAACTGGAACTGGTGCTTGCTGTTCAAGTTTGACAAGATTAATTTAAGTCATTCAGACAGATGAGTGTATTTTGCCAGTATGTGTCAGTTTGTAAGCATGGAGGCCTTCATCACAGTGGTCATGGACCTTTTCCCGTCCCTCCAGAAAGGTCAGCGACGGCAGGTGTTTGTGGCTGGGTATTCTATCATATCCTACCTGATAGGGCTTACCATGGTGACCAGGGTGAGTTATTGGCTTCATATTTTCATATAACATACTAGCAGGACACCTTGGGTTGCCCGAGAACTTAATCCCCATAATGACACCACCGTGTCCCCTCACCCCTTTAGTCTCTGTCGTGCTTACCCATACTATTCTCCGAAATGACCTCACCTGGTTCTTCTCTATGAACTCACTCAAGTCCTTGGTGACCCAAATTTTATTCCCTATGCTAACCCATCACAACCACCATAACCCCCATAAGCCTGATCCCCTCAGTTACTTCACTCTTACCCCGCGGTGATCCAACCTTGATCCTCACCATGGTAACCCATCCTAAGCCCTGCTCTCTCTGATATGCTAACCTGTCCTGATTTCCTATTAATTATGATCGAGAACAGACAGACAGACACATTGTCAATTATGGATTAAGATCGAGCCTTCCGCCGCTCGGAATCGTGACCTAAATATAGGACAGTCTGTTCTTAATTCTCTTACACTGGATTATTTGTGTTGGTCAGGGAGGGATGTACGTCTTCCAGCTCTTCGATTATTACAGCGCCAGTGGGATGGCGCTTCTCTGGGTCTGCCTCTTTGAATGTGTTGCCATTGCGTGGGTCTACGGTAAGTCTTTTTTATTCCACTCTTTCTATTTGAAGTGTTGATGGAACCTGACATAATCCGATATATCAATTAGGGTGGATACATTAATGGCATTACGTGCCATCCAAAAGGCTCCCTCGGTGTGGATTGATATATATATATATATATATATATATATATATATATATAGAGATATATATATAGATAGAGATATATATATATATATATAGATATATATCTATATATATATATATATATATATATATATATATCTATATATATATATATATATATATATATATATATATATATATATATATATATATATATATATATATCATGGGTTTAATCGATGCATGTTACCAAAGGAAACTCTTGTTTGTATCGACGTTCATTTAATCATGGATCAAGTTTAACAATGTAATAATTCTGCACAGGCGGTAACCGTTTATATGACAACATCGCCATGATGATTGGCTACAAGATCAATCCATGGTTACGTTTCTGTTGGTCTTACGTCACGCCTTGTGTGTGTGTGGTAAGTTTAATATGCATGGTATGCCGATAAAGTCATAACGTCGAAACCTTTCGTTGAAATTCAGCTTTATCAATCATATTCCAAGCAATTTATTTATGTACTAATAGATCATAAAGTCATAACGCTTCAGTATATTCAGTATTCGTGGCCATAAAATAGTACTGTATTGTGGTGTCGGGAACGTTGCAATGCGCGACTCAAGGGCGTTTTAATTCAGATTTTATAATGTTTTCAGGGTATATTGTTGTTCATGTGGGTAAAGTTCACACCTCTAACCTATAACCGGACGTACGAATATCCCGAATGGGCCTTGGCTCTCGGAATGTGTATGGCTTTCTCGTCCATGCTCTGCATACCTGGATATATATTCATCGTCTTTCTTATCACTCCGGGAACACTACGACAGGTGAGTAGATTTTACCTCAATCAATTGAGGAATGTTAGGTGGGTCTTGTGGACTTGAAGATGTAGTAGGCGTTTCATTATTAAATCTTTGTTAAAATGCGCTATCATTGGAAATTGATGTGTTTTGCAATGTTGTTTTCTGTTTAAAACCTTACAAGTAAGCAAGTCCATAAAACATTTAGTGAAAACCAACCTCGAATGCTAACAAGGGTTACAACTGAATAGTGCCCCATTCCTTATCAACGAGTCATTTTGTTTCTTAGCATCTTAACTCGTTCACAATATCAATCAATATTTCTCTGCATCCAGCGCTGGGATCATCTGTCAACTCCTATTTTGATCCCATCGCGGATCCCAGATCATTGGCCCGATCATGGGGATCTGTGTGCTGCTTCCCATCACGCTCGTCAAGTGACCAGGAACGGTTCCTATTGCATCTCGGCATTCTACGTCCCGCCTAGGTCCGACACCAATGATGTCACCATCACCCAACTTCAGCCTGTTCCCTGACCATTATAAGTTGTGCAAAAATAACAATTGTCTCGCTATTATTTCGGGGAGCTTAATATATATATTTTTTAACAATATATAATTTATAAATTAATTTGCTATGTTCACTAATTACAATCAGGTAATTGTGTGTACATTCGTGACAACGTTTGCCTCAAGTCAACTTTGGCAATGTTGTTTTATTTTGACGATAAAATAAATGGCTGAAATGATTTGTAAAATTGTCTTATTGATTTTCGAGTGTTTTGTGAAAAAGCTAGTGTACTGCTATTTTAATGTCTCCAGTTCCTTTGCTGTACAGAAATATCATATTTTACCTTTCTGATGCTTTAGTCTATACAATGTTTATTTTAGTGAACTACTGTTAAAATATAGATGTTATCAGGGGCTACACGTTAAATGTTTAAGATTTGTCTCAAGACTGTCACATATATGTTCAATGATTGTTAGTAAAGCCTGACAGCTCACTTACGCCGAAAGAGTATTGCTGTAGGTGTGAACTAATGGTAGGAAGGTTAACATGAATCAGGATAAAGTCAAAACTACTGAGTGGCGGCCATTGCCAAGTGATCATTTCCGAGCGGGTTGACAAAGGAAAATTTGACAGCCTCCTATTTGAAGAAAACAAACCAACGATTCTATATTACGTAAACGCCAGACAACTCCTTCTGAGAGTGAACTAGACGCTGCAAATGTGAAGCATCGTTGATATCTGTTCTGTAATCTTAAAGGCATATACCTTGTGTTGAAGAAGGAAGCTGTTCTTAAACCCTTTGAACATTTCATGGACACTTTCTCCAGCCTTTCATGGCGTCCGTCGTGCGGACCAGATGTGCTCTGAATAAATCAAAATGAACTCTCCAAGAGCTGATGTCGCGCGTCAGATTTGCGTCGCGTGTCTCCGAAACTCCTGGCATGCCAACGCGTTTCAATTCTCGCGCAAGTACTGATATTTTACTTCAGACTCGGACAATGTGATGACAAGGCACGTACAGGACATAGTTAATGACATTGTTTAATCGAGTACACCGCCTGCTGTTGTTAACTCGTCTATTGACAATTGCAAATGTATCCATGCCATTTCGCCTATGCTCCCCGCGAACTTGACCTCGGGTCAAGGCCTCCGGTTTCCTCGCTGGCTCGCTTGATGTCGCAATACGAAGTACGCTTAGCGCCACCAAGCGCGAGCTTGTGAAAACAATGTCGACCGGCAACATTGGCGGAGTATTGATCACATAAATAAATGCATGATTCAGTTGATTTGCTTCTTTAGATAATATATAACCTCTGTTAAGACGAATTAAAACTTTAGCAAGGAGGGGACTTCAGACGGAAAAAACACACACTCAATTATTCTACCTCCAGCAAGTGTTTTACCAGCCATGAAACTGATTATGAAGCTATTTATATCAGCTCTATGAATAGTATATATGCTTCAGGATGGTCAGTCTTTAAATGCGCGCTAAATCCTTCCAATAGTTACCATCTATTCGATATCATTATCCTGCTATGGTTAAAGTTTGGTTGATTTATCTTTTTGTATTGCCACAATTTGTTATCTGTCTAACAAGGGCGTAGTGGTAGGGTTGGCTGACCCTTTACGAATATTCATAAACAATAGAGTGGTAACACATGTATTTGAAATGCCCTGTACTGTTTTAACACAAAATATATTTAAACAAAATATTTCAGCAATAGCTTTTTCTGTAACATTGCTTGATTTGATACATTATACAAGATGAGTAAATCAGTGACGACTTCAGATTTTACAAAAATACATAAATTATATTTGTTCTAGATGCCCGTCCATATTTTGTTCTAAAAAACATTCATATTTTGTTCTAAATGCCCGTCAATATTTTGTTCTAAATGCCCGTCCATATTTTGTTATAGATGCCCGTCGGAGTTTAGATGTCCAAATTCAACTTACCTAAATCGGAGTCATTATATCCGGAAGCAAGCTCATTGTGTCTTAGTTCAGTCATCGCATGATGCCATCCATCCACATAGCTTCATAATAGAAGTTTGTGATTGTTGTATAGACCCAATTACTTATGGACCTGCTACGTTCACAAGCTCACAGCGTCACAGCTTCCTTCCTCAACACAAGGTAGATACTTTTAAGATAGCATAACAGATATAAACGATGCTTCACATTTGCAGCGGCTAGTACACTCTCAGAAAGAGTTACGGAATGTCTGGTGTTTATGTAATATAGAATAGTTGGTTTGTTTTCTTCAAATAGGAGGCTGTCAAATTTTCAGACGAGCCCGGTTTGCTGTGTCAACCCACCCGGCAATGATCACTTGGCAATGGCCGCCACTCAGTAGTTTTGACTTTATCCCGATTCATGTTAACCTTCCAACAATAGTACCCATTAGTTCACACCTACAGCAATACTCTTTTGGCGTAAGAAAGCTGTCAGGCTTTTCTAACAATCATTGAGAATATATGTGACAGTCTTGAGAACAATCTTAAGCTAAACATTTAACATGTTTTTTTGGATGCAGCCCCATATAACGTCTTCATTTTAACAGTGGTTAACAGATTAAAGCATCAGAAATCTTTCATAAACGAGGAAAAATATGGTATTTCGGTATAGCAAAGGCACTGGAGACATTAAGATAGTAGCCATTAGTTTTTCACAAAACACTTGAAAATCAATAAGACAATATTACAAATCATTTCAGCCAGTTATTTTATCGCCTCATTAAAACAACGTTGTCAAAATTGACTTAAGGCCAACGTTGTCACGAATGTCGACACGATTACCTGAATGTAATCAGCGAACATAGAAAATTTATTTAACAATAATATATTGTTAAACAATTATATATTCAGCTCTCCGAGACAATTGCGATTTGAGCACAACTTTTAATGGTCAGGGAACAGACTGAAGTTTGGTGATGGTGACGTCACTGGTGTTGGACCGAGGAGGGATGTAGAATGCCGAGATGCAATAGGAACCGTTCCTGGTCACTTGACGAGCATGATGGGAAGCCGCACATAGTTCCCCATGATCAGGCCAGTGATCTGGTATCCGCGATGGGATCAAAATAGGAGTTGACAGATGATCCCAGCGCTGGATAGAGAGAAAGGTGGATTGATAATGTGAACGAGTTAAGATGCTACAAAACAAATGTAATCGCTTATAAGGATGGGACACTATTCAGTTATAACCCTTGTTAGCATATGAGGTTGGTTTTTACAAAATAGTTCATTGACTTGCTCACTTATAAGGTTTAAACAGAAAAACTACAATGAAAAAACATCAATTTCGCATTTTAACAAAAGGTTACTAATGAAACGCCGACTACCACTTCAAGTGCACAAGACCCACCTAGCATACCTAATTTGATAGATGTAAAATATACTCACCTGTCGTAGTGTTCCCGGGGTGATAACAAAGACGATGAAAATATATCCAGGTATGCAGAACATGGACGAGAAAGCCATACACATTCCGAGAGCCAATGCCCATTCGGGATATTCGTACGTCCGGTTGTATGTTAGAGGTGTGAATTTTACCCACACGAACAACAATATACCCTGAAAACATAAGAAAATCTGAATTAAAACGCCCTTGAGTCGCGCACTGCAACGTTCCCAACACCACAATACAGTACTATTTTATGCACACGAATACTGAATATACTGAAGCGTTATGACTTTATGATCTCCAGCATGATAACCAATTTGTTGATCTATTATTAAATAAATGAATTCCTTGAAATATGATTGTTAAGGCGGAATTGCAACGACAGGTTTCGACGTTATGACTTTATCGGCATACCATGCATATTAAACTTACCGAACAAACGCACGGCGTGACGTAAGACCAGCAGAAACGTAACCATGGATTGATCTTGTAGCCAATCATCATGGCGATGTTGTCATAAAAACGGTTACCGCCTGTGCAGAATTATTACATTGTTAAACTTGATCCATGATTAAATGAACGTTGATACAAACAAAGAGTTTCCTTTGGTAACATGCATCGATTAAACCCATGATATATATATATATATATATATATCAATCCACACCGAGGGAGCCTTTTGGATGGCACGTAATGCCATTAATGTATCCACCCTAATTGATACATCGGATTATGTCAGGTTCCATCAACACTTCAAACAGGGAGAATGGAACAAAAAAGACTCACCGTAGACCCACGCAATGGCAACACATTCGAAGAGGCAGACCCAGAGAAGCGCCATCCCGCTGGCGCTGTAATAATCGAAGAGTTGGAAGACGTACATCCCTCCCTGACCAACACAAATAATCCAAGTGTAAAAGGATGCAAAGGCTTTAAACACGAACTGCCCAATATTTAGGTTACGATTCCGAGCGTCCGAAGGCTCGATCTTAATCCATAATTGACAATGTGTCTGTCTGTCTATTTTCGATCATAATCAATAGGGAGTGTTCAAGGAGGTTTGCATGAAGTGACACTTCATGCTGAATGTCGTAAGCTGGTGGGTCGACCTATGAGGTTATCTAAAGTCGCAGGGCTATATAATGAAGTCACAATCATAATGGGCATACTCTAAACGGTACTGACAGCAATCAAAAGGTGCCACAAATTACACAGATTAGAGCATGAACAGTATGATTGCAATGCATTACATGGTAGTTTCATTATGGGGATTAAGTTCTCGGGCAACCCAGGGTGTCCTACTAGTATGTTATATGAAAATATGAAGCTAATAACTCACCCTTGTCACCATGGTAAGCCCTATCAGGTAGGATATGACAGAATACCCAGCCACAAACACCTGCCGTCGCTGACCTTTCTGGAGGGACGGGAAAAGGTCCATGACCACGGTGATGAAGGCCTCCATGCCTACAAACTGACAAAATACTAGAAAAATACACTCATCTGTCTGAATGAATGTACTTCATAGGAAGGTCTCTGTCAGCGATAACTACTCGTGCACATTTGGGGCGTTTCAAGATGTGGAAGTATTACATAAATGTAAAACCCTGATTGATTTCCATTGCGCATCGGTAATTGCTGAATTGCCAATTACCAAAATTGCATCTCGGTTAGTGAAGTGATTTTATGAATTACTCCAAGTCTGCCCTGGTTTACTTCAACTAATACCTGATCAATTTGAGCTGCTCCTCAGTGAGTGTTCTAATAGCTTCAGAAACGTTCATTGCACTTTGGTTATTTGTATGGTACCTTGGATAATTGCAGTTGAACCTTGGTTTGTTTGCCGATTTTTTTAATGGCTTTAGTTACAATGATATTGTCATTTACTTCCTTTCTCGCCTATGTAAATTCAAAGGTTTCTCGAATAGCTCTATTTGCATCTTGGTAATTGTAATGATTTCTGCATATGTTATGACATCCTGAATATATTTTGTGACATTGTGAACAGCTCAAGTTGCACCAAGGTTTATGACATGACGTCTTGACTTATTTTAATGGGTGCTCATTTAATTTATCTATGAACAAGCATTACCTGGCTATCAAGGAAGAGGAGGAATATCATGATGAAAAACAGCGCCGCCCATATATGTGATCCAGGCATCTGAGTGACGGCTTTGGGGTAAGCGATGAAGACAAGCCCTGGGCCTTGAATATGGAACAAAAGAGAAGAGTTGGATTTCGCAACGATCAATAAAAGTATACATACGTTATTATTAAAGTCCAGTCTCAGAGATATTGCTACCAGATTCTGCCACGTCGGCAACTGACACTCCTTGTTCCTTGGCCATGAAGCCCAGCACAGAAAAGACGACGAAGCCGGCATACACACTGGTACAGCTGTTGACGAAAGAGATGATGATGCAATCCCTGCAGACGGAAACATCACACATAACAAGGGATGAAACACGGCTTAGTGTGGAGATTGATTTAGAAGGTGCTAATTGGGCACCACTCGCAAATGGTCAACCAAACATATATGCTAAGGTCAACATTGCTGCACTGGTCATAATTGTTTCTTTGATGTTATGGATATTAATACGGTATGGACATACTACACATTTGGCATTACAAAACCATGGTCACCAGAACATGGGTTATAACAGCATCATTAGTTTTAATTGGTTTCAACTACGAACACTCTTCGCTTTGTGAAATGACCTAAACGCTGAACTTGCAAGTTTCTAGATCACCTGTAACAATTGCTTGTGAATTTGTTGTAGCTTCCCAGGCCTATCATAGCACCTAAAGCTACAGCATAGGAGAAGAATATCTGGGTACCCGCGTCAATCCACGGCTGTTCCACACAAGGAGTAATACAAACAATACTCAATATGACAGTAAAATGACACTAAGTGCATAAGTCGACATATCGTAATTAGGTCCTTATCACGCAAGATCAATACATGGGGTATTCGATGAATACATTGATGATATCTAAAATTCGCAATTATATAAATAACGCCTGGTGAAAACTAAGCGAACATTGATTGAGACCTTTCTTCATTGGGCACATATAGTGATAGGTAAATACAAGATATTAACTTGGATAGATATACCAAGCGATATTGATGCACTTGTCATCTCCAATCAACACATCCAAAGCTGACGGTGTTGGACAGTTAAGGACTCAATAAATAAATGCATAAATAATGCTTAACGTTCTGCGATTGACAACGTCAAAACAAGATGGCAAATGAAATAATCGGTGATTACAATTCAGGTGATGATGCTTTTCACGACGACGACTTATATGATGAAGCAATAACCGACGATAAAGATGTTGGCAATGACATTGACTATATTCATAACGATGATAACGATGATGGTGATAATGATGACCACGACGATGAATGATGTAGTTGGGCTATTGAAGTTGACATCGCCAGCATGGCACCTGTTGGGATTCTAGTAAGCGTTCTTCCTCAGGCAAAAATTAAATAAGATATTTACCTGAGCGTCAGCGAGGCGTGAAAAGTCAGGTTTCAGATAAAATACTATGCCATCAGCAGCGCCATCTAGCGTCACTCCACGTACGAGCAGTATTGTGAGCATGACGTATGGGAAGAGCGCCGTGAAGTACACCACCTGTTGAATGGAAATCAAAGACGACACGAATAGACCGCGTACGCACATAAAGACAAATGATAGAAGCATCCCATGAAAGGCTTTCTGTCATCTTCCAAGCGATAAGATAGCCCTCTCTCGGAAACCATGACACTTAGATCCGAGCGTCTTTGTCCCTAATGACATGGAAACAGAATGAATTCGTATGGCATGAAGTTTAGCTTCTTACCTTTCCCGTCCATTTGACGCCTTTAAACACGCATAAGTAGCAGACCAGCCATGCCACAAAGAGAGCCACTGCCAGCTGCCATACAATGCCGTCAGGATGGTCAACCCCGGGAGAAATCTCAAGAATCGTATTCCTAAAAACATGTAACGTTCGTTGGTTCAACACGATAGTACAGAGATTACCATTGACATATTGTTCGAACCAGCATTCAAGTTGAAATGAAAAGGGATGCCGGGCAGCTGTGGAGTAAGAGAGAAAGTAAGTAAGTGTAGGATTTTACAGCACACCAAATTATATGGTGACCACAAAGGAGGGGTAAAATGCATATACAAGGTTGACCTGATTATACAGCTGCCTCGTAGGATATATGAGATCGGGGGTGGGGGGGGGGGATCAGTGCGAATGGAAATTGTTAATATGAAGGTGGAAATGATTTTCTTACAGGCCTAGTCACCACCTACTGATTGACTAAGCGAGGCCATACCAGCCTCTCGCTAGGTGAAATCCGCTGTGTTGCGGATTTGGCGCGTGTAAAGGTTGATCCACTGAACAACCAGGAACCCGTCTGCCAGAGACTCGAGTCCCAACCCATAGCAATGATGTTGTCCCAGAATAGTTGGCTCTGACGACCTAATCCCCCGATAGGGGGTGGATGGAGGTTGTGGGATGATGAGGACCCACGTCTCTTTAAACCACTAGGCGAGGTTTAGAAGGTCATGGATGAAGCCAATCAGAGCTCAAGAAAAAGTTTTTTCTAATAGCGTCGGCAAGCCGTGCGATTGCTACGACCGTGTCTCAAAATCTCCTCACTATCTTGTCCATTTGAGAAAGTCTCTTACCGACCAGCGCAGCTTTAAAGTGGCTAGACTATGGAGGTTCCTATATCATTCATACCTTGCAAGTGCTTCAACAGGGGTTTCTTCAAAATGCTTTGTTTACTAAACGTTAATCTGGTTGCGTATTCCTCATCGGGAAGTCACGGTATTAGCCCATCTTTCCGATTTCTCGCAGCAGCATTAGTGACAAAACCACACTGCAACAGCGAGGGGTTTCAGGATGGATCCAACAATGTGTCATCAAAAACTTCACATACCCGCCAACAGGTGGAGTTTAATTCATCAGTAAAATTAACGACGCAGTCTTTAAATGAACGTTGTTGAAGGCTGTGTGGAATTTGATGGAGTGAAGGTCACGGTCTGAAAATTTATTTCGAGTAATGAACAGTTGTCTGTAATAAAAGTCATCACGGTCCGCTCAAACGCAGATACACAAGTAACACCGCTGATAAATATATCTGTGGGATTCAATATGTAAGCAGTTTCAGGGAGTAAATGTATATAGTAGAAGAAGAATTGTCTAATTCTCAGAAGATATAAAGCGTCGATTAATGAAAGGAATAGTGTCCGTTTACCTTTGCTTGCCGTGGGTGAGATATAAAGAAATATATAAAGTGAAAACGACATACAATGATAACGGTGGTGATCATGGTGATGATGGTGTCGATGATATCGATGAGATGATGGTGATGATAATGATGATAATTATGATGGAGAGGATCGTTTTTGATAAATATGTAAGATCCATACAGAAACATCTTGCCAGAGAATCGAACGCACTTCTTATATGCTACCATTCAAATACGATGCATTTCAAACAGCCACAGCTGGCCACGGCGGTCGTAACACCCATTCTCACACAAGCAGCATCCAATTCATAAGAAATAAACACATTGTCATTCCCAGCGTTATCTCTAATTATTATTAGGCACCATAAGCACTTACTCCCAGAACTCGACAACGGGATCAACATGTCCCCCGCTTCCTGTCGTGTTGTACATCTCCGCGCTCTGGTTAACATCTGCTCCGAATGGCGTCCAGCATCTGTTACAACAAGGCGAGAAAATTCCAATTGTCTGACATGGAATGGACACGATTAGAAGCTGCCATGAATCCTAATACTTTTCAATGCCTTTTATCAGACAGGGAGCGACAAAAGCGGTGCTAATTGATAAGAGTTTTGCAAAGCAATGTTCCGCTACATCTACCTAAACATATTGACGTAATTAATGACAAATTATTGATAACTTAGTAAGTGAATTGCATGCTATCGTATAGCGGGTAATATGTTTCTTTATTAAATATATAAATCGAAATTGTTACATATATATGTAGCTGGGATATATGCAGCACTGTAGCATACGACCTTCAAAAAAGCACCTTAAAGTGATTTCATGGGCCTGTTTCAGAATGATGCGAATACTCAAATAAGCTGCTAGCATATCGAGCGAATGCACGCTGACATGCGGTATAGTAATATATGTATTAACATTGAATTACTGTTGTAGGTTTAATAACAGACTCTTTGTATGTAAAACCGTTTGAAGTAACCCTCGCACCATTCCTAAAAGAGAGATTCACAATAAAAATCACTACCCAATCCATAATGTACAAAACTTGGCATTTAGCAGTCGATGCTACAACTCGTCATGCACTTGTACAGTGGCGCCCCAGTTTGTATGAAGCAGGAGAAATTAATCATTGACAATAAGATAAACCCTGTTGTATTTTATATATGACCTATTAAGGATTAACAAGGTGAAAAATTGATATAACCTTTCAGTATTCCACGAATTGTTGCAGTGAGACCAGGGGAGAACTGTGTTGAAGACATGGACAAAATAGTAGAGATCCCACGCGGCTACGACGACGTAGTAGATGTTTAACAGGAACACAATCAACGTAGTGGCGAGACCAATACCTGAACAATACAAAGGTGTATTGAACATGTTGGATAGACCAATTGATGAGTAGGATAAAAATGTATTGAAATTGATGACCGGTTCTAAAACGGGACAAAGAAATTTTGAATATTGGGCATTTTGATCTGTGTATCAATACGCACAATTCATCATCACTGCAAACAATCATGTTAAACGGTAAAATTCTTGGCCTAGGGGTGATCAATTTGAAATAATTCATTCATCCTACCAATAAACATTGAACATATTTTCCAAGCTCCAAGACCTCCTTGACTGGTGTACTGTCCAAGAGCTACCTCCAAGAAGAACATTGGTACTCCTCCGCAGACCAGACAGATCAAGTATGGGATAAAGAACGCACCTGGAGAGAAACAATAACACATTTGCTTGATTCAAAGTTAATGTAAATAATTCGCTATTTGTACAAGCCACAACATTATACACATTAACCGAACCATTTAATTCACGATTCTCTATTTTTTTAACGATTTCCTCACTTTCAGATTAAAAACAGTACTTAAGTCACGTCGTTTTATAATTCAAGTACATAAAAAATTGATCTAATGATATCTCAACAATAAGCCTATCACACCTGAATATATAAACAGCCATCGAAAACTCACCTCCTCCATTCTTGTAACACAGGTATGGAAACCGCCAGACGTTTCCAAGACCGACGGCAAATCCAACAGCACTCAGAATAAAGTCCAACTTGTTTCCCCATTGATCACGAGCTGGAGTATCATCAACTTTATCGGCATTTGGTGACACAACGTCAACACGTGTTGTAACCACGGGGTCTTCCATAGTCATGTGTGAACCGAACAGAATACGCCAGGACTTGATTGATTTAGTCTTTACCTGCACCTGAATGAATCGATACATGGAAAGGGTCCAGGTTCTTCATTTATCCAGAGAATGTGAATAACCGGCAATTATTTGGAAAGACAATCAGTAAACAAAAATATCTTGAAAAAATACGATCTT